>OX336883.1:9741077-10068577 GCA_946959425.1 Argyrosomus regius
GCTTTCTCTCATTAGCTGGGCTGGGGCTGCATTTAACACAGTTTTGAGTTTATAAAGACAATGGCTGCCAAACCTCAAGGCCTTTAACAAACAACAAAGGAGAGGGTAACAATCAAAGTGCCCCTGTTCCATCTTGCCAAACTTGAGTGAAAAGTCACCAGCTCGTAAAAAGATGACATTTACATGACAACTGGAGAGTCCCAAATGGATCTAAATGGATGTAAGTGAAAAGTGAAGTCAACATAATTGTGCCTCATAGGGCTTGTATCCAGAATAAAGACATACCACTGATTGAATGTAACTTAAAAATTTAACTGGGTATTCATTCTTCATTCCTCTAACGGATTTGTTGTATTTATACTCTCTGGTCAAGAAACTATATCACAATCAGACGATGGTGGAAATAATTGTAGGGAATAAATTACCCAATTAAAACTTCAGAAACATGAAATGTGTTTTCAGAGCACTCTAACCTCAAGCAAACAGCACATACTTCTGCACTCTGTTTCTATTTTTTTTCTATAAATGTCACATTGGACATGCTGAAGACAAAGTATCCTAGTATAAGAAAAAAGAAAAGAAATAAAAAGTAGTGCTGCAGCTCAGATTACTGTAATTATCAATTCATCTGAAAACTGTCTTTCTCAATTAATTAATCAATCGTTTGGTCAATAAAATGTCAAAAAAGAATTCTGAAAGTTCCCTTCAAATGTCTTGTTTTGTCCGACTAACAGTCCAAACCCAAAATAAATCAATATACAATTAATGTGTTCAGTCACTTTTCAAGCAAGACAAAAATGTTTCGGTGCCACTGTTTGAATATCTTTGATTCAGGATATATTGTTTGATGATCTTGAAGAAAATCAGGCAAAAACACTTAAATGGCTTCTTCATTTACTCCTTGTCTTTCTTTGCCTTCTCCTCAAAAGCAGCACAACAACCTGCTTGTGTTACAACCTCTCTTGCTCTGACGTTTAGTCGCAGCAAAGTATTTACCCACCAATTATCCACAGATACCCGTCCTCTCGTTACAGCTGGGGCCCTATAAAAGGGAACAAACAATAACAACAGTGAAGGCTCCTCAGCGAAAAGAGACACATTATAATCCGGGCAGACATGAGAAAGAGAGGTGTGGAAAGGGCTTGTACTGATGGAGATGAAATTGAACTTGATTAAAAAGCAAACAAAACAAACCCCCGACAAAACACAAACACTCCACACACTTTGTGAATGGCCCTGCACAAAGCTAATATGTAGCTACCCGAGCACTCCTGAGAAGGCGGGATGAAAAAGACAAGTGTTTAAAAGGAGAGATCTTCCTCTGTTTGGCTGACATATTTACACAATTATGTGCAGGATCCAAAGCAGTGCAACCAGCTTTTCTCCTTCTCGACAAGTCACAAGAAGTTTTGTTTTTTTTTCTTCTCCTCTCACCTCCCTTTTTACTTTGGTGTCAACTTGACTAAATGAGAGTGTGTGACATATATCTGCGGGGTAATGCCATCTGGCAGAACAGTGTCATCATTTTTCCTGACGGAGTTACACTGACTTAACCAACTCTCCATCAATTAATATTAAGACTGCTACACATTACAGTGTCTAGCGCACAGGCACCCACTGTAGCTCCACGGCTGCATTTCTGATATCTCCAAATATGAGTTTGATTGAATGTTTTCACTGACAGCGCTCAAAATTAAGAGCTCACCTAATTGCTTTATTTACATCGTGATCTACATTAAATAAAATCTTCTCTTATGTATCAGATTGATTCTTACAGGATGATTAAAAGCATCAAACCTTTGCTTGTTCAGTGGGAGCCAACATATTTACAGGTGAAGATGTGTCATAATGAAAGAGTCCATGCAATAAAAGTACAATAAAATACATGGCATGAGATATAATGTTATGGGCAATTAAATTCAGCTCCGCAAAAAGGACCACACAGTCCTTATACATATTCACTCTTCCACTGAAATCCATAGGAATTGCTAAGTCATCTTCCATGTCTCCGAGGCATTCACGTACAATGGCACTTTTATCATATGCTTATCAGTGGTGGCCCCTCTCTTATAGAGCTCGATCTTTTGGCCCCTCAATCACGGAGCATATTACTCCTCTGTCAGAGCAAAGCACTTCCTAACGACAGGGAGGCCAGCTGGGACTGAGGAGAGGGCAGGAGGCACATGCATTAACATAATAATCCAACCACACTCCCACAGGCCCCGGGGCCAGACAGCATATTAGGTAGGCCCCCCTCATGAAGGTCCTTGCAGAGAAATAAAGCTGCTTTATAGTGAGCCTGTCAACCTGTGGTGAAGGCGAGGCTTTACCTGTGCTAATTGTTGACTTAAAAAAAAACATGTTATCACTATAGCCCCACATGTGTAAATAGTGATCTTGTTACATGCTCAAAATGGCTACGCGGTGGATAATGTGAGGTATAACTTAACCTAGTTCTGAATATCTCACGATGGATTAAAGAGAATAAGTAAGCTGGTTTCTTTCTCTCCCTCTCTGTGCACACTTGCTTTGTTGCCCTCTACATCACATTGCAACACAACATAACCCAGTAGCCTGACACATATTTCTGAGTATAGGAAGCATCTCCTCGCCTCCTCATACTTACTGAAGTGAAATGCAGAGAGACACAGGCTTTGAGGACAAGAGAGACCCGAGAGGGGAGAGAATAAGGGGGTTGGGTGTTGGTTCCGCAGCCTTCCCTGTGGCATAAACTGAGAAGAGTTAGCAGCATGCACTGAGGCCTGTGATCCTTTGGACTGATGTCCCTTGGTACCTTGTGTGGCCTGCACATTTCTAACCACAAGAGATACTTGTTATCATTGCGTCAAAGCCATCATAATAAAGCCATATGCAGCCATGCAGATGCTTATGCCTGGAGACGTAACAACAAGAAGAAAAAGAGCCAACACACCAGCAACAAGAGAAACAGACTGAAGTTCAGCTATTCGGAGAAACTTCAGCTTCTGCCAAACCCAATTCAGCGTCACATCCACTGGAAGAAAAAAAAAAAGTTCATATAGAGAAGAGAGCCAGTAAGTTATGTATTAGGAAACCAGCAGCAAAGAACTGTGTGGAGCATTTTCATTGGGAATCCTGTCTAGCACAGTCTGACTGTCAGAGCACCTCTAATGTGAATGTCCCACTGACTGCTACTGTAAGGCTGTCAGTCGCTGGTTGGGGTCCTTGACTGAAGACTCTCACTAGCAGTTCACAAACAGTAATACCTCAGTGGCGAGAGAAAGGCAGGCAGGGAGGAAGAGAGGAGTGAAGAGAAAAAGGATCTCCACAAATCATTTTGATCAAGAGACAAGGTAGCAGTGAGGTAGACCTCCCCCCGCCCCCGCCCCACGAGGAGACAACTCTCTAATTGGTGGAAAGGGCAGCCTGTCCGTGGCCGTATGCACCCTCAGATCTCTCCCAGGACAGCCAAGGCAACGTGCCAATTACTGCCAATTGTTGGCCTGTGGTTGAGATGTGGACAGTTGTCCGCATGGAATAAGAGTGAAGGCCTGGCAAACGCTCCTGCTGATGCTGATATCATACAACAGCAATATAATATTGCACTGTTAGCCCACAAACTTTCATAAAAGAAGCCATTACCATCATTTTTAATAAATTCTGTTTGACTTACTATGAGGGTTCAGGGAAGAACTCAAACATTTTTAAATACAATCCACCTTTCAATACCTGCAGCCATGTGGAGTATAAGCAGCGATCTCAAGCCAGGCACTTTAAACACCACCTGACTGAGCCTGTACTGTTTAAACAGCTCAAATATAGCCCTATGTTTGGAGGGGCCAGCAGGCCATTATGGGGGTCCATTTGGCGGAAGTTGAACATACACTACTTCATCCATAATCCATTAGCTGCTCATCATGGTATAGGTCAGAACTAGAGCACAACCTCTCCTTGCAGTCAGACAGAAGCAGAGAATAGCAGGCCTTTACAACTCTGCTCACCCCACAGCTCATAACAAGGAAGCCAGAGAGTGTAGCAGAGAGGAGGGAAAACAGTCATAATTCTTGTTCAACTAAAAATCACTATAATGCTCTTTAATTGTGTAGGCAAAAATCTTTTCAAAAGAGCATGGTAATTTTACCCCGTTAAATTATTCAGCACACATTAATAACGGTCGGGGCCGGGGTGGATGAGAGTGGCTGTTTTAGGAGTGATGAGCTGCCGGAGCTGGGAGACAGGATCTCACTAAGGCAGTTTTAAGCCTCGTTTTAAAGTTACATTTTCAAGTAAACGGCATTAAAAAATGACCCAGAGTAACCCTGAAAGGTACAGGGACTGGATGTTGGTGCAGAGCTTTAAATACACTCATAAAAGACGGCTTTGTGTGGAACAACTCCTCAGCGAGAGGCTTGATATGAACAAAGATTGATATTTTTTAATATTTTTGGTTTGACACTTGGTCAGTTGTCTGCATACTTTAACCAACAACAAGGCTCAACTTCAGTAAAATATTAGAAATAGGCTCATATAAGAATTGTTTATCATCTTTTATATAAAATGCAGATATATATTAAATATATATTTAAAAAATCACTTAGGAAAGCATCACATATGTCCATTAAAAGCCAAAAACAATGAAACTTCTGTCTCTTTGTTTTGTTAGTTGTTCATCTGTGCACTTCAAACAGCGAGACTCATTGTAGAATAACAGATAAAAAGAGAAAAGGTCACAATCAAGATCTGATCAAGGGCAGTGTTCACTATAGGCTTTAAGGGATTCCAGCCAGCAGATAGCACATTCAAGAGAGCGATGCAAATGAGAATTTGCATGAACCATGCACCAGCAAAGGTAATATACATAATTGGGGGAAGGGGTGGCAGGGTATGAGGGGGAGATTCTCCATCAAATACGGACATGAAGCAACACTTTCTATACTTAATAATTAATATAATACAGTGCACACACACATTGCATGGGATGCATATCATCCATCCATTGAACAATGACTTTTAAGTGCACTAGAACATAGTGAGCCTGACAAAATATGCACAAATGTGTGCAAGATAAAATACGCCTCTTCCCCCCATAAAGATGAAAAAAAAGCAACAAACGCCTTCCCTAGGCAGAGAGAGCTTAACTATTCTTCTCAGTTCAAAGTCATGGGTCTACTCTAAATATTTGTGTATTAAACATAACACATAAGATGGAATAAATGGAGGACTCTAAAAGAAGTGTAGGGCCTGCAGGAGAAAACAACATGGAACTGCAATGCTTCTTAATGTCAGTCTGACTAACACAAACAACCATGGTGAAAAACAAGCCGAGGCTTCAAATCTTGTAGTAAGTATAAATCAGTGTGAGTCAGATGTTTGGTGGCTACAATTTGTAAATGTACTGGAAATGCTGGTGTAACTGGTCTTTACTGATTTAGCATCACTCCCTCCGTTTTAGGAGAAAAAAGAAAAAGAGCCACAATGAGACAGTTACACCTCAGCTGATCGAGTTCAACGTCAACACTTAAAGCTTTCGAGGTATGCATCAAGGGCCAGTCTAAGGAGGCACCATGCAGCATGATTAAATCTAAATACGCTGACTCTTACACTGTTTGTTTGTTTATTGAGGCAAGTCAGGGGGTGTTCTGAGCCTCAGAACTGCATTTAAAGCTGATCTGGCTCCTTCAGACAGCGCTGCATCCGACTTCCTGTTGTCGACTCGCGGTTGCCACTGAAAAATTGCTGCTGCAGCCTTAGACAACCTACAGCACTTTGTATGCCGAAAGAAAAGAGTTAATTAGAAATACAAATTCTCCCAGATTGTTATTAATGGGAACTGTAGAGTAAGCAACACATATTTTGTGCCCATAAGTAATTCTCAGGTATCTTTGATCTGTGGCCCACAGCGGATGCTGCTGCGTGCCGCTGTCTGGCTTCTGGGACTCTGCCAGCGCCAGACATCTGGCTACTTTGTTATCATTGGCTGATCTGCTCCCGGGAGGCCACTCTTGTGACACCAGGCAGAGAGTGTCCTGGCAAGGAAAATTATCAGCACATTTTGAGTGGATTAGAGTTCCAAAGTGGTCTTCAAATCTCTACAGGGGTCTGGTGAGCCATGCTCTACTGAGGGTTCCTCAGGGCTCTGTTTTGACAACACTGTTGATTTGAAAGGCAGCAAGGGTATAGCTCCCACTGTTGCATCACAGGTTTCAGGCAACATCTTAGGAAGTGAAAAAAAAAGGACCCCCAATTATGATCTGTCAGATGTAGAAGGGGAAAAATGCAGCAAAGACTTCCCTTGATTAGCGCTGAGATTCTGAGTAGCAGCAAATGTTTGCACTCGAGCGCTGTATGTCGTTTATGCTCCAGTGTCATATCTTGCAAAAACGTATTAAGTCTGCATTTGTTTTTACTGACTAATGCAGTTTTGTTGTTTTTCAAATTCTGCAGCGGTGAAATTTTCAGTCACATTCATAATACCTTTTGCCTTGAGTGTTTTTTAACTCTAAAGGAGTTAAATATGACTCCATCTCAAAAGGTTGTGTCTGACAATCCGTCATACAAAACACTTGTTTAGAGGTCAAAGAAAAGAATGCTGCATAAGCACTGGCTTAGTGGAAGAAAAGAAAGCCATGATGTGACAATCTGAACCTTATTCACAGGATTGATTGAGGTATCGTGTCTTCTCTCTTTTTTCTCTTGGCGTTTCCATTTGTGAATACAAAGCTGCGGTGACCCATAAATATTACATGGTGTGGAGATGCAAAGCAGGAATTAATGACTGGGGTGTGTGTGTGTGTGTGTGTATGTGTGTGTGAGAGAGAGAGAGAGAGCGTGTGTATGGCAGGTCCCTATGGGGTTCTGCTTAGACAGGCGGGTATGGTGAGGGTGTGGTCTCTCTCTCGCTCTCGCTCTCTGTGTCTCACACACACACACACACACTCACTCACAATGTGAACACACTGTATTTTTTCTCTGCGTCTCTACTGGGCTGCATGATTTTTTGGCCAGTGTACTAACCTGCCTGTCAGCAGCTCTGTGGTCGGTCACCATTACAGCCCCTTTTTTAATTTTAGTTAACTGTTACTCACTAAACTCTTACGAGTTATTCTGCACAGAAAGAGTATTTGAGTTTTTAAAGGAAATAATTGGTTCTGAAATGATCAGTCGGTCCAATTTTTTTGCTAACTTTCAGTTTCAGCTATTTCTCTTTTATAATATTGTAAATAGAAGATCTTCAGTTTTGGGCTGTTGTTTGGGGAAAAAAAATGCAATTTTTGAGACGTCACCTTGTGGAAACTTGACATGGGCATATTTTCTGACACTTTTTCTCACAATTAATCAGTTGATCAGAAAAATAATTAAACAGCTGAAGCCCTAGTATAGATCGATAAGATTCCACTGCACAAAGTCTCTAATGTCTCAAAAATAACCTTGTCTGTCTCTCAGAGCTGAATTAGGCTCTTGATTCATTGATTAGTTGATTAGCAACTATTTTAATGACTGATTAGTTGATCACTTGAGTCATCAGTTCAGTTAATGGTTGGTAAAAATACCAAACACTGTCTCATTCCAGCTTCTCAGTTATGAGGATTTGCTGCTTTTCTTTGTCCTGTGTGATCGTAAACTTAATGTTTTGGACCGTAGACAAAAGAGTAATTAGCAGACATCACATTGGGCTTTAGGAAATCTTCACTCAAGAAAATAATTGTCAGTTTAACTGATATAAAAAATAATCATCTCTCTCTGTTATTCACAAACATGCACACCATATATTTATGCTCAATAAGCACATGATACAACATGAACAGTTATCCGACAGCATGAACCAAGTTGTGTCCCAGGCTCTGATTGCATACTGCAGCCCAAACATTGTCATAAAACATAGCTTACATGTGATCAGGGCACTCTGAGGTAACGACAAAGTAGTTATTTGAGGATACAAGAAAGAGACAGACAAGAAGAAAAGTACAAAGAAAGAGAGAGAGAAAGAGACACACAGAGAGAGACTGAGATCAGCTTTTCCTCTCTGCTTAGCATGATGAATCAGTTGAGGAGGGGCCACTTGACACCTGTCACCTAACCAGCCAGGCACAATTACCTCCAGGGGGAGGACGGGGGACTTGCTAGGGAGTTGTGCATAGCTCCCAGTGAAATAGACGAGCGTTTGAAGATCATTAGTGTTACAGGCCCTGTCTTCGTGGCCCTGTCCAACCTCCTGAATGGCTTGCTTTGATCACCGCGCTGCGTTTTTGTCAATAGTATGAGGTACACCGCATAAATTATAAAGTTATACACACAAAGTCAGCAGGTAAAATGCCACACTCAATTTCTGTTTCGGCCACAGATGGGGCAGCTGATTGCAGGTAATGAGCGTCATCACCGCTCTGCAGCCAATAATGTGCAGTGGCCGAGCTGCTCTTATGCTGCCATCATGTTCAGGCCAATGGCCTTGCAGAAAGGCGCTCACATGTTTCAAGTACAACAAAATGTGAAGCTCTGCAGAAAATATCTTAATCTTGTCTAAAACACAGATATCTGGTATCATCTGTGTGATTGTGCATGTAGGCTAATGTCACTGTTTTTTATACACATAATTTAAGACTTTTTTGTTGACTATGCTTTTACAGTGCGAGGCATGTAAATGTGACAAATTATAAATAATATGACGTTGTTAAAGAGGTTACACTGGTAATGTTTTTAGGCCTTTAAATAAAATATAATCTACTGTAAATTTGGAGTTGTGATAAATAATAAATGCTGCATATTTTCCATATATAGGTGGGACTCTTCAAAAATGTATGCGTACATCTAATTTACTTGGTTGAACTAATGCAGAAATGGAAATTTAAAAACTGAAACTTCACTCTTGATGGAAAAAAAGCCCTCATATATAGGTTAAAGGACAGTTCAAGCTTAACAGTATAGAAGACTTTACAGATCACAACAATTCAAAGATGTCACACATACTGCACGACTGCAGCAGCTTGCCCTCTTAAGTATTGTGTTTGGCAGTGCACTGCGGTGGTTTCAGTGAAGAAAAATGATCATTATAGCTGATGAGGCAACGGCTTCAAATGATGACAGTGTGACAGCAGTGAGCTTTTTAATTTGTCGGATCAGATTGTGACATGCTCCATCACAGGACGGAGGAAATCTTTTCATTTGTGCAGAAGAAAGGGGGAAAGGAGGTCAATTAGCATCAACCATTAGACAACCCAGTGACAAGCAATATATTACCGCGTGGGACAGTCAAACTAATGAGAGAGGCAGAAGAAATGTTCATTCAGGTTGGACAGAATTCTGCAATCATCCTGCTACATTAATCACCTGTATAGCACTTGACATACGCATTCCTTATAGGCGCACGCTCCGAGGTGTAACTCCACGTATACGCTGCCTTCCTCACCATCGCGTTTGTTGTCATACGAGGTCAGGATTACTCAAAGGAACGTCTGTCATGTCAAACGTTATCCTACAGAACCACGTGCATCAACGCTACATCATGCATGCAGCTCCCAGTCCTTCATGCTTTGCTACATAAATTTGAAAAGGTTTTATTGGTTTTGTCATTTTGTCATTCAAGGTTGATCAAATGGTCAAATCAAATCTGGAGGATATTTTATCAGATGTGTGGATGACCACACTGTTTTAAAGATCACAAAGGCTTCCACCAGTATGATCTTTGCCAAAAGCAGCATGGGAGAGAGGATCTCATTTTATCAGAAGAGACAATCTCAAAGCGAGCATTTTTTTTCTCCCTTTGCCAGGCTTTATTTGACTGGCTGTCAGGTATAAAGCGCCTCTCTCGATATTGATCTGAAGTACCTAAAGGTATGTGACATCATTATGAGGCTTGACCTTATCATCTGCTGCCCTGCAGCCTATAGGCAGAGCTGGGCCAGAATCTAATGCCTCCTCCCCCAAAGGTTGGTACTTGGTGCGTAATAGGGAAATTGGTGGTGGTGTTATTTGTTTTCCTGACCTCATGGCACACCTCACTTTCAAGACCTCTAATCAGTCATGGCCTGAGGTTGGCTTCACTAGTAGACCAGGTTAGCTGACTTTGCTGTTGGTTACCGTACTGTACTTCAAGTGATGATTTTGGCCATCATGGTATGGAGAAATATGGAGATATTCTCTGCGTCTAGTCAGCCACAACCAAACTGATAATTATAATCATCAACACCATCACCAGACTGAATGTTGGTATCTTACAAAAATACGTTTTACAGTATATGTGCACAGTAACTATGGTTACAGTTAGGTGAAGATCATGGGTATGGCAAATCTACTGTGGTTCAGGTTAGGCAACTAAAACACTTAGTTAGAGCTCAACTAATCAATATCTTTACATTAACAATGGATTAATGACTATGTGTAATGTGAGTACTTGTAGTGACAAACCCACAGAGAATTATCGGCTCTGCAGTTCCCCCCTCAGCACTAGGGGGCGTTTTAGTTTCTTTCAGCTCATTGGCTTTACTGTTTTAGTTCACTCTCTCCTCTCTCAACAGCATCGTTAGCAGCAGTTTGCACCTCTGACAAACCCACTGTTCGCTCCCTGCCGAGAACCAAATGGCAGACAGACAAAACTAGCGAGTAACTGGTGGGGGATTTAGGCACTAAAGAGTCAACATTTTCCTCATGAGTTGGTGGAGACCAAAACAGGCAACTGTTTGCTGACATGTTATATTTTATAAGGTGATAATATGTTATAAATGTTATATCTACATGTTGTTCTACTGCCCCCAAGTGGCCAAAAAATCTATTAATGCAGCTTTAAGATAAAAAAAGATCAGTTATGGTTAAAAAAAACTGTAAACACACACAAACTCTATACTATCGCATGAAGACAGCATGTGCTATAGACGCATCCACAACCCAAACCTCCACATCCTTACTTTCAAATTTGCGATGTGAAGGGGCACACATTAACACAAAAGTGCTAAGATTTAACTTTTATGTCACAATTTTATGGCTGGAAATTGTGACATAATATGTGTTATTTGATTATTGCACCCTCTAAGCTTTTTACAATGTCCCTTTGTTATTATTTCATTAATTGCTACTTTATCAAAGAAAGGGGCCTAATTGGAAATATAAATATCATAATCTGCTTCAACACTACATGCACAAACATTTCAGGTCTTAAGGAAAAGTGGCTCTAATAAAACATCACAGACAAACAAGCAGATCTGTATCAACCTACAAAAAGTAATTAGAATATCTTGAAAACGGGTGATGCTTTTATTTAGCCCCACGTCGAGATCAAATAGAAAACCATCTCACAGTTTGTATACCAGTCGAGCTGCAATTCAAGTGCAGTTTTTGAAACCTCTTTCATTATCTCAAGTGGTGAGCCACTTGTTCCCTCTGAGAGCTACAGTACAGTGTGTGACATTTAGTAAATCCTGAAGGCTTCTACCTTTTGTTGTATGCATTTAAACAACACATTAAAGCCAGAATGTTCCTGGTGGAGCCTGTCACATTTCCCAGG
The DNA here is from genome assembly GCA_946959425.1 of Argyrosomus regius. NCBI lineage: Eukaryota > Metazoa > Chordata > Actinopteri > Sciaenidae > Argyrosomus > Argyrosomus regius. The sequence goes on from OX336883.1 coordinate 9,752,551, forward strand.
TAAAGCAGATGAATAAATAAAGCACCGCTGTTAGTGGCTGAAACACCCCCTTCTTTGTGTGATTTGCTGTTGCCTTGAGTTAGATCCTGATCTCTTTGTAGACCCTCTCCCAACAAGCATTGACCTTCTGCTCCGACATGTAAAGAGCTCCACGAGATCAGAAAAGGGAGGGGGAAGCTGTGAATAAAGGCATCACCACTGCGAGCAGCCAAGAGACTTCATCCACTTCACTCCACACTTCTCTCCCTCTCCTCTCCTCTCCTCTCCTCTCCTCTCTCAGTGTAGCTTTATCTCTGTGTTCAGTCGAGGAGCGGAGATACCTTGTTGGCGGCACAGAGGAGCGGTTCTGTAATAAAAACAGCTGTCTCTGGTGGTCTCGGTGTAATTGGGATTGTTAACGTGGAGAGCTCCTGAGGGAGACTGAGAAGAGTATGTCTTTGTGTAAAGCACACAGACACCTCTGCAGCACTCCTTGATTCGGATGTAAGTAAGAGAGTGAGGAGGAAAAAAAGCAAACAAGTCACCTGAGTTACATCAAGCCTCGCTGCATGTGCTCTCTCTATTTTACTTGGGCTTTACTTTTATTTTTAGACAGTGCCAACTTATTTATACGTAGTAAAGCTCCTTGAAGAGAGAAATCTTTTCTTGCACAATTCTACTGAGGGTTTTTGTGTTTAAAGGCAAGGAATGACTGCACCTTCCAGCGTTTAGACTGAAGTCTTTTTGTGATAGCAACATTCCCTCCAATTACTGTATTGGGTGTGACGAAACAAATTGAGGCCAAAAATATTAAAAACTGGAAGGTCATTTAACTGACGGTTCAGTAACATTTTAACAAGTGAAAACAAAATAAGCCCAATCTCAACGGTGTAGGATGTCCGAGGCCTTAAAATATTTCTTATACGTTAAAACAATTCTGAAAACTGGATTTATTTTTGGTTATAAATCATTTAAATCTAAAATTAAAAAGTGGCATATAAGGCACTACAATAGCCCATACAAACAAATACAATACGTCATTATATGTTATTTAGAATTATTTCTATATAAGCCAAAAAAAGATTCAGTGTTTCTGAGATGTCTGGGATTGCCACTTGATTGTGTTTGCCATGGCAGACCCTTCAGAGGTAATTCTGTTAATCACTCTGACATACTGTCCTCTATCAAACGTGAGAAAGCTGCTGGCATAGGAAGTAAAAAAAAAAAAAAAGGTACATGAACACCCTCACCTAAGTGTTGAAAATGTACTTCAAAGTCAATTGCTTTGGAACAGCTCCAGCTGATTTATTTGACTTAAGATATACTTTTTTTTGTGTGTGTTTCATTGTGGATGAAAATTTCATACACCAATTTAGAGGTGGTGAAATATAAATGATTTCTTTAAAGTTTCATCATAAATCAGTCTGTCGGTATATGTGAGCAGACACTGATTGCTCCTTGATGTCTCTTGAGCCTGATCTCTGTCTCCTGGTGTCTGGAAGGTGGCTCCAGCAGCGCCTGTTGTCCCGCTGGGGAGGCAACATATTTCTGCAGCTGGGTGGCTCTTTTCTCTCTCTCTCTCACTCTCTCTCTCTCTGTCTGTCTGTGTCTCTCTTGCAATGTAAAACTGCTATGCAGCAACTCCAACATGCTTTTTGTCGCAGCCGTGGGGACGTATTCAATGTCTATGTGCATCAAAACAACAACAACAATAAAAAAAAAAATGGGAATTGATATCTAGTCGCTTACAAAGACCCGACGTTATTCAGAGGAGCGCGTCTACCGCTGCAACATCGGTGGCCTCGATTAAAACGCTTATAGACTTTTATTGAAGCGGTGCACAGGCTGTGGCCACATACCGGGGCGGCGATGCGTAGCCTATAATTAGGATAAGATCATACTTAATAATCTCACGTGAAACGGAGGGGGACATTTAATGAGGAATCCTTAAGATTGGCGATTTATATTACCAACACATTTAAGGTGATTAAAGGGTCAAAGCACTGTCTGTCAAAGGCATTGATCACTGCTTCATAACTGCTACAAGATGTCACACCTTCGTGTGTGTGTGTGTGTGTGTGTGTGTGTGTGTGTGTGAAGAGAGAGAGGTGTGTTATGAAAAATTACAAGAAAAGAAAAATACAAGAGGCACTGAATATTTTCTAACCTCCGAAAGACTTAAACCATAACAATTATCTCATCCTATGGACGTGACCATATTAAACAAATGAGACAACCCTTGTTAATTACAACGCGATTTGATGTTTTAATTATGTTAGCGACGATGTGGCTTAATTAGAGGAGAGATAATATAACAGCCTGTTATGACAGGTCGATAGACTCGCCATCAAATAGTGCTTATTATTTTAAAAATCACAGATTATCGCCATTAATGGAGTGACTGGTGGCATAGCTGCATGCAAAATATCACGCACAAATAATACAAAATAGTGCAAAATATGTTAAGATTTTCTGACAAAGTTAGCTAATTTATTTCTGGTTGTTTCAAAATTAATAAAATTACCATAGCAACAAAGGAGGAGAAAAAATGCAGGCGATAATATGAGCTTAAATTTAGATATTAAATATAAAATAAAATAGTCTGAGCAGTTGCCAATCATGTTAGAGTGTGATTTTTAATTTTTTTTTTACATTTTATTTTTACCTTAGCTCAGCTGTAATAATGATATGAATATATTTTTGCCTTTAGGATAATAACTTTGATGTATTTTGATGTGAGCAGGTGAAGTGGAGCTGTCCATGGTGTTCACCAGAGACGCAATCTGTTTACAAAAAGATTTTCAAGTGCGATAAATCAGAATTCAGAAAGAAAAGTCTCTTGAACTTGATAAGACGTGTCGGTGGTAACGAGGTGTTGGTGGTAAGAAGTAGAGTCATTTGAAATAAATGCCTTGTCGCAGACTGCCCATGCGCAGAGTCCCCAGCGGCGGCGGCGGCGGCGGTGGTGGTGGTGGTGGTGGTGGTGGTGATGGTGGTGTGGCTAATGAAGAATAATAAATCATGAAAGGGTTTTTCAGGTACAGCTGAAAAGAGTGTGTGTGTGTGTGTGTGTGTGTGTGTGTGTGTGAGAGTGAGGGAGGTGTAGAGAGAGAGAGAGAGAGAGAGGGTGTGTGTGTAAGAGAGAGAGAGAGAGAGAGAGGGAGGGAGAGAGAGAGAGAGAGGCGGAGAGAGACTCAGTCTGCCCTTCGCCTCAGAGCAGAGCCAGTTCGGGTCCCCGCAGCATTCAACGTAGTCGAAGAGGTAACAGTACAGAGACTGTCACCGCCATTACTTCTCACTTACGGTCATTTTCAAGACGGAAACTTTTTGACAAAAAAACAAAACAAAAAAACGAACAGGTCAACGAAAGCGGCAGCAGCAGCTCTAAACTTGAAGTATTTGGGGGAAAATCCTAAGAGACGGAAAAAAAAACTTTTTTTTATTTTTTTTTTTTCTGGCGTCGTCTGTGAGGAAAAAAAAATCCAAGGCAAAAAATATATTTATATAATACAAGGTGGAGACTGTTGAAGGAAAAAAAAACACTTTTTTTTTTGAACAATCGCGCCACAAGTCCGCAAAGGAAAACGTATCGTTGCATGGCTCGTTGGTGTCTGCGTTACCTCATTTGCCAAAAAGACGAGACACCTCCATACCTCCGCTAGTAATAATAAATAGATGTGATAACTTCAAGTGTTGGACGACCCCGTCTTCAGCCTACACTTTATTCGACAGTGACTTGAGATTCCTGCGAAGCAATTGGGCTTCAACTCCCGACCGAGGAGGCGGAGTCTTAACTTATTAAAAGGAACTTGCCGAGGCTTGGACGGCCGCAAATATGATGATGATGTCTCTGAACAGCAAGCAGCCTTTCGCCATGGCGCACAGCAGCTTGCCCGAACCGAAGTATTCGTTGCATTCCTCCTCATCCTCCACTTTGACTTCCAATGCACCCTCATCCTGCTCGTCCTCCCGACACAGCAGCACCATCATCAGCAGCAGCGGCAGCAGCAGCTCGGAGGCGATGCGCAGAGCTTGTCTCCCAACCCCACCGGTACGTATTCTGCATAATCACTGCTTAAAGGCACATTTTGACAGCCCACTTTTTTGCTTGATGTTTTTTTCATGTCTGCACAGCAAATCACCCAACACCTCCATATTTTTTTTCTTCCTCTGCTCAACTTATGTATTCAGTCGGCTTTGCCTTTCGTATTAATTTTTATGACCTGGGATGTTGCATGTGTCTTGTTTTGTGTGCTCCTTTTTTAGGATTTCTTTTTTTCACATTCTGGAAATGTTTTAAACCGAGGAGTGGAGGGAGAATTCCCTGCTGACAGTTATGTGTGCATTCTATTTGCAATTGCAGAGCAATATATTCGGAGGCTTGGATGAGAGTTTGTTGGCCCGGGCTGAAGCTCTAGCGGCGGTGGATATAGTCTCGCAGACCAAGAGCCACCACCACCCTCCACATCACAGTCCCTTCAAGCCGGACGCAACCTACCACACCATGAACACTCTCCCCTGCACCTCGTCTTCCTCCTCCTCCTCCTCGGTGCCTATTTCTCATCCGTCCGCCTTGGCTGGCCACCACCATCACCACCACCATCACCACCACCACCAGCCTCACCAGGCACTGGAGGGGGACCTGCTGGACCACATCACCCCGGGACTGGCACTAGGAGCCATGGCAGGGCCGGATGGCTCGGTGGTTTCCACGCCTGCGCATCCTGCCCACATGGCGGGCATGAACCACATGCACCAGGCAGCCATCAACATGGCTCATGCCCACGGGCTACCACCGCACATGGGCATGAGCGACGTGGACGCCGATCCAAGGGACTTGGAAGCCTTCGCAGAGAGGTTTAAGCAAAGACGGATCAAACTCGGGGTTACCCAGGCGGATGTAGGGTCAGCTTTAGCCAGCCTGAAGATTCCTGGGGTGGGCTCCCTCAGCCAAAGCACCATCTGCCGATTCGAGTCCCTCACGCTCTCTCACAACAACATGATTGCTTTGAAGCCCATCCTGCAAGCGTGGCTAGAAGAAGCCGAGAAATCACACAGGGAGAAACTTAATAAACCCGAGTTGTTCAACGGCGCGGAGAAAAAGAGGAAGCGCACGTCGATAGCCGCACCAGAGAAGAGATCACTGGAGGCCTATTTTGCCATTCAGCCTCGTCCATCCTCGGAGAAAATCGCAGCAATCGCAGAGAAGCTGGACCTCAAAAAGAACGTGGTGCGGGTCTGGTTTTGCAACCAGCGACAGAAACAGAAACGAATGAAATACTCTGCATGCGTCTAAAAAACAAAAATCGCTTTAAACCACCACCCACGAAAAGACTTGGAACTGTTTAGAGACGATTTGTATCATATTTCCTATCTCACACCTTTTTTTCAATCATCGATGACTTTGTGCTTTGAACTTCGAAAAATTCCTTAAAAATTGAAAAACACACTGACTGAAAAAACTCGAAAACACCCCACAGTCACGTCTTTTAACTCGCTGAGAGGGGAGAGATGTGGAGTCAAGTAAAGCATCGTTTGACAGAGCAAGTAAGAACACTGTTTCCACACTTACTATGCTTCACCTTTTTAATGTCAACGCAGTCTGACTTACAGGACTTTAATTTTTACTTATGATTAATTTCAAATGAGGACTAGAGTTTGCATTAGCAGAAATACTCTCCATACCCACCCCCCCAAAAATGAAAAATAGCGTTGTTATTTACACACAGCGGGGCTAGTTTAACTCAAAGCACTTGGTTGGTGACTATATTTTTGGCTTATAGGATAAGCTACATTTTTCCCTCCGAGTTCATGACGATGCAGTCTGACATTTATTCAGGGTCCATGAGGGGGATTATTAAGAGGACAACACACTACTTGGTCTTGAAAGCTAATATTAGATTACTGCCAAATAACCCTTCTGTAAATTAATAATTGTCACACACTTCATTTTGTGTCTAAATGTGTAATTAATTCCACTTATTTTGTTACCATGTGTGATCAAAAAGTCAGGGATCTATTTTCAAGATACCCCGGGGTTTGGACTATAAAGGTAGGGTTTGTTTTATTATCAGGCCTCAGTATGTGGAGAAATCGAAATAGTGATTCACTTGTAAGGATTTCACAGATTTTCGCAATTCAGAAAAAAAAATATGATTTTTTTTGCCGGCTGCAATAAGTTTACAATCCAGCGTGGGCCGGCATCTTATGAACTATTTATTGAGTGAGGTCATGTTTACTTCATTATATATTTATTGGGATTCCCCCCCTTCCTCGTTTTTGCTTGAGAAAAATCAAATTATGACAGCTAAGTTAAGCGTGTTGTTCTGGTTTTAAAAAGGGAAACGACTGTGAAACATGCAGTCACAAAATTTTAATAACATTTGAGATGGTACAATCGAGATATATATGAGATAGTATTCTCTTTTTAAATTATTTTATGTATGTTTTCTGCTATTTATTTGTATAAATATACGCGCATCATTATGAAGTCGTTGCTTGTTAAAAATCACCTTGTTTAAGTAATGTTTTTTCTTGAAGAGAAAAGAAAACAGCTTCATTGAAGTATACGTGTACAATGTAAATATTTCATTGGAACCAGTCGATGCACATAAATATATCCGTACAGGTTTTTGCTGTATTGCTGTTTTAGCTGAGGTAACTTATTTCTGTAATGTATGTTGCTTTTTTTGGTTCCTGGTTAAATTATTCTATTAATTTATTACATCCATGTAATTTTAATTTATTTAATTATTGAACTGCAATATGTGTTTCATTAAAGAAAAAACTTTTAACATTTAATCGGACGTTTTTCCATGACTACACTGTGTAATGTGGCTCATCCAGACATATTAATATTCTTTTATTTATGCATCTATTTATTTATTGATGAGGAGGATGGAAACGGTTTAGCTGTGGGGCTGCACAGCTTTTAACAGTTTGCGGGTTCTTTAGGCTTATTTGACTACAGATATTGGCGATTTCTTTTAAAACGTAACGTTACCAAAAGGTGTCAGGTTTGATCTTAGAAACAGTGTCACAGTGCCCATGAGCAAGACACCACCTTTAACCCAACCCCCACCTTATACCCAATCTGTTCTCCGACTGCATGGTTAATATAACAGATGAATAACTAAACTTAAAATGTAAAATTTATTTTTTATTTTTTATTTTTGGCTTAACATCGTCCTCCTCCAGGCCTCATCATACAGTAGGCCTTACAGGAAGCCCCCTTCTTCTTCTTCTTCTTGATTCCATCAATGTTAAAGACACACGTGGCTCCTCCACTGACTTGCTGCCAGCTTATGCAGCTCACTGTTGCCTTACCTGAGAGCAAATGCTAATATTCTATTAGAGTCTAATCAGGGGGTCTATGGAGAGCTGGATGGGTCCCTGGAGCTCAGACTTGCCAGATGTCAGCCCGCCAGAAAAACAGCTCGCCTGCCAACGTGCCCGTCTCTATTTAAATACACACTCAAACACGCTTCCTTCAGTGCATGCGGGCACACAAGGCTTTGATGCAAAACCTTTGCTTCGAAGTTTAGATATGAGGAAGAGGGTAACAAAAAATAAGAGAGAGAAAGAAAGAGGGGAGCATTTTGAATGTCATGTCCACAGAAGGGTTGCTGTTTGTGGGCTTCAGGGCTGACTGACTGGCTGGCTGGCTGACTAGCTTGGCTTGGCTTGTTGAGCGCTGAGCAAGCGTTTCAGCACCATGGACAGATACCTGAGAGGCTGCACGAGCCAAACATTAGCATTTCTGAAACCTGTCCTCCACCTTTACACTGATTATTTACAGCACCTGGAATACATTTGCATGGGATTACTGTTGGATAATTTCAAATTGATTATAAGAGTAGAATTTAGCAGGTTGTTTTTGCAATATTTGTTATAAAAAAATCATTCAATCAACAATCAATAGGAAGTTTTTATGTTGAAAAAAGCTGTGTGAAGAAATTTTATATTTTTAGAAGCATTGAAATATTTTAATGCACCTCCAAAAGTGTCCTAAAAGTGTCACATGACTAGAAAATCTAAACATTTTTTATATTTTTTATTATGATTTATAAATTGAATTAATTAAACGTGACACACGCACCCTTCCTCAATATTTATCCAACTAAAAACCTCACATGGAAAAGACTCTAAATCCATAAACCAAACATGTTCAACCGCCATCCTCGTGACAAATTAAGAGTATCAAAACGACCCTTATTAATGAGACAGCGATGATGGTTCATCAATTAAAAGATGCTCCTGGTGAGTGCTTCTAATTTCCCCTAAATGAGCCATTCACTTAATACGTTAATAAGAGCGAATTATTAAATTACACATCGAATTATGAAAACCAGATAATTATGAAGAGCGAGTTAAGTAGTCATTAGCTATCCCTGTTAATTACCGCTGGTCAGGGAGGGCTGCCGAGTGAGTGTCTCATCGGGAATTGAAATTAACTTTATGCAGTGAGGCTTTCGCTGCTTCCTTGACAACCCGGAGCAGACAGACAGACAGGCAGGCAGGCAGGCAGGCAGGCAGGCAGGCAGACAGACAGCTTCTCAACCAGACTACTGCTGCCTGCTTCACATATTGGGAGAAAATCGATCTGGATTCTTTGATAGCGAATCAATGTGGCCCCTGCACTGAAAACACACACGCACACACAGAGAGAGCAAAAAGGCCTCAGCAGCAGCACAATGAAGAAAAATCGACGCTGTTTTTTTAGATTTATATTTATATATATTAATAAATATGTGAAACAGTTTACCTTAAAGCCACATACACACATGCTCGCATCATGTGCTTCCATACATACAGAACGACACTGTGGGAGCTTTTCTACAAAACGAAAAGGGCAGCGCTGTTTCCTTTTGTTATAATTACGCCCTCTGTTTTATTTTTCTCTTTCCCCTGAACATTTCCCCCCCTTTCACAGGGATACTGATGAAAATTTAATGAGGCCAGGGACTGTCGGAGCTCCGCCTGGGGACCTGAGAGTAGAATATTTTAACTGTACATTTACGCCAAGTGTCTGCCTTCAAAGACGCGACTGCTCTCGAATTAGACGAACTGTAAGCCATAAATTGAACGCGCTGCACACTGTATAACCCCTTTATTTATCATCTGTTGGCTTCCTTTTTGCACAGCCAAAAAAAATAAAAAAAAAAATAAAAAAAAAATATTGTGCAACACCCAGTCAGCTGGCTTGCTTTGGATGTTAAGCGGCAATCGCCATTTGATATTGTCGCCAATCAGTTGTTGTTGATGCAATATTAATCAGCTGTCAATAGTCATTAGTTTGTTAAGTGTTTTCCAGAAACTAATCGATGATGCAGCGTTGGATGGCTAGAAGGATTTTGGTGGGATACTTTTTGATCCAGGATGGCATGCAAAGGAGGGGAAGCCACACTGGATCTGCCAATGAAATAGCTCCATCTCTCCCTCTCTCACTCTCTCTCGCTTTCCTCTCTCGCTCTATCTAATATAATCGCACGCGCACACACGTAACCAGCCACGCGCGCACTCATAAACAGGCGAGTTGATGCCAGAGGTTAGGCATGCTCTCTGTTCAAACACAGAAGGCCTATCTTTCATTTTTACCAACGAAAAACATTTAAAAATACTCGCTTTTTTAATACAGTTTGAATCGTTAATGATACCACAAAGAGAGTTACTGTGTTGTTGTTCTTCACATGGTTTAATAGAGGATACATTCACACGAGTAAAGTTTGAACCGGAACTGGAAAAATAAAAGTTTTTAAGACACGTTTACAGGAAACTGAAATTATACTATTATATTTAACCACGAGAAATATCTCTCTCTATATGCGATTTTACAGTAAAATAAATAAACATTACTGGTCAGAAATAAAACTTACTGATGCTTTTAAGTGAAAAAAAAAACACTAGTTTTAGGAGAAGCACTGCTTTAACCTTTACTTTGAAATGTAGATGTGCTGCAAACATTGGATACTGTCCAGACATGCGTAGACAAGAATTCATCCCTTATTAAAAATTTATGAGATCTTTGTTTTCATTTTGAGTTCTGCTATTTCACATCGCATATTTCTTTTTTTTTTTCCAATACAAGATATAAAAAAACAAATTTTCCAGGTGACTGTTCGTCAAATCAAAACTTTAAGATACCAATAAATTATGATTTACTGAAATTTTCATTACAAATCAGAAAAAAAAACTAGGATTTGCTTTAATTTAATGCCATTGGAAACGTTCACAGCCTTCATAACTAAAATAGCTCAGGGGCGTGATTAGAGGGTGGCTGCTGAGAGGCCACAGTCACCCCTGACATGTGGCTGCTACCAAAATAATGATTTGGATGCAAAACCAAGTTTCTACCTTTTCCCCAGAGCTTTTTTAAATTTCTCTTATTAATGGAATCACAAAGTTTTCTCTAATTTCTATAAGACAGAATTATTATTCTTTATTTTTCTTACAGTTGGTGCCATTTTGTGGATTTGTGGATTTTTATTTTTGAGTCTAAATGAATATTCAAATGATTTTGCTTGAGGGAGAATATTGTCTACACTCCAGACTAGACTGTTGCAGCTATTTCCAACATGGAGCATGTTTTAGAATTTGTGTGTGTTCAGTAAATTTAGCCATTTGGGCGCCAGTGGGGTTTATCAATATAGATAATAGTAAATAATTCAATAAAAGGTTCAGTCCAGAGATATCATCCAAATATGGGCTGGGACCCATTGTGCTGCAAATTAAAATGAGATATCTCTTTACATTGTGAAAAATAAAACTGACCTCTTACTCTGCCACCAATATCATTCATTTGCAATACGTTTTCTTACAGCTAGGGGTGTGTGGCACGGTTACATGTAAGCAAGAGGAAGATATGCCCTTTAAGGATAAAATGACTGCCCTTGAAAACAAAGAATTAAGTCAGATGACATCTCCAGACTTCTCACATGAATGAACAAGAAGGCCAGTTGAGTTCATAAAAGTGACCAACATCTCTGCATAATTGATTTTTAACTTAAGCTGTTTCTACGCTTACTGTAGCTCAATGGATAAAACCATTTTAAAGCAGTACCTGCAGTACATTATTCAGAAAGGGTAAGATGATCACCTTTACATGAGGACCAAATGCTCATCAAAATAAAATTAAATAACTTTGCTGATTTAATCACGATTCCCATTTCTTTTTCTTACCATAAACATTCCTTATAATTTGCAATAGATGTGATTAAGCCTTTTAAATCTTGTATTGATAAATAAACACTATTCATGAACACTGAATGACTTAAAAGAAGTCTTCAAGGATCATCTGAATAATAGTTAATAATGTTTTTAACAGGTTTCAGTTATTGTCACGTTCCGGTAAATGTCAAAACAGTGCACATACTGTTCAACAACTTTATATCACATAATGCTTTAAAGCTCAAACCTGCAGTGTCACAGAAACATATATTGTGATATTGTGAACATATACCCTGAAGACATATGTTTAAATTTATTGTGTTTTACAAATTATACAATTAAACTATCTTATGAATTGCTCAGCACAAAATTCAACTCAACTATATATTTGTGTGAACATACTACAACCATACTGTGTCAAAATATTTATGTTAAAGACTGCCGTCATCGCATTTTACACTGAAAAAGAAAATGTGTAACTATGTACAAGGTGGATCAAATCAGTGGTTCAGACATGGACAAACACCAGGACCTTTGACATTAGAATGGCATATCTCAATCTGCAGATTCCTCATAATGTGTATGAATATATAAGCTATTAACTAAATGTGTTCATCATTTAATTCAGTCACAACATGTGTACTCACTTATACATTATGACCTAATGTGTAAATTAATGGCATCAAAGTGCCTTCAGACATCAAATATTTAACAACATCGGATGGGTATACACGTTTATGAACAGCTAGGTCTCCTCCTCGCATTCCCTTTTCACCTGATCCTCCTTTTTTACCACCATCCGATGTTAGACTCGCTCGTTCTCAGAGGCTGTTTTGGTGTTCCGAATGAGTAAGTTGTAGACCTCATAGAGATTGGACCTTAATGAGAAGGTGGTAGAGGTGTCTAGTGGATGTGTGTTCATTGGGCTTTGACAGCCGTGCTCTGTTGCAGATCTATTAATCATACCCACAAGGAGTGCTTGTCTCTCTCTCTCTCTCCCTCACTCACTCTCTCAGTTTTCAGTTTATACAGAACAGAATCATTTACATAAAGTCCTTAAGGCAAATAACTGTTGGGGGCTCTAATTTATATCTGATCGAAAATTAGCCGTCATTATGCGCACCATTAGCTGCGTCTTTAATGTGCTTCTAAGCACCATTTGTCAAGCAGCTTGTTAATATCCTTCAAGTCTTTAAAGTTGAGAGCTCATTAAAGACTGCTGTGCCTGCTCTTGACGCTATTTCATAAAATTCTGTGGGAAGGGACAGAAGATTTTAAAGTTGTTGTTTTTTTTGCATTGTCATTGTCCAAAAGAAAGAAAAAAAATTAGTAGTTGATCTACTGTATGTGCAACATGCTTGCTTTATGTATGATTAGAAACTGAGAGACAAAACGCAGAGTGGGAGTTTAGTGTGGGAAAATGCATTAAACTAAATAAATTTAGCCAAAACTATCAGTTGACTAAAGTCGAATGAAACAATATGAAACATCTATAAAACTGATAATACCAATTCTCTTTTGATTTGTAGGATTTTGAAGGAAAAACAAATTATTTTGAAAAGCACACATCAGATACGCAAATAAACCCCTGCATGTAAATCCTGCACTGGGAAGTTGTCTTGCCCACAGCCCATAACAGGGGACCCTCTCAGGCCCAGTCTTTGCCTATGGGTAATGGGAGTTATGCTGCTTTATTATTGGTTAAAACTCCAGTGTCCTTAGTCTTTTTTTCTCTCTCCAGTATAACAGATTCCTCCAGGCTAAAGCAATAAAGAGAGTAATTAGAATGCTAAAGACAGATGTAAATAAAGGGAATGAGACAGTGGTGAGGGATGAGGCGTCTAGGTCACACACTCTCATCAAAAACCCAGTTGGTAGCAAATGACACAACGTTCAGTGCCAGAGGCCTGGGGCTACGACTGCAAACCAGAGGACATAATGGACTAAATTATGGCCTCAATGGCTATGCATCTCAAAGCACCAATAAGGACACACACACACACGCATGCACACACACAGAATCTCAAACCCCAAACACAGATCTACTGTATGATGGGATCTAAAGCATTACGTAATGTATGCACATTATATGGCATACCATACCAAAACAATAAGCTATTATTAAGCAGCGTGATTCAGTAGTTACACCCACATAGAAACCGTGTTAACCGACTGCCTTTTGATGGTCCCCATTGATATTTCATTGATGTTATCACTCTTGAAGCTTTTGTCCAGTATTTTAGGAGTACTTTTTGTTAAATCAATACCCAGTTTTTATTCTGGCATAGTCTGAGGCTTTCACAAGTACCTCATTTATTCATTATTTATTTATCAAGATAAATAGAATTTGGTTTAAAAAAAAACCCCGTCAAAAATCAGATGAATCTTACTGGATCAGATTTATATTGGATGAATCAGACGAGCTGTGTCAGTGAGTGTGTGGAGGCAGATCCCAGCAAACATCACAACACTAAACACTATACACTTGAGATTACACGCATGAAGAGGGGGTTGGGCTAATTAAAATATTTGCATTATTAAAAATACATTAACTACTAGAATGCCATCGTCTTTAACAACATGAGACATTAATAAATTAGCCAACTTTTAGTGATGAAATAAATCCTTCTTTACACTGGGCTTCAAGGGGAATTCCTAAGAGTCACAGACACAAGAATCAGGCAAAGCAGCAAGAATTATTCAATTATAATCATTTATTACTGAATTTATGATTCAATGAATCTGGTCAATGGATCTTTTTGTATTTTCATGTCATGCCTAAAAAAAAATCTAACATCCCTGTAAATACCCGTCCATTTTGGATTTGTGCTCTGTGAAACACTGTCTTGTATCAGGTGCGATAACTGTTATATCTTGGGGATGATGATTTCAGGAACGAAAAAAAAGACAGTGACTCGACAACAACAGTGACAGCGACTCATTAAGGTATACAAAGGAAATTAAAAAAAAGAAAAGTCTGTAGTTGGTGAGAGCTCGAGAGTTTTACAGTCCAGAAACCGAGACTATAGAGGACAAAAATCACATATACTCTGTATGCCATTAAACTGTTTTACACACTTTGGATGTCGCCTTGTTAATGAGGCGCTCTATAAGTTTCCCAGGCTTCCCACACTGTTCATCTCTCTTTAATGTTCCTCAGTTTGTGTGAGCCACAAATCACTACACTACACTCTGCACATTATGCAAAATCCCATACTGTACATGGATGTAGTGTAGCGCGGGATATCAATGTTCCGTTTTTATGATGCGCTTTAATAACAGATGGTTATAACTGCTATTAACAAATCAGCGTATTTTATGAAATTGATGAAAAAATGTGTAATAATTGCCATAAAACAGTCCTGCTCATTGACTTGCGACCTTACCGCAACCAGAGATATTACATGGACATATGTCATCCAACCTGATGTATTGGGTTTACAACAATAGTATGTGTTTAAACAATCTAGGCAGAATAATAGAGAAAAACCATGTTACAACAAATGTCTGAATTCACATTTTTAAGAAAAAAAAAGAAGACACAAAAGGTCTAGACAAAAGTAAATAACAACAGTAGCACAGATAATTATACAATGAACATAGATAAACAGCCCTGTCTATCTTTTCCAGCCTCACGTTTAAGAATTTGCTGGATCATTGGTGTGTACTAAATCTATAACTGCAACATTTCTGACAGCACTCAAAGGCAGCCTTTAATGGCCTTATCCTGGGTACAGATTGTTAGCTGCCAATCATGCTGGAAAAGAGCCATCAGACAAATTTCAGCCAGACATTCCCATCGAAGGACTACGGCCAAAAAGCCACAGACTTCATGAAAATATGGAGAGTGTATAGAAAGAAGAGTTTCCTGCACAGATTTTCTTTATTTTACTGAAATTATTACACATATGTAAAAAAAAAAAAAAAAAAGACAATATACGAGAACATCTTTCAGAAAAGCTCAACATATTTCTGCTTGACCATCAAGTCCACATTGCAGGCAGTATGTCAACTTTTCTAATGAAATGAGAGCTATATAGCATTTTTATTGCCTAGGACAAAAGTTACATGATCTTGCCATGCAAATACTTTTGCTGAAATAATGTCTCAGCAAAGCGAGTTGATGCCACCCACTATATTAGATTACACTGTGCTGTTGAAATGTGTGCTTCGGAGGTGCCTTTGCAAAAGGTTGATTACTTTGGATATATTTCACCTGCCGCTCTGGGCTATTATTGCTTGAGATACAGACTATAGTCAGAGCCCTGATGGAGCGATCCTGAATGGTCAACGTCCCTGGTAAAACCATATAAGGTGATTCAATGCGAACATAAAGAAATGTTAACGATCGTCAAAGACCTTTGTGTTGGATGGCTTTCCTTCCAGTTACTCTCTCTTTCCCACTCTCTGCTGTCCTTTTTATTTCCCTCTCACTTTCTGAGAGCACCGAAAGTGTGAGCATGTGCAGATTGTATTTTCCTCCAAAGAACATTTGGAGGAAAATAATAAATCTGATATTGACTAAAAGAATAAGAATCATCCACAAAAAATAATCATGTTACCAAAACCCCCCCAAAATACATTTCATCAGCATGTTTCTTTAAAACTGCTAATATTGACAGTGAGCTTTTCCGGGGAGATGCCTGTGTATCTCAGTGGCTGTGCTGTGAAATGTGGCAGACAGACATAGTTTCTGACCTCTATATAGCAGTGTGGAAGGACCTCAACAGCTGTAAACAACACTGCAATCAGTGTCCCATCTGCTCCCATGTCCCACTTGTGTGGATGCCTTTTTGCCATTTCTTTCACCCTCTGCCAAGTGGCTGCCTCAGGACATCTAACCCAGAGAAAAGAGCTCATTTACCCAAGGAGGAAAGAAGCAAACTAGATTTCTGAGTGTGTTTTCTAACAGGAAAACTTGGTTGTGGCAGAATTAGAGGGATTATAACATGCAAAATGTACCATTTTTAACAAAAACAACAGTTCATCAAACTGCACAAAACATCATATCTGTGATGAATTAACTTTAAAACAATCAGTGATCAACTAAAATCGAGCAGCAGCTGTCAAAGCAGCTTTTATGTGTTGATTTAACCTCTATTAACCCCTGTTCAGGCTCACGATGCTTCACAGGGATTAAATGAAGTGGCCACTTGAGCTACACCCACTCCAAAAAGGTAAGTGGTGTGTTTGTACAAGCAATAAAAACCCACTCAGTGAATCTTCAATTTTACTATCACTGGTCATGGGTCCCCATTTTGTTTCTTTTGCACACAAGTATTCAGGAAATACGATACACGTTCCTGACACTGGTATCAAACTAGTCCACTGATATACTGTTGGTGGAAAAGAAGTCTTGCAATGAGCCAACAAGACAGCAATCAAACGTTTGATGCAAAAAAAAATCTAATTTACAAATGTTTTATAGGGAAGGAAATTAATTTATCAACTCAATTGGTCTTTAAAGATCTATCTTATAGCAATTATGTAACTTTTGTACCATTAAACAACTAATAAAACTACACTGACTTCTAATCAGATGAACAGTGTCTCTGTCATTCCCACTCTGCACCCCATGTGCCTGTTCTTGTACTATGTAACTTTGCTCTCTGGATACTTCTCCTGCAAGAAGTGTGTAACATTTTATGCCACACACACACCACGAACTATGGTTTTCCCTCTGATGTCCTCTGGATGCTCTGCTTCAACACTCAGATTAACTGCTGTTAGCTAAAGTTAGCATCTTTAGTTAGCTGTACAGCCTGGACTATGAGCAACGCTGGAATGTGCGCCAAAACCAGAGACAGGAATGAGAGCAACATAAGCAGGCTCAACAGAGGCAGAGCATTGCGGAGGATTAGTCGAGCTGGGCTTCCTACTGTTGGCCTGCTGCTAAATCTTGTTTTGTTGCACTTGCTTGATGTTTGAGTTTTCAATCATAAGTAAGGTAATCATAACAAATGTACAATTGTCCATATTTACGACAGTGGTATTTCACTTTGAAACTGGGGGCATAAAAGTTGCACAAAATACCCATTCCTACATCATATTGCTTTACCACCTCCAGTGGTTTAACCTTGATGCTAAAGTTAGTCCACCAAGCTACTTAAGCTTTTGGAGGATAGATGTTTTTGTTGTTGTTGTTGTTTGTTTTTTGCCTTGCCAGTAGAATCCATTCACAGCAGAGTTAAGAGAGAAGAGCCAGCCTTAGCATTGATTAGAGAGAGAGAGAGAATCTCACACTTGGACCAGTTGATCAGATTATGGCCTGGCAAAAGAGATGTTGAGGGGTTAGTTAAATATAATAAAGTATCATCTGCATATAGGTTGATTTTGTGATGTTGTGATATTCTTGATATGCTACTGATTTCTCTGATGCTTCAAGTGGTTTTGTAAAATTCAAAAATACTTATGGGGCATCCTTGTCTAGTACCTCCTGGCAAAAAAAATGTTTTTATGTGAGTCTGTTGGTTTGTACACAACACTAGGGGGAGTTGTATAATTTTTGGCTGAATAATCTGCATGTGTTTTCTGTGGAATACCTTCCTTTGATGAAGTCTGTGTTTGTGTTGGGGAATCTTAGAACAGTTACGTTCAGAAGTCTTTTTTTTTTTTTTTTAAAGATAGAAAATAAGAAAAAGAAATAAAAAAAAAAAATTGTTTTTCAAATGCTGCTGTGTATCCATGTGGACCTGGTGACTTAGTATATAGAATAAGAAAAATAATAAGACAAAGAATGTGTTTGTCTTGACTTGTGTGTAGTTTTGGTAGGGAGACATTCCTCAGAAAATCTTCAGCTTCTTTTGGTGTAGAGTCGTGGCCAGGAGTGAAAAAGAGATGGAGAGTCTGTGTTGGGGCTGTACACGTTTGCCATAGTTATACAATCTTACCACTAGTGCCATTAATAATGATGTAGCACCCTTCTGGATCTGTGATGGTTGTGTTGTGGTAGCATAATATATCATTCTTAAAGTTGAATGTTGCATGGTAGGGGTCTCCCTTAGACGTGTCCCTTGAAGTAAGCAAATGTCTAATTTGATTTTGGGTAGGTAATCCAGTATTTTGATCCTTTTTGAAGGAGAGCTAATTCCGCTTTTGATGTTATTTTCAATGGCACTGACATGATGATGTAATGAGAGGCAGTGAGATATACAATGTGCCATAAACACATCGACAAGAACATATAAATATATAAACTAGAGCAACAATACAATATATATATATATACATACATATATATATGTATATATACATACATACATGCATACATATATATATACATATATTGATATATATATATATATATATATTAGTGCTGTCAAAAATATCGCGTTATTAACGCGTTAACGCAAAACAATTTTAACGGCGTTAATTTTTTTATCGCGAGATTAACGCTCTTTGTGACCAAGTGAACTTGTAGTTTTTTCATAAGCTGTGGCCACTGCTAGTAACGTTAGAAAAACTACAGGATCCAGCTGTAAACCGGAAGCAAAACAATAAGCGCGCCGCACGCTACCGTATTGTGTGGATGTCGAGCTGAAATGGACGCTGCTAACAAAATTATGAATGGAAAGTTCAGTTTTAAAACGTTGCAAGATGGGTCGTTAAGAAAAGGAAAGTATAAACCATGGTTTAACTGCCCTATAGGCTGAGACCTAGTTTACAATGATGTGCACTTTGTAATTTTATTTTGTATCACCCTGTTTTGAAGGTTGTTGAGGGGGCTGTTTTTGTGACTAGGTATTTATTTTTTTGTCATCTGTTTATTGATAGTGTTGCTTTGTTTGAGATTTTGCTTCAGACGTGAATGGCTGTAACACTACATGTTGTTGTTGTGGTTTGCAATAAAAAAACATTTGCACAAAGCAAGCCTATCCACTTTTCCATGTTGATAAGAGTATTAAAATGATAATTCAAGGGACATTTAGAATAGATAAAAATGTGCGATTAATTTGCGATTAATCGCGAGTTAACTATGACATTCATGAGATTAATCGCGATTAAATATTTTAATCGATTGACAGCACTAATATATATATATATATATAAATAATAAGTCGGGTTCTGTCTTACAGAGCTATCTGGACAAATTGCTTTATAATAACTCATTCATTACTGCCCCTCTATTGAGTGAATATTGACCATAGGTAGCCAATTAAATTAGGTCCAAGTTTAAATTAATATGGGTGTTGCATTCTTGGCTAAGCGTCTAAGGTAATGCAGCCACAACACGTTGTATGGTTTGTGTGGTAAATATGTATGATGATGAAGATGTTCAAGAATACATGCTGCCCTTGTGAGCTTGATGCAGAGAGGTCATTGTGCCTCAATCAGTCCATGTTTCTCTGTTCTCCAAATAATTGCCTTATGTTTCTATAATGAAAGTATAACATCTTTACAAGCTCTTTATTCAGGGGTGGGCTAAGGCAAACTTTGTATTCTGTATGCATAATCCATGTATAAATATGCCCCACACCAGAGCCTTGTGTGTTATTTGATTTGAGTGGGGGTCAGAGCCACTTGTATTCCTGTGGGTGGGATTGTGGAATTGCAGGAGATTTGATTGGAGCATTATCCCTACATGAGAGCCCTCCAGAACTCCTATCTGTTGTTCCCCCTACTCATTTACTTTATCAGTACACTGCTGTAATATACATAATTCAGACAACCGGGGAATGTCTTTGGGCTCCGAACCACCTGCTGGCTTTTATTAGCTAATTAATGGTGATTTATCAGAGCTGCTAATTTGAGTGGGGCCGCTTGCCTTCAGGAGTCTCAGAACACCGTATGAATTCTGATGGTAATTATGCTTATTTGATGGGCAGTTTGCTAAAACAAAAAGTTCTGTCTTTTCTGCCCCACAGGGATGGAATTTCTGTTCTTACGAAAGACGACCTTGTGTGATTTTTTTTTCTGTCTCATTAAGGTCTCACACACAGTTCATTTTAATACTTAAATTCAAAACAGCTTTTTTACCTTTTTACCTGTAGATGTGCGTCCTTGGGAAGGTCTTTTTTGATGTCCTTATGTTTCAAGTATATTTACTGTTCAAGGACCACAAATCCACCTTTGGTTTGAGACTGGATATTTGGGCAGCTTTAAAGAAGAGTATTAATATCAATTCTGCTTATGTGTTTAAAAAAATATGACAAACATTTACATCTCAGATTTTAACATTTGTTGGTTGTTAATACAAACCTGTGTTAAAAGTTAAAATAAACCACTGCCTCAATGAAAGCAGTGTGCAGAAAAAAGACATTAATATTATTATTATAATTTGGGAGGCAATTTCAGGGTTTATTTCCCTGAAAACACAGACTTCTATTTCTTCTTGTGGGTGACAGGTGATTGACAGTAAGCAAAGAATAACTGTGCATGCAATGATTTGCAAACAAAGGTTCTATAGTATGTGGTAATGGACTGTCAAGCATGTAATTGTCAAGTTTGCTGTTCATGTCAAGCAAAATAAATGGCAAAAACTTTTGTTAGAAGCTTGTTCTTCAATAAATTGAAATAAATTTGTGATAAACTGGGATTTTGTTTTTACCATGAAACACATTAAAGGGTTCTCTGTAGAGCCAGCGTTTAATATGTCCGTTCTGGGCTACTGTAGAAACATGGCTTTTCAACAACTCTGTGGAAGTGGCCCATGAAAGCTACCTGCAGCGTCTTTAGATTTAAGACTCATTCTAAAGGTAAGAAAAATAATAATAATTCTTTTTTTTAGGTTATTATACATGAATGAAAACATAGTTATGCATATTATATTCCATTTCTGCCATATTTTATAAATAGAGCCCCCTATATCTTACACACAGGACCTTTAAGAGACCTTTAACTTATATTAGGCAGATGAAATTAGAGAAAGATGGAACTGAAGAGTGACAGATATAAGTATTGGGAAAGGTAAGTAAATATCACCAAACTGTCCCTTGAGTAATTTGCTGACTTGTTTTACTTTGTAAACATCCTGAACAAGTGTGTCTGTTTTGCTTAAACAAGATAGATGATTTGATACATGATTTCTTTGGACTACCAACAGAAGACAAGCTGTTGTCTCTGTGAGCGGACACATTGTCTGTGGGCTACAAGCTCAACTCTTTATTGCACAGAGACAGGTTTCATACTCCAACCTTTCAGAGGGCCTGAAGGACTGCAGGGCCTGGCCTTCTCCCAAGCAGGGCAATTAAGTGGTCCCATTTTTACTATATTGAACTTATTGAACTGTAAATCAAAAAAAGCAGTTATATTTGTTTGTGTCTGGACTAACAAGAGAATAGGACATAACACTTTGAGTACAAAGTACCTTGTAACATAACAAGACTAAGAGTCTACAACAATTCTAGAGGGGTCAGGAAGACTGTACTCAGGCTAAACATTAATGGTTGCATGCCAATATGCTCACAGTGATAATGCTAGCATGCTGATGTTCAGCAGGTGTGGTCTCAATCTTAGTTTAGTGTAATGGAAGCTAACATGTTGTTAGTACTGGACAAAATGAAAACCACCTTGTGGTGGTGCTAAAGGAACTGATTCCATAGAACTCCTCTGGGGACAATGAATATCTATCAATGCTGGAATATTGGTAACAGTGTGGACAGACCATGGCTAAAAATTAAGGTGTGGAGGGCCAGTTTGGAAGAGCTGCAGGTTTAATGATAGACTAGACATTACATATAAATGTTTACAATGGTAAATGACAAATTATGTGAACTTAAATCAGAATTTCAGTCCATATAATTTGTCTTGACACTGACAACGTCAAAATGTTTTATCCAAAATGAACTATTCTTTTCTAGAGAACACCTCCTTCATCTTGTATGATTCAAAACATTTGACAAGACCTTGTCATATCAACAAAGATCCGATATGTAAGGTATGGTCGATTGATGTTTTCTGCCCTCTGCATGCGTATCCTTGGGGAAATGCTGTAGATCTCTTCCTTTGCCAAAGCAGGCTAAATCCCAAAAGGCACATGGAAGTATAGAAGTATAAAACACTGTGTCAAGTCATTTGGCATGTCTGAAATTAAAATGTGGAAGCAGAAAAAAACCTGGCGTTAAAGATATGTCTGCCAGCAAACACCTTATCCTGATCTTTTCATCCCAATTCAAATAAAATTCAAAACAGCAGGTAAATGGTAATATCACACAAGCAAGTAGCTGTGCCTCCAGCAACGTGCACCATTAAAAGAGTTTGCCGCGCAAGGTGCTGCAGCTCTCTCTGCACAAACTGAAGTGTTTACTCAGTGGGAATTGAACAAGAATACTGAAAACACACTTTAATGTTGAAAATCTCCCCACACCCTCTCAACACATGGGTTTCCGAGACAATACACATGTAAAAGTTACCCTATTATGCGTCTGTCATGGTGTTAAGGCTATGATTTGTACAAACATGTGTTACATGACATCAAAGCACAATTACACATATCCAAGTTCAATTCATAACCAGAGGTGGATCTTTAGTGTAAAGACCAAATAACTCCTGTTGATTGTATTCATTTGACACAGCTTGGAGAGTCAATAAAGATGCCAGTCAAGATCTCTACATCAAAAGGTGGGATATGTCTATGTAATTCCAGCAATGACCCAGAGAGGTCACAGTATGCGTGTTTGTGTGTCTCTCTCTGTTTGTGTGTACACAATGGACCTCTGGTGGAGACAGGCCACCTCGGCCCCTCTGGGGAGGGAACCTTCAGTAGAAAAACACACTATTCACAGGGACCTCAGCAATTGTACCACGAGGAGAAAAGGACCACTCCTTCCCCCTTCAACACAACACACACACACACACACACACACACACAGACATACTCAAAACTGAGATGGGGAAATGGAAATAAGCGCCTCTGTGCCCATGAATGCTATCATTTCATTCCTCTACTCCAAATGCTCCAGGGATCTCTGAGAAGGAGTAGGAGCAATAAGTTCACTTTGCTGAATTAATGCTGTAATTCTTTATCAGGAGAGCCTTGGCATTACCTTGAACCGGGCTGGTTTTATGTAAAATGGTTTGAAGCCTAGTTTTTTTTTTTTTTTAAATGATGGTCCTAATTTGTTGGCTCACTTTAAATTATTAATCTCTTTTATATTCAAGTAGTTATTACATGTCATAACTATGTATCTATGGGGTGAGATTTAATGGCATCTGCTGGACCTTAGGAAAGGACCCAGTGCAGAAATGCTATTAAATATTGATAATTAGCTAAATATTTGCCTTGGCACCTGCTTTAAGCCACTGTGTTAATTGGCATGGGAACAGCTGGAGTGGTCACTGAAGACGCACAATGAGATATTTGCACAAAAATTCACTGCCGAACAAATCAATTAGAAAAGAAAGATGAGACTGTGACATCCAGAAGATTAGACGAGTGGCTGCTAACATCTGAATGTTTTCACATTTTTAAAGCTTAAAAAAAAATTGTCTGTACTTCTGAGTATCAAAAACTGGCAATGAATTGCTTGCTCAGATTTGGTATTCTTATTTGATAAGAGGTTCTGATTTAAATCATTTATTGCCAAATTTATATTGCATTTTTAAAGCCAAACTTTTGATATGTTTTGTCATCTTTTGTAAAATGAACAAAGAGTTTTGCAGAAAAACACATTTATATTTCTTCAAGTAGCGAACAAAGTATTATTTTTTGCATCAGTTCTACACGGTTTGGTGTCATAACTATCTATCTATGACATTTTGCATAAACAAAGAGAACAACAATAGCCTAGCTTACAAGGAGCTGATTACAGGACACAACTGTGCTCAGGGTTTTGTGCATCATTCACTCTTCATATACTGTAAATTACAGGTCAAATATAAAAACGTGCTATGTTTGAATTGTAATTTGAATTTCGAATAAAAAGTGACAGCCCTAGTCTGGATGATATCGTAAAAAAAGGTTACTTTGATGTTTATTGTCGCTTCAAGGAGCTAAGCATGCCAAAAGAGACATGGCAGTCCATGTAAATGTCATACAAAGAGACTTCTGTAGAGATGGTGACCGTATACACAACAGAAGAACGACAGAGTCAGCGCTATGCATCCATCCATCAGTCAGCCCGTCAGACATACCACTGAACCATCTGCCAGCCTCCCCCCATCCCTGGCTGAACCCCCACAGCCACCAGCCAGGAGGAGGCTCTCTCCCGGGGCCTGATGTGCTAATGTGAACCTTTGTGGTGCTGAGCTAAGTGGATAGCTAGGTGGGTGAACTGTGTCTGTAGCTTAGCTGTGGCGTGCTGCTGAGATATCACAAAGTAAAAAAAAAAAAAACAGCTCAGATAAATCAGGCATTAATTCATCTTGTATCGTATAACAAATAATTCCTGTGTGTATCATTATGGTGATGTATCTGTTCATTTAATTTGACAAAAAGATTCAGGGAATATCATTAAAGCTAACATATTTTTAAAAATTTATTAATTTGACTTTTTTTTTGAAAACCTTTTGTGTAAACCTGAATCTGAAACCCTGCAACAGTGCTCTGCATGGCGTCCTCTGCAAAATTCAATTGGACATAATGTTGCACTGCAATCTATTCATTTGAGGCGCCCAGTGAGGCAGCCAGTGGGAGTGTATTGATTGGAGTGTGTCATGTGTGGAAGCGAGAGAGGGGTGGCCACAGTTTTTTGCTTAATGGACTGAAATAAAAGAGGCGGGAATGGGCTTTAATTAGGGAACAGTGGCAGGGGCATCTAGTTTCCCCTCCCAGCAGTTACCCTGCTCCCCCTCTGCACAACACACTCATGCATTTTCACGTGTAGATGCTCACACACACACAATTCCACTAACAGTGCATTCACACATACAACAACAAATGTCCACACTTGCAGTCTATCACCCATACACACACACACACACACACAAACACTAACACACACACACTGAGACACACAGGAGGAGGGCAGAGGAGAATGGAGGGGGTGATGGAGGGAAGGATGAAAAAAAAGAGAGGGAGTGCTGGGCTCCCGGGGTCTCAGCTGCTGCTAGGGTGCTGCCTGCTCCTCGCAATGAGTTGCAACTGTCAGTTTATTTTATCTCAGGCTTTTCATCATCGTGCAGAGCCTGGTTGGAGGAAGCCACCTGAGAGTCTTAGGAATTTGTTGGCTACAAGTCATTAGCAAAGACTGCTGAGATGTGCCGGGGCCAGAGATGTGCGCAGGGTACTGCTGCAGACAAGTGTGTCCCTTTAACCCTTGATAGGCTGATTGGCACGGCAGCTTGGCTTTGATGGCTGGATAATTACATGCAGCCTAGATGACGCGGGGCAGGTCATAGAAGCTTCGCAGTACAGGTAAAGAAACAAGGAAAAGGGAGATGATGTGAATGGAGGCATGCAGAGTGCATTAAAAAGTGAAAGAAAGTCTTTTTCTTCCCTTTTGGTTTGAATCTGTTCAAACTAGACAACTGGGATACTGTAAATCTCAGATAGTGAACATCTTAGGGTAGGGTAGTAGATCTGTTTCACTTGGCTACACACCTACAGTGAGATGGACATGACATAAAAAGAGTAAGCGAGTAGTTAAGTAGGTTATTAGGTAGGTGGATAGGATCTTAGAGAATAACTGTAACTTAGGTCATATTGTCATTGTTCTAGCCATTGTTAACATCAGTTAATAAATCTGGGAACATGGTAACATTGCTATAACAAAGTCAGATGAGTGAGGAAACTAGTGGTTCAGCTGGGGATATGCTCAAAACACGACATGTTGTTTGATCACATCTGAAGGCAAAAGTGTTTTTATACTGTAGCTGTGTCAAATGGCCGCACTCAAGAGAGGCGCGACTGTTCAAACTAGATCAGCGACACACTTTTGGACAGTGTCTCCTCAAATGCATTAACAGTATTGCACTCATTTGTACCTACGCAAAGTGACAAAAAATGTAATGAATAACAAAAAAAGAGAGCGAGAAAAAGAGTTTCATACCAGAGTTTTTCTCACCTTCACACACCTAGCCAATCACAGTGTAAAGTGGGTGTGCCTGCTTGCTGGTTACATATTTCCAATGCTGATGTGGGGAGAGGGGGTTTACGATGCTGTCCGAACATCCAACAACAACTTCTGTTGAAGTCACTGACACCTTTAGACAGAATCCGACAGGTAGTAATCAAGTTTGGCCAGGTCATCTCGACCACAATTTGGAGGGAAGACCAAAAATAAGCTTGTCCGCAACGTTGGTAACAGTCCCTTCAGCTACTTCCTGAAGTACGTTAGGGTGAAACAGGAAGTCATCCTGTGATGGATGTTTATAGACGACATTTTACTGTTTACAGCATTTCTTTTCTTTTCCAAATACGTTTATTTAAAACCTGTATGATCATCTGGCCGCTCATGTTTATTGCCCAGATGAACGCCCTTTTAGCTATGGCCCCAAATCTCAGCAATTGACTCGGTGAGTATACTGTTATTATTAGCAAATCTACCCAATCTACAAAAAAACAACACATTAGGTGTAATAAGTCAGAATTATCATTTAATAAACAATAGCAAAGGCAGCAATAGGTAGGTTTTAAAGCAATAATGTGTTCTGCGACCGCTGACTTCCTGGATGAGTTTGGATGACTGAACATGTCATTTCCACTTCACTTACATGCCTGCTGGCTGCAGATATGGTAACATGTTTAGACACGTTTGTATGAGCACTGTGTGTCAAACTAATAGTAGTCTATAATATTTTTCTGTAATCTGTGGGATTCCAGCACAGATTTAGATTTACTTATGAAGGATACCAGCTCATCTCTGATGCCACAATGCCTTGGTCAAAGAGAGCAAAGTCTCTGTAGCTTCTTTTATGCTGACTTGAAAGAGTACATGTCCAAGTGGGAACACAGTATTAAATATGGATTCTGTTTGGGTACCACTTCAGTTGGCTCCTCGCCCCCACCAAACTCCCAACCAGTGTCAGTGTCTCTATGTATGAATCCATGTAAGTGGATGTTTTTGTAATGTGAAGGCTCCAGAGTGGAGGGAGGCTTACCTTGGAACTGCTGTATGATTACCTAACAAACACAAACAGTGGTTGTAACCTTGACCACACAGAATTATTCTTTGGAATGGATGAAGGGTGAGAAGGAGTAAAATGTGAAATTCCAGAGGGTGTCTCAGTGTGTATCTAACCTTGTGAAAACACAGGGACGTGAGTTTGATAGAGTTATTACACATCTGTGGTTCTACCATTTGTGCGGCTGAATCTATTATCATGAGAGAGACAGGGCTAAGCTAAGATTCTGTTGGGACATTTCATCACCTCTGTGTCGCGGGGTCAGGCAATTGCAGCAGCCACTGTTTGCTTTTCATTACTAAAATACAAACTTTAAGGATGTCTTTTTGTTTTTCTTAACAGAACAGTGTTTACTCTAGCGATGATTAGAGTGTTATTATTTCTACCGTGCCTCTGAAAATGTAATTTTAGAAGCAGAGAGAGAGGGTATTTTGGCTTGGTGAGGCGGCTTTTGTTCCAACAATGTGCAGCCAGTTTATTGTAGTTATGAGCATTCAGGAAAATAATTAGCCAAGCACATGTTGTGTATATTAAGTAAAAGGCGTCTCTGTCTGCTCTCTGGAGTCTTTTTTCTCTTAAGGTATGGTAGTTCAAAGAAATAGGGCTCTACAATGTATGGTAGAGATGTATCATCACTCCAGTCAAAAAACGGTGTGCTCCATCATCGAAGCAATTGGTAAACACATTTCATGTTGAGATCGACATCAGGCTAGCAGCACACTATTATCATTGTTAGATCAGTGTGTATGTTGCATTACATTGTTGAAGCTGACATATTTATCTTTCCTTACATAAGAAGCATGTGATCACTTTCAAGGTGTGTCATATATCCATCAGGGAGGGAAAATAAGATGCTGGTTATCTCTGCAAGACCTCCCCTGACAACTGTCCAATTATGTATATCACACTCTGCCTACTGTTTGCACTAGAAGTAATCAATAAAGGATGTGGCTGAGTGCGCATACATTTTGGTGGAACCAAATGCATGAAAACTTAATCATTCGCTCAGGCTGGCTGGGAATCAAATATCGGTAGGGAACAAGTAGGCAGTGGTTCTTCGCGATGGGGAGGGACTGATTAGTGATTGTAGCTCCAAGTCTGATGGGGTGTGGTGGGGGGTGGGGAAAGGGTTCTCTCCTGACGCGGCAAATGGAATGGGTGACAGGTGGAAATGGGGATGAAAAGGCGGTCCTCCGTTTCATGAATAAATGTAAACACAGCGCCATGCAATTACTGTGGCTGGTCATCTCTTTTTAGGTTGGGGTGAGGGGTAAACATGCGGCTACATCCCTGCAGGTCCAATCTAATGAAAACGTGCAGGTTACTGGGGCGTTTAATTGTATATACGGTAAAGCTAAGAGTGAAGACTGTAGGGGCTTGTTGCGGATGAAAGCCCAACCCTACAACTGGAAAATTTGATTCAGTTTAAACATAGCGTTTCGTTTATTGATCCGCTGTGGAAGGTGAGATCATCACAGGAACACAACCTGAGCAGATGGATTCATTTGAACATCTCATGAGAACACATGGGTCTTGTTGCTCCAGAGAATAACTTGTTACACGGGGATGGCAGCTCAAATGAAATTTTAAATGGCGGCGATCAGACAAATACTTTGCCTTTACATTTTTCTAAGAAGTTCACTATCTGTGATTCTGTATTTTGTCACAACAGATACGTCCGACAGATGATGACTTATTCAGTTACATAAAAAATATATAAAAGTTGATTCAAACCAAATGTTTCTTTACAATTAGATAAGAAGAAGTTTTTAAATTTGATGTATTCCCTATTCAGACAGTGCTAATCTTTATCCCATTTTAAAATAAATCTTATGTAATCATCTGCATGCATATGCATATCTGTTTGGTATTAACACTTATCCACCACAGAAGAGGCAGGTCAAAGCATACCACAGTTATATCTTTTCTATTACCAAGGTTAATCAATAATTCATGGGTCACAATAGCAGGCGGTGCAAGTCAGGAGGGGGGGTGGAGGGGGACACCCTGAGATCCTCTGCCTAAGCAGGATCCCCTCAAAAACAGGAAGAGGAAATCAGAGCCTAAAACCACTCTGCAGAAAAAAAAAAAAAAAAAGATGCTTCCCTCACACCCACCCACAGCTTTGGCAAAAGGTAGACCATATTCACAATGATCATCACTGACACTACGGCGCCCGTTCAGGCATTCCTTAGTGAGGCGATAACCTTTTCTTTCCCCTCTTTCCCCCGCGCTGGTCTCTGAGTAGTACTCACACCATCACTTAGAGCATTAATCAAAAAGCATGTGCCTAATGGCTCCTGACAGGCAGCGCCCATAATGGGCTGCAGTCCAAGCCTGCATCTTCCTCACGCATCTGGTAACACTAACAGCAGCAGCCTCGAGTACAGCTGTCTGCCTGGCCACCACTAGATTGTTAATGACAGTGGGTGATACGGTCTCACTCACCATAAAACACTTAGGGCCCTGAGATGTTACCGCATCATGCATGAAGAAAGCTTTTTGATAGTATGCTAATCTCAGCCATTACTGTGGGATGATTTACAATCACTTAAACAGCACATGAGCCGGCTGTAGAGACACAGGCTGGCTGGCTGGCTGGGATAATAAAGACACTGGCGCATGTTGATCATTAGAGAGCTCTCTCTCTCCCTCTGTGTGTGTGCGTGTGTGTGTGTGTGTGTGTGTGTGTGTGGAAGCATGCAAGCTCTGGATGCAGTGGCATTTGGCTTAATTAGTAAGTGATTTTTAACATGAAAGAGACAAAAGACAAAAGGGAGAAAGCGTGTTGTGCTTTATAGCGGTGCAGTGTTGTTTACTACCTGTGTGTGTGTTGACGGTGATGCATTAACAAAGAACTGTATGGAGGTGCAACACGTTTTTTTAAATCATTAAAATGATAATAAACAATGCTTTTGTTTGACTTGAAGGTCAAACAGACAAACATGTTTATGATTTCTCCTTAACATTCCGTCTTTCTCCAAATAACGCGTTTTCATAGACGTCTTATCTATACTTTGAAGTGAGGTATAATGGAAGAACCACCAAGATGCTATCAATTCAAAAGAAAGAAACCTTTAACGATGAATGAAGCCTTTAGAGGTGAATATACTGCTCATACTGAAAGTGAATGCCAAAGGTCAGTACAGGTTTTCATACACATTAATATGTCAAGCCATGTTTACTAAAAGACACCTTCAGTTTATGCAAAGCAAATACAGACATATTTGTAACATTATGATACACTTTGATTCGAAGCTGATACGTTTGGATTTGACTCAGTGGTGATTTAATATTATTTCAGCTTATATTTAATAGGACGTGATATTTTTGTTCATGAATTAAAGAGTTCACAAATATATTTTTTTAATAAACTGATAGAATTTTTATTTTGGTGCGCGTTGGTAGCTCACTTGGTAGAGCATGTGCCCCTTGTACAAAGGCTCAGTCCTCGCCGAAGCGGCCCAGGGTTCGATATCGACCTGTTGCCCTTGTGCCCATGTCATCCCCCCTCTCTATTTCCCTACCTTCATGTCACTCTTCAGCTGTCTATCAAAAATAAAAGGTTCAAAAGGCCAAAATAAACTTAAAAAATATTTGTTATTTTAAGTATTGATGCACCAATTGCCACACCTCAACAAACATGGGCAGGGATACACTAGGTAAAGTTTTTAGTGAGTCCTGGCGTCTTGTTGTGAATCATCAATGTAATTATGAAACAAAATAAAATTAATTAATATTCACAGAAATTTCTGGAATTCACAGAGTGGACTGTGTTCAAATAATAATATGTCCTCCAATGAACATGACCACGTGTCCACCGGACCTGCAGCTTACAGTGTGATGGCTTGTCTTACCAGTGTTCCACCAGTGTTTTGCTGTGTTTGACAATTTATGTTACCAGGTGACACGCTATTCAGCAACCCGCTGCCAGTGTTACCTGCTAGTTTCTCGATTGCTTTTTTTCACATGTAAAGCTAGAAAATTGCATCAATATTTCATAGTAGGCAGCATTTTGTTGTGCACAGATTCAATGGGCAAGGAGATAAACAGTGGGGTATTAATAATGCAGTGCGGTGACACTGACCTTATTTTGTGCCTTTCAACCTGCACTGATATTTTGATGCACAGTGCCCCGCTACTCTCTAGCACACAGGAGGTTTTCACGCTCTTTGTTCAAAGCCTGGAAAAAAAAAAGACACTTCCTGTTTGACAGAGGTTACATCACTGCCTAAACCACCTAAAGACATTAACGAAAATTCTGGGGCTACGTGCTGGTTTTTTCGAGACTCTGTGGAAATACATATCTTCATTTTTACAGAAACAATGTGAATGCTAAGTGTCGGTTTGACAACTGGTGTTGACAGCTGAGCAGATCCCTTGAAGGTGAACTGTGAGAGGCTTTGACAGGGGACTAAAAAGGCAGTGCAGCAACCTCTTCTTCACTGCACTATAGGGAAAGATACTAAGCAGCCAAGAAAAGCCTGTTAGTCCAAGTTCAGGTCACCTGTACAAATAAAAAACGTCTAAGAATAAATTTTCATTTTTTAAGAGGAAAGATCCAATACGGCTGTCGTGCATAAGGAATAATGTGCTTTGTATATAACGTGTGTCAAAATTTGAATGTTACGTCAGTGTCAGAAAGGTATGACGCACCAAAACAAACAAACATGGGATAAAACTTTGTTTGTTTAGTTTGTATAATGTATTTAAATATGCATTCATTAAATACAAAATATTTAATATTTAATATATAATATTTCTCGTCAGATTTATAATAGAAAGTTCTATGGAATAATTCAAAACTCTTGTTTATCAACTTTTTGCAGAATCCTATCTTGATATCATATAATTAATATATTGTTGTTCTGCTCATTAAATTAATGATCCCAAGCTAATTGTAATGAAAAATTAAAGAATTTAAAGGTTTTCTGTCACATATTAATCAGAGTTTTGTCTGATGAAATGATGATTTTGCAAATAATTGCCATGATATATATAGAATTGATAACTGGGGGCCATGTCTCCCAGCTCTCAGCTTTTATTCACGGATGCCTAATGGACAAGCACAAACACCCTGACAGTTATACTGTAATAGGTTACCTGTATGATCTTTTTATCTGCCTGTACTAACACATCTATGCTTTTGATTACAGGGTTACATTTTAACTACTCCTTCAACAGTTAAAGTAAAGAACTGTAAGAAGAACTGAAGTCTCCACTACAATTTCACTATAAATAATCTGTAAAATAACAGACGGTCTTGTTATCAGACACAGTGACAGACAGTAAAGGGCAGCTGTGTTGTGAAACTGTAAAACTTTAAAAAAAAATGTATCCCTGGCAATATTGGAATATTTTGAGGAACAACTTGAGCCACAGGTCATGCATCACACTAATCCTTATTTAGCACCACATTTCCCCCATTTCCATCTATTACTTAAATACGATGCCAGTGTTACATATTCCGCCAGAAGATATCCATTTAAAATCTATAATTCATGTGTTAAACATTTTATTTGGCATGTTTTAAAAATAAATAACTTAAATGTGTGTGTGTGTGTGTGTGTGTGTGTGTGTGTGTGTGTGTGTGTGTGTGTGTGTTTTAAATATCT
Organism: Argyrosomus regius; assembly: GCA_946959425.1. Classification (NCBI taxonomy): domain Eukaryota; kingdom Metazoa; phylum Chordata; class Actinopteri; family Sciaenidae; genus Argyrosomus; species Argyrosomus regius. Next base: position 9,785,313 of record OX336883.1, read on the forward strand.
CTCTGACCCCTGAGACTGTGTGTGCACGTGTGTGTGGTCTGTCCATAAGCTTGTGCTTTAGCAGTGATCATTTGTCTATGCAGAACAGAAGGACCTGTCCCATGAGAAAGTTTCTTTAGAGTGTGTTTGGCCTCTGGTTCACACATTTACAAAGGTGACAAACAATGACTAAGCCTCAATCTGCCAGTAGTTTTTACCATGAGTGTTATAACAACCAGTAATAAGTGTAAATAATGAATGCCCCATATCTTACCATGAGGGGACTCAGCAGCACTGCTAAACTATTTAAGGTGCCTTGTTGATGGGAGTTATTTTTTGCTGTGGGGTTGTAGAAATTCTCTGGCTTCCCAGTAGAGTTTTGGCCTGACAATAAACAACAGTTTAATACTTTATCTAATCCCTGCCAGGAGGTGAGTCCAACAGCAAGCTCTTGCAGATGTTCACATCCAATAATCTATCCATAATTGATGAAACAGGGAGGTCAGATGTAATGGCTGCTGCCATTCCAGCAACAAATAAATGGATATTGACAAAACAAGCCAGTGTGGCACTGAGTGGGCTGTGAGATGACAGGCACGGAGCGGAGCGGAAAGAGAGACGTGGAGACGAGGCAGGAGGCAGCAGAGGGAGGCTGAACTCTGGACCACTGCTCCTCAGATGGGCCGGCCGGGGCCTAGACAGGGCCCAGAGAGCAGAGATGATCCCCTGGTGGACACACCCATGAGGAGAAGTCAGGAGAGCGTTAGAGAATGAGAGCGAAAAAGTGTGTGTGTGTGTGTGTGTGTGTGTGTGTGTGTGTATGTGTGTGTGTGTTATGGGGGTGTGAAAGGAGGGGGATGGCAACCGGCATGGCGAGGTGAGTGCAACTGCATGGAGTGAGCTGAGTGCAGTGGGCCAGCTGTCCGCTCTTCTTTCATCTCTGGGCTTTATGTCAGATACAATCTACCTGGCTGTCAAGCCTCTGCAACCATCTCGCAGCCCTCTCTCCCTAGTCCTCCCTCTCAGATTCTATAACTAACCCCCTCCTTTCTCTCCCTCTCTCTCTCCCTCTCTCTCCCTCCCTCATTCTCTCTCCATCTCTCCGGTGACTGTACAGAGGCGTCCACCTCTGTGTCCTCTGATTCTTCTGGCTAAATCTCTGAATGGTCTGCAGCATGCTTTATTCTCTGACTTCAAAGTCTCTGACTGTTAAAAACATAAACTAAGAACATTTTCCACATATAACTGGACATTTTGCAAAAAAACATGAAAATGATTCAATGCAAAATTAATTCCCTAAATGGATTTCTGATGTATTGGCAATGCATTATGTCCTAGGATAATCCATAGTATTGCATCTGCACTATTTTTGCAATATTGGATTATATCCAATGAAGAAAAATCATCAATTTCAAGCTATCACAGTGCATTGCAAATGTTGCATCCAAACATGGACTACAAGCTGAAATAAGTGAACATAAATTAAAAATTTTAACAGATTGTGCTCATGCCAGTACGAATTATATGAATACGATATGGGTTAATAGTGTAACTCATAAGTAATTGCTAGTAAAATTGTGAAATGATTAAACTAGTTATACATGATTGAAGCCCAATGTTCCTTAAAAAAATCCTAAAATGAATATATTCTAATCTAAAACATAGCTTCATATGTCACTCTGCAGGTTTCTGCCACTTACAAGTTATAAAATAGTGTGAAGTAAGAGATTCTCTTATTCTGTTGCAGTAATATCATCTAATAATTTCACAAGTTTCAGTGTTTGCCTGGAAAAAATATGAAAAGGGGAGTTAATGATGGACGTGGTACAAAGAAAAACGGCTTTTATTTAGCACTTAACTGGATTTAACACACTAAACAAAAAAAATGTGCTTCTTTTAAGCCTCATTAACTCTTACATAGTAAATGGCTCCGTGTTGCACAACAGCACGCACGACGAGGAAAATGCTTCGAAGAATTACTGACAAAGCAGAGGACAACATGCTTTTCAGTGCTGGAGAAAAAAAAAAGGCAATTTTTAACTCCAGCAGAGGGGTAGTGCCTCTCCCTCGTAGAGTTCCCTTCTCCACCGCTTAATTACTGCGTGCGATCATGAATATTTCAGGCATATGCTTTCCCACTTTGTCACTGGAGTTCAGAACTAAGAGAAACAAGTTCATATGCATATTAATAGGGGGTTTGTGGGTGGAGGGGGACAGGAGGACTAAGGGTTGCCAGTGTGCTGGTGACAGCAGGAGGAAATGGCACTCATTCCCCGGCAGCTGCTCTTTTTAGATCCCCCTCAGAGGGAACTGCCCGAGGAGGGCCTCCGCCACAAAGGGGATAAAGGAGATGAGGGCTCTTGATGGAAAACAGGCAAACAACCACTGGGACCCCATCCTACCCCGCCCCCCCTCCCCTTTTCAGACACTAATGTGAGTGTGCACTCGCACACACGCACACACAGAAACCCTTGGCCCACACTTAGCCGACCCCCAGGAGTTGTCAGGACCTCTTTAGCATTTTCCGCGGTGGCTGCTAAACTGTGCATTAGCACCATGCTAACGGGAGCGCTCTAATGACAGACTGAGACTGAGGAGAGATTTCTTCCTAGCTATGTATAATGACAAATGGGATGCAATCCTGAGGGAGGGGGGAATGAGCTGGGGCCCAGGAAGCATCTGAGGCCCCTATCGGTTGAAGAGGGTCGTACTATTAAAATGACAATATAAATGTAAATCCTAAGTAATAATTCTTAAAAATGGCTGATGCGACCCTCCCCTGGATCACGTGCGTCACTGCACTAACATGGTCTAGGGGCAGCATTAAACATTGTCTAATTGAATTTATGGATCTTTAAATACCACTTAGCACCCAGTAGAGCATAATGATATGCTTTATTTAACATATCCAAACAAAGACAATTACGGCATTGTGCAGGTTTAATGGCGCACAAAGTGTTCTCTTTCCACTTGATAAAGAGGCCTGTTTGCACACATGAATATCTTGTTACCAAAGCCACTGCAAATAAAAGCCTCCTCAAAAAAAGGCTGATATTTTTGCTGCATATAGGACAACTCTTGATTAATTTGAACTCTGTCAAGTCTGCATGGAGACATCAGGAACTTTCAATGGCAAGTTCAAAGGGAGCGCTAATTAGTTTGACCTTTCCTGTCATAATTAGCATGCCCAGTCCAACCTCCCACAATTTACCAGCAAGAACAAAAGGGGCTAACACTCAAGCTGCGTTTCTGGATGGAAAACAATCTCTTAATTGATGTTTTTCAAACAATACATGACGCTGTGTTTTGTTCGACATGCCCCTCATTTGCACAATTCTTAAGATGGACGCAGATCTTAAACAAACACACACACACACACACACACACACACAGAAGTACTCGACTTGGGCAAGTGTCTTAAAATGTAAAACAGGAACACAAAGACGAGGCATGCAGGGTAAGGCAATTAGAGCACTGGCAGCTATATCACTTCTTCTAACATGTCAGGGGTACTAAATTTGATTTATAGTGGGAGTTCCTGCTGGGCACTCTTAAAGGGGAAAACATTAAGAGGCATTCAAGAAGAGTGTAATGGCTAAATATTACTATTACTATTACTTATTACAATGGTGTTTTTTTCCTATTTTGTAATTTTTCTGGGAGGCAGAAAAATAAATCCACCAAGCTTATCAAAGTCCAGATCAGTAGTACATTCTGCTTGGACACAAATGTGTGTTAAGTACAACAGCTAAGCCCATTGCTTAAGGTACTCAAAGCATGATTAACCATTTATCTGCAGCCACTGACAGCCTATGGACAGGATTAGAGTACAAGTCTAATGCTTATATCTGCAAACACATCAGAATCACTGCCACAGCTACAATAAACCCTTGTGATCTGTTTCAGATCTTGTTCCACTTTCCCATCAGTCGTCATCACAGCCCCTATAATTCCCTTTCTTAGCGCCAAGATTTTTCTGTCTGTTTTCCCTTTAGATAGAAGGCACAAAGAGAACAGGACAGAGAGGGGTGGCTTTTGTTTTGGTACCTCTGTGTCTTCCCCCACTCTTTTCCTTTCTCTTCCCTTCCCTCTGTGGGGCTCTGGTGTGATTATTACACTTTCAGTGGAGGATTTAACCACGGGCCAGTTGGGCCATCGCCTCGGGGAGGCCCCGATTTCAATGCGCGTGTGCTACTTTTTCCCCCAGTTTATTGCCTTGCCTTTTATTCTGCCAGACAGTCCCACTGACATCAGGGGGCTCTTAGAATAACTCGCCTGAGGCAATCAGATCCCTGAACCTTAAATCAGCCACCGTATACTGGTATAGGTTCCATATCTGAAAATGAGCTAGTGCTAATAGATACAGATAACTCATATGATGTTAAGGATTTTTTTTATTGTTTTAATATTTGCGTAGTCTGGCGACCAAGGAAGTGTTCATGTGCTCACCTTCATCAACCTTTAGCTGAGATGATAAAACAAATTATGATTAAAAAAAACTTGATTGTGATACCTTATTGAACACTGCAACACTCACTCACACATTTTATACTCTTTGCTCTTTGAGTACTGGATAATAGATACCATCATGCCATCACATTTCTCAGGACTCCTTTTTCCAATACATATAGTTGCAACCTGTATCAGCAATTAGTCTAGTATAGCTTTGCAAAAGCTTCACTCACACCCATCACCATTTTTGTATAGCAAAATCAAAAGGTTTTTCCAATGCTACTCCTCACATTAAAGTAGCTAGCTTTGCGTATTATCCAGAAACACAAACAACAAGACATCAAAGAAAGTTTAATAGATTAAAAGTACATCTATTTTTTGTCATTCTGATAAAACATTTGGTATATATGATCTCTGTGTTCTGTTTTTCTCTGCACAAGTCTCACTACATCAACAATACAACATCTTATGGAGGTGCATACGGAGAGAAAAACCTATCATGGTCTGGATCTGAAGGGTGAATAGCAGCAAAAAAAAAATTGATCCGTGACAGTTTTTTAGCCTGCTAATTGCTCCATATGAGAGTTTAAGCATAATTATCTGTTGGCAAAGTCAACAGGGACCCCTCTTTTGTATTGATGGCCTTGGCCTCTCTCTCCTCTGGTCAGTATAGACTGTGCGTGGATCAATGTGACAAGTCAAGTACAGGTCAGGCTTATGTGAAAAATTCAGACCAACTACGAAGAAATGAAAGGAGATCAATATTCTTTTGTGTTGGGTGAATAAACAGCACTTATATCCAACATGGCCAAGATGATGACAAATAATAATGTAATATAAAATATAATATAAAAATAATAACCCCTGAAATAAAGCAATGTACAAAGCATATAACTCACACATAACTCAATGTAAATACTTGCGACCTGTTGTCACAAGCTACACGTGCTAATGCGTGACACGTTTATCTGATGAGGTAAAGCTGAAAAGGCAAAATATGGCAGAAATATAGTTTATTTTTCTGCTGTCTGATCCTGTTCATCATCTGACTGGCGACCCCATAGATTTTTCTTGTGGCTCCTTCCTGGTTGGGTACCAATGTATTTCTGTGTTGCATATGGAGCAATGCACTAGTCTTCCATGGGGATGACAGCAAGTTTACAGGGAGGTAAAGTGCTCATATTCTTATCCCTCATCCAAATTGACCTGACCTCATCTGGAATAGACACAAATGGGCTGACAGTCTCAGAGTTTACCTTTAATTAATCATATTTGTTTTTCTGATTTCACGAAACACACTCTTTATAAGAAAAGGTACACCCATAATCAATCAAGTCAAAAAAAAAAAAAAAAACACCTTGGCGCAAATGCAAACCAAGACATGATTAATTCACACTACGGAGTAAACACTTAATAATTTCTTAATGTAGAACTGTCAAAAGACCTGATTTGTTGCAGGCTGATCTCTACATAATTAAGACTGTAATTTCTGTCCGGTGTGTGCGCGTGCTTGCACTGCATTGCAACGCTTGCTTGTGCTTTAGTGTATGAATGACAGCTCGACGAACCCATGTAGTGGGTAAATGTTGCAGAAGGCCAGAGTCTCAGGAGTGGATCTGTGATCTCTGATCTGTGCGGGAACTCAGCAGGACACTACCACTGACTCTACTATGATATCAACCGTAGACATAAACTCACATTTGGTGGGCTCCCCTGTCTCCTGCTACAAGAGGTTTAGCATGTCTAAAACTGATGGCTCGCCCCTCCTAGTAGAAGTGTATCAGGAGTCAGAGCTCTAACAAGAAGTAATTGCGCCTTTGCTTTACCGTGGCACCCTGCGATGGATACAGGTCAACAGAACAGCTGGAACTCAGAGAATGTTAAAAACAAACACGGTCTAGGGAGGGGGTTTAGGGGTTTATTTGTAGATCGACACCAACATGAAATAAAAAGCATAGTTGATTTCTCGCAAGGCTGTAAGAGGGGTTTTCACGGGAAAAGTCACGGCTTTAAACGTCTAATTGCGGCTGGAGCCGAGCAGCTGGAGCTACGCGTGAAAAGGAATGCAGAGTTATAGCTTAAAAACAAGAAAAGTGCTTTAAACTGAAAAGAGCAAACATTGAATCATTGTTAAAACGATGTTAAGTTAAATTCATTAATATTGAAGCCACGGCTTTGTTGAGACGGCTTTAAGTCAGATCGCATCAGCCTTTAAGATCTGACTTTAAGATTTTATATGCAGTTTATGCAAGCAAAATGGGCCACCGCCACATCGAGCTCTCGTCTCACTCTTTATTGAAAGCTTTCTTAAAAACGACTGATAAAAGCCAAGGGCATCTTTAAGAATTGACACACTCTTTAAAACATACATCTCATGAAAAAGACTTAAAGAGGACCAGTTGCAAATTTAATATAACTTGGGGGATGCAGCAGTGAAATACCATCAGTGTGCGAGCAGCGGCTGTTCACAAAGTAACTGCCTGAGTCTGAGAGAATACTACGCTCACATCACATCTAAAAGCCAAACACACTGGCAGACAGAGGCAAGGCAGGCAAGGCTGATGAAGAGTGAGGAGAAAAGGCAGTCTCAATTGAGCTGGAGAGATATACCCCGATTTCACCTTTTTGCATCACTTGCTTTTGTACTATATGTCCATTCAGACAAGAGCCTTTTATGGCATGAAAGTAAGGGTTTGATGAGTTCATCTAAGTAAATAAGCAAAAAAGAGAATGGAAAAAAAAAGTTTCATGACATGTCTGATTCTGCTAACACCCTCCAAGACCCAAAAAAACAAAGAAACCTGGACAAAAGAACTCAGTATTCAGAACAATACAAGTCAAGCGCTCCCAACACATGAGAAACTTAAGTGTAATTCTGTTCACTCCTATTTTGATGCACTTTTTTTACCCCATAAATATTTGATGAAATGGGTCCAAACCAAAGCTATATAACACTCCTGCATAACTGATGCTCACACCCGTGAGCCATCAACATTAGGAGCATGATTGAGTGCATTCAAATGAATTCAAATTGCACATTGATTACTTGATGGAATAAATTGGTCCTTCCCACCACATTCCCCCGTCATTCTTCAGCTCTACTTACATGCAATAGATCCCAGAGAAAGCAGCATTTGCAAGACAGAAGGGAGAGAAAGAGACGGATAAGACCTTGGCAAATGCTCGTTTTTATTTCCCGTATATTTCAAAATGATGTGTTGATTTGATCTCTGTGGGAAGTTAATTAGGTTCATAGATTGCTCCAGGTATTCTTCAGGTAATTCAGAGTGTCATGATCTCTGGAAAAAAAAAAAAAAAACCTGAGACCTCACTCTGCTCCAAACACACCGCTGCATTATTGGGAGTAGCTAATTATTTTTACTGTGTCAGGGGTGTGCATTTTTGCCCAGTAGTAACACAGTGAAAAGGAATAATAATTGGAAAATCTAATGAGACGAGGCTAGCAGCCACAAAGAACCTAGCCTACATTGTAAAAACTTAATGCAATTTACAGAAGTTACTGTGATCCTCTGCGGCTGACGTTCAGACCTCAACCTTTTCTCTTTCTTTAAATCATCATTATTAGCTGCCATTGGCCAGTAAGGAATAACTAACATTTTTTTTCAGTAGTGCCCTTTTAATTTTGACATTCATACTGTCAGTCAGGACTATAATGGCGTGCAGGATCGAGACAAACAGCATCCCTGACATTACATTACAATTACTGGAAGATTGCAAAAACCCAAGCGTTAATTTCTGCCGCAGCTCTGCTCTCAAAAACTGAGGTAGTAGCTTCAGGATGAGCCTTAGGCGTCTCCCAGCTGTCAAAGTTGGGATGATATACAATGAGGCCACTCATTTTCCGCTGAACAAGTTGTTCAGCACTGAGCAGGTACAGGACCTGCAGGGTGGTTTGCATATTGGCACTGTGAAGGTTGAGCGAAGCAGAACTTCTCATTAAATCCTTCAGATAACATTAGTTCTTCTATCAACACTTTACACCAGCCAGTTCCTTTCTATCTCCTGTGCAGCTTTTTCTCTGTGGAGCAGCTGTCTTAAGAATCGCGCAAACCTAACATAAACATGAATAAATAAATTTTCCATCTAATTACTCGCTTGAAAAGATTCATTCACTCTCCAACCTTTCAGCTATATTTTATTTAAACAAAGGACATCAATCCTTGAATCACAAATAAAGGGGCCGCTCCATGCCAATTGTTTTAAAATGTTAAGCTATAACTAAAACCTCATAATGAAGCTGATCCGCAGAGACCAAGGTCAAAAGTAAAAATCATTTTGGTAATCCGATGTACAACAGTTCCCTCACACGGTGGCATAATTAACTTGAATATATTAATTCTTTAGTACATTGCTTATTGAATTATACATCCTCAATTTGCCTTTGACAATACAGTATATTGAGCAATGATGGTGAATAAGGAGTAGCAGATAAGACCTGTTGGCATATCTCGAGCCCCTGAGCATGAATTATTATCTCCGTCTCACTGAAGGACATTCTGTTGGGCTCAGGGAAAACACAAACCCCTCCTGAATAGGACTATTTGTCTGAGTAAGCTGTAATTGCTTTCTCAGGACATGCGGAAAAGTTTCAATATTTTAAGTAATATTGTTAAGTACACTGAGGCTGCAGGAACTGAACGGACTACCAAAGAGAAAGTTGTGCACAGTGCTCTCCATATTATAATTATGATTAATGTTCAACACCACTTCTGTTCAACTGAACGACAAAATATGGCTGTGGTCATGGTTAGCAAACTCACAATGCCCTCAGCAGAGCATGTCAGTTATGATCACTTGCAACTGCTACATGGACCACAGACGTTGCACACACTGGCAAGGCTCATCTTTATTTTTTTAACGTCTGGCTCTCTACACACTTCTACACAGCCCTCCAACAGGTAAAAAGGACAGCATGAAACAATATAATGTTTAAAAGAGGAACTTTGTGGTTGTTTTTACATGTCACATGAAAATAAATCAATCAAATCAATGTGTATCCATGATCCTGTAGTTAAAAACAATACAGTGAGTTAATTCAGTACCAGTTAATATAGCCTACACTTCCAAACCCCGCATAACCAACTGCATTATCACTTCTTCAACTCAATATTCATACAGTGAAGCTCATATACAACCACGCACTACAAAGACAGAATCTGTGTAGCAGGTAAAAAAAAAAACACTCCACCTACGTGACATGTCGTATCCCATATATTTCAGCCATCAGACTCATGTTTATGTGGCTTTTCATGATATGACTTTTCAACCTGACCAAAACTGTATGTTCTAAAAATCTAATAAGAACATATCGGCCAGTTGTTGCTGTAAAAATCTAACATAAACAACTACTTATGGCTATTGCTTCATTGTGGATCATTGGCAGACCTGAGGCTGGCCAAATGACGCCTGGGTGCTCAAACAAGGCATCTGTAATGGCACCCACCTGTCAATCAAAGCGACCATGCTGTTAATTATGCATAAGTTTAAGCCTTAATATAATTTGACGTGTGAGTTAAAAAAGAAATTCAGTCTCAGTATAGCTGTCATGAACAAGGGAATTAGCTATAGAGACCAAATCTGCTTTTTGTACCAGGCTGTAAACATGTTTATTTCTGCTGTGAAGTTGGACATTTTAACATGGGGGCTTAAGAAGATTTACTTGTTCTGTAGCCAGCCTCAAGTGGCCATTTGAGGAACTGCAGTTTTTGGCACTTGCGCATAGGCTTCACTTCAGAGCACATTTTAGAGATGAAAAAACCCACAACTCACTAGTAGACAGACTTGTCTAAATTGTGGCATCGTTATCTTTGGCATTTATTCTGATATAGCTGATAGAACTAATCAATATACCTGAAATGAGCTAATATAAATTGATTTATTGTCCCGGTCACCTTAGTTGGACTCTAATTTAATGCAAACGATATTTTATTTACGTTACTTCATATAAAATGTGATAACTTTCAGTTAGAATGTCATGCCATTCATGTCAATGAGAGCCATATTTTTTTATATTCTATATTAAACAAATATGACTGGACATTTCAGGTTATAGAGGCACCCTAAAAATACATCTATAGGTTTTCAGAAATATCCAATTTGGACATAGTGCTGCAACTAATCACTAACCAATCAAATGTAATGATTGTATATCGTGACATCAGACATCTGCTGGTTTCTTCCAACACCCAACAGCCACTCCGAGTGTGCCTGCTAGTCATCTGATCAAAAACGTGAGTGCATGAGTTATTTGTCAAGTAGACTGTAGACCTTATATAAATTATCACACAAGTGCCAGCGTCTTTCTGTGCTGTAGCAATCAATTTATTGGGCTTATTCTTAAATACTGAAACAAAGATATGTTTCATTCTCCATTATGTGCCCTGCATTTAACACACAATCCCTTCGGCTTGAATGCTTGTTAAATTCCAGTTTGACAAAGGCAGCGATACTGTAAAACTTTCCCATTGTCTTGTCAGTCATGCCTGAAGAACTCACATTCACATCTCTTATTCTCACTTTTTGATCCACAAAAAATGGCAAAGATTCTTTTATATTCAAATGAGAACATTAACATTAGACATCCGGCATCACAAAGTCCCTCTCTGTTAGCATCTCATTTGAATATCTCATATCTTCAAGACACAGCTCAGTTAAAGTCATATGGGCTTTTGTCCCCAGCACGGGAGACCACAGGCAAGTCAGAGAGGTGTCACACATCCAGCCTAGTAATTTGTCATGAAAGAACCCTTTCCTGGGATGAAGGTAACGAGCTGTCAAGGTTATAATGGCTAGCATAAACAAAGCTAATTAATTAGAAACCAGGTGAGACAGGGTAAGGCCACACTGCTGAGAGAATCCATAATTAGCTAATATGTTGCATACACTCCTCAGAATAGATTGTTAGAAAGGCAAAACAATTACATTGGTGTGAATATCAACAAGGAGAGACTGATAAGGAGTCTCTCAGTGGCACCTGTAACAACCTCAAAGAGAGCATGCATTATAAATACAAAAGGCAAGCCATTCTCTATTAGAGATGAAGACCAAAAGGCACTCAGACAATAACATGTCAGCATCTCTTAAAGTGCACACCAACTCCCTCAGACATCTCACAAATGCCAAACAAAATGAAAATGGCATGCTCCGGCTCCGAAACTTGACTGAAAACTTTTCGACAATGCTTTTCTCAGAGGACAGAGTTGTCTCTTCTTAGACTTTGATAATAAATTGCAGCTAATCTATCTATACTGTTGACTGGGAGGAGAAAAGGATTTTATTGTGTCAGGTTTGTAATATCATTTTGATATTGTAATTAGCGAATGAAAATAAGAGATCAAGCATTGCTGTAAGTGTGAATTTAGCTGGAGCCAAACAAAAGCTGGGTGGGAGTTAAGGGAGGTAAAGGTAGAAGCTACCTGTGTCTATACAGATACCTTCAAAGTGTGACATTCAGGGTTTGCTGAATTCTCATAGTGTAATTACCACGGATTTTCTTTAATATTGGGAAAGCTGAAGACACACAGCATACCAATTCCTCAGCCCCAGGCTATATTTCTAAAATTTGCTTTATTTGATAAATTATGAGCAAAGTTGGAAATCCCTTCATATGGCAATGAATATATACCCAATTTCTTGTGAATTTTTGGAATAGATCTATGCAGCTTGCATTTCAGAAACTAGTCCACCAAACACTTTTGGTTGAAAAGGGCTTCTGAGGCTGAGACACAGGACTGGACTGTTCCAGTAAACATCATCAAAATAATAACAATCTAAATATAAACTACATTGCAATGTAGATATGGGAATGACACATTGACCATCTCTGTTGCACTTATAGCTACTGTAGCGTAGATAGCAACATCTCTCAGGGCACTTTCATCATGAAAGGGTTGAGACTGTTCTCTGAAGAAGAACGACAGCGTCAGTCCTTTAAGCCAGTACCCCAAAATGACGGGTTAAAGTCCAAGTGAAAAATCTTCTAGCAGCTTTGGTAAGTATGACGGGAGCAACGGAGAAGGTAAGGTGACCATATTCTGAAGTCCACATGACTGCTGGACTCCACTTCGGCATGGCTACGCAGCCCCCAGAAGAGATTGTGGACAATGGTTGTGATTCCATCAGAAGCATCACGGTGCGTCTCAGAAGCGTCTCCCTTCGCCGTGGAGAATACCAACTGGTATGTTTTGGATGAAAGCCGTGACCAGTCGCATCATGTAAGCAGATCGAGCTGGCTGTAAGTCAGACACAGAGACAGCATAGATGAACTTGTCAGATTTCAAAATAAAACACCCTGAGCAGACTCCTGATTGTAAGAACAGACAAAAAGGCAACAATTTAATTACGTACATAAATCAAGGGGAAATGACCAATCTGAGCAAGTTAACAAAATTTGGCAGGCAAAGCGCTCTGCTTCTGAAACAAAACAAAACTCACTGCTTCAGAAACGTATCTTGTGGGACATGAAAGTGCATGGAGCTTTCTCCAAAACAGCATTGCGAACTGACGTCACAGAGTCGTGCCAGGTGTAGTAGAGGTGTAAAGAGGTGCTCAGAGTAGATGGATGGGTCTACAAAACATTAGATTTTAACACAGCTATTCGTTTTTCCTGTTTATAATTGAGTGTCAAGGTTTTTTTGACTGCATGACTACAGTCGCTTCATAATCTCAACTAAGTGGTAATATCAAGCCAAACCACACTGTTTCTTTAAACTTAACCGAACCTTTAAGCATAGCAGTGTCAAATCTTAACATCGATTCATTTTTCACAGGTCATTTATAACAATTTTGGAAGATACAGACAATTAGCGTAGAAGAGAAGAAAACATTCTATGTGTCATTTTTGGTTCTTACGTCACAGTTGAGGAACAGCAAGGTGCGAACTTGGCTTAACTGACCATTTAACCACAAGGAGACTTATAACAGCTGTGCGCAGTAAAAGGGATTTTGCACACAATATGTGTATTGTAGAAAATTACCTGTATTAACATAATATGCCAACAAAAATGAATAGAATTAAGTGTACAACACAAAAGATATTTTAATGTTAAGTTCCTGTTTTGGGCTGAATGAAAACCATTTCATAACTGAGAAGCATCACAATGTTTACCTCTGACTCTGACGGTTTGTTTTACTGGTGTCTGAAACATGAGTGGTTAAGATGCTTTACACATGTTCTGTGGTGTTTCTTAGCTGACACTGCTGGTTAAAATTCTGAATCACACAAGTGCAAGTGAACAGCAAATGGAGAAAGGCCTTGCAGTCAGGAATGTTGAAGGGAAAGCAAATTTGGAGGGAGATATGGCTACTCAGCATACTATTTTGAGCCACAGGAATGCCACAATGCAAAATGTTTCATCCTATAGATTACTGTATGAAGAAATCAATTCACATTTAGTTTATATGGAGCCCTTGGGGAAAAAGCTACTATTTCCTCGGAATAAAACAAAACTCCTCCCTATAGACCCATCTACTAAATACAGAAACTGAATGAATAATATTACGTCTGAAAAAGGGTGTTAACTCCTTCATAATTCCTGAATGTTTCATGTTTGTTTCAGTGCAAACAAGTAACTCTGAATTCAATGTTTTCAAGTTAATGTCAGTCACGACAATAAACTGAGTCCCTTATTTTGTTGATATCTCTAAGGACATGTTACACCATATCCACCACTAGTCTCTGTATTACAGCAATGCCAACTGTCTGGTTCAGTCCAGAGAATGGTACAGTCCACTCTGACAGTGGAGACTCGTGTACCTGCCAGCAGACAAATGGACTGTCTGTTTCTCTCCATGTACAGGTCCTGAGGGCTTACGGTTACGTTGCACTGGACACATAAACCAGTTGCCAGGTATGACTATTCAGGTTTCAATAATGTATTGGCCTTCTCACTGACAAGACATTTATTGGGCCAGTGACACTGACGTTATTCTTCTATCTAGAGAAAACATTTTCTAAATAAACCTAAACACTCAAAACACACATGCACAAGTTATTTCGGCAATCAAGAATAAATGCTACGTGATTACTTTCATTAACCTCCAAAAATGGGTTGTGAGTTTGTTGAATTCGGCAGTATATGAGTGCAAAATGCTCAATGAGACTGACACTGTATCCCTGTATTATAAAAGATTTTACATGTATTGAAAAAAATTGTATTTTTGACTAATGCCTCCATTTTCTACTCGTGTGTCACAGTAATGGGATTCTCTACAGCTTTCTGTTCGAAACAACATGAGTGTAATCTGTCTCTTTAAAATCACTGTAGACATTCAACATCAAGCCAACTTTAAATTAATGAATTTATTCTGAAAAAAAAAAAACAGTCACAGCATTCAACAAGCTATCACTTAGAGTGTTTTATCAGAGAGGCTCAGCAGATTTAGTGTTAGTTTCAGCAGCCCTGACTTTAATTTCCCTTAGCATTGCAGATGCCATGGATGAAACCATTTCCATTTCTCTGCCCTCAGGTTCCTAATGGTACTGCTGTGGTTCCTGCTGCTAAGGGGTAGCTACTGCCACCACCCCCCTCATTTACCTGCTTGGTGGTGCGGCCCGAGCCTCGGTCAGGAAGTGCTGTAGCTGATCCAGCTTATCGGGCTGGCTCCTCCAGGGGCTTCTGCCACCATATGGCTGACCCAGGCCCTGCAGCCTACCCAGGGGTGACTCGTGCCTGGATCAGAGTAACAAATCTGAGTATACAGCTCTTCACGTTACCCCTTCTACCCCCAGCGTGACGACACAGATGTTGTTTCAGCGAATTCCTGAAAATGTGAACTATAGTAGGGACACAAAAAAGATGGGGTGGTACTAGAACCATGCAAAGAGGTTAATTTGGATTCACCAACCTTTAAACATGCCTTATATCTCAGCTGACAGCAGATATAAGTTATATATCAGTCATTTTTTTCAGTACTTGGACACAAAAACACAATTGCACAGTTTGGCAAGTGGGCAGTATTCACCACAATACTTACATCACCATGTGGGAGATGCACTTTCCAGCTGTTTCACTTTTCCAAGGAGTGCCCTGACATTTTAAATGTGCTTTCACCAGTAGTTTCAATGGCCTAGTGCCAATATTTGCATGCCTTTTGTCCCCCAAAGGCAACAAAAGAGGGTAGAGAAGA
The DNA here is from genome assembly GCA_946959425.1 of Argyrosomus regius. NCBI lineage: Eukaryota > Metazoa > Chordata > Actinopteri > Sciaenidae > Argyrosomus > Argyrosomus regius. The sequence goes on from OX336883.1 coordinate 9,800,892, forward strand.
GATAGAGAGGAAAAAAGTCAACAGTTTTTACACCAGCCAAAGCTGTATCTAAATGTGTCTTACATCTTTGCACCCTGCTAGGCCCCCCATCCCTCTCATCCCTCGTTCCTCTCGCCTCCTGGAGGGCAGAATGATTGAGGGGCGCTACCCCTTCCTTTTATCCTGCAAGCGAAGGTCTGCCTCTCTCCATAGTCAAAAACATCAACTGTAGGGGTGTAGTAAAGACGAAGGAAAGCGGAGGGGAGGGACGTGAAGTGTCACATATTCCCCTAAAGCACAATGAGCCATGCACAGGTTAGATGCAAGGATATGGAAAGTCATTATTTGCAGGCCTAAAGGGATGTAGTTGTTACATGGGCCAGATGGTATATCAACAACAGGCAAAAAAGGACAACCTATTACAATCCTCTGTAGTATAGTGCTTTGCTATCAAAGACCTACAAAGGCCTTGTTGTGGCTACCTTGTTATCTAATTTGTGCATGTTTATTTATGTGCCATGTGCACTGGTTGCCCGTGGGAGTGTGAAGATGTCATTTACATGTTTGAGTACACCAAGGCTGTTTATAAAGTGTAGCGTATGTGTTTGAACATGTGAACGAGTAGTGTTGCATGAAAAAATATTTGGTAACTTGTTTTGGATAATTCACTCTTTGAATGTTTTATTTATTAAAAGAAATAAATATATATAAAAATGTAATTAGAATTATACTTAATGTCACTCAATTTGGATATCTGACTTTTATATAGTCTAATTTTAGATGCACGTTTTTTTTATTTGTTTGGTTGTTGTTATTTGAGCAGGTTGGTCTCTACGATACATATATAGAGACCAAACTATATAAATATATATATGTAAAATAAAGCACATGATTTGAGTTGAAGCAATACACATTTACCGTCTGCTGTAAACGCATCTTATGTACAATGAATACATGATAACAATAGATTTAATATATAACACTCAATGACAAGAGGAGCAACTCCTAGGACTGCAACTGGGAGCCAGCTAATAATCAAACAAGGCAGAGCCACTTCACAGTCAGTATATCAGACAATAAGACATCATGAATACAATTACAGCTCAAATGCACCGGCGCCAAAGAGACAAAAAAAAAAACAGACTCAAGACAGTTAAAATCTATCAAAGAACAGAGGAGACAGCACATAGAGGAACATCAGGTTTCAGTTATTGCTGGGTTATTGCTGGCTTTGGAGGCAAAAAGCAATTATCAGCGAGAACATCAGTAAAAGCATGGAGCTGTTGACATAAAAATGTCCACTTCAGTATTGCTTTGCAGCTCATTCCAGTTGCTGGGAACAGTAAATTGTAATGAGGAGAGCCTGATGGAGGCGTTAGCTCTGGGGACTGTTAACTGACGGGCAAATCGGGTGTTATAACTGACAGATGAGCTTTGTAGCACGCTTAGGTTTGTAATCTAATCTCCGCTGTCATCAAATGACACAATCAGGAGTTGTTTTATCATTGATATATAGGAGTATCACTTTGTATACTCATAATATAGTCGCTTTAACATTTACACTGAGAAGAGGTCTATTTTATGGGTGTGTGTGAACTTGGACGATGACTGTCTGCAAAGTTCATCTCTGAAACTATCAGTGGAAACACAGCGGATGTTACCACCACCTTTTGTTTCATGTTTAGTGAGAGATTTGCTCCAGAAATACTCTTTTTACTTAACTTTCTGAGCTGAAAAATGTCTGATCCTAAGTGCATCCAGTTTTGTTATTTAATTTATCATTTACATGTAAATTTATGCAATAACTTACCATTACTATTTAGCCTTTCAAGATGTGCGATCAGTTCAGCCAGAGTGTTCATAATCTATAATCTATTCGTACATTTGATATCTTAATCTGAAGAGATCAATGTAGAAATCTTAATAAGGTCTTTAAAGTGTCTTATTCAGTTGAACAAATACAACAGAAAGTCAAGCAATGCATATGAAAAGTTTAATTACTTTCTAATTGCCCGTATTTTTGTCACTGTGGCCTCTGGTTCTGTTATAGTGAAAGAGATGCTGATGATTGTTATGTTTGCAGATACAACAGTGCCATGCTGCAGGCAGGACCAGCACAGTGTGGTATTTATATGGTTTATAGGGACACCTATTGGCTAAATGTGAAAACTACACCGTGTGCTGCAGATGCACACAAGATGAAAATGTCCCAATCAAGAGCACATTGTTTTTAATTTGTGTAGTTCATCAACGCTGAATAACAAGCAGGATTTGACATACATAACGGATAACAATTAAAGTACAAAGCATACTGTCCTTTGCTTAAAAAGGGGGTCAGAGTTTCTCCGACTTTAATACACAGTGTGACTGAGCAGTCAAGTCAGCCTGTTAGGAATTAAAAAAACACTGCTTCCTTAGGACATACTAATGAATCATGTATAAAAGATAATCATTATTGGTTTATAAACGCTAGCGTCTCACAAGCCACAAGCACACAGCTCAGTGCCAGGATATGCAACAACTAGTAATATTGTAATTAAAACTAGAAACATGGAATTCTCAGACAACTTCAGACAACAGAAATATCACAACAACATCTCTCAACTACATGAAAAGTGTCAGAAACCTCTGCCGCTCCTCTACTCAAAATATCCAAGAACATGTGAATTAATTTGAGCTTTTTAAACCAGATCATATTGTTTTTATTTAATTCATCACAGATGGATACTTTTATTAAGTATGAAAAATTAGTCCGCTTCTTGTTTTTAAATTAGTGAGTGGTGCTGGGGAATGTGGGACAGTCAAATGGGCTTTGTTTTCGTTACCTTGTCCCTACTACCTTAACGAAGTTATAAAAATAATGGTGGAGAAAATACAAGTATAACAAAAGAGCAGAAAAATCTGTTCATAGTAAAAGATAGCCCTTTAATGTTGCACTCATTTAGCTCCTGCTCATTTCCACAGTGCTCAACAGGTGTCGTTTGCTACGGTAAGTCCTACTTAACGGCAAAAAGACTTTCCTCTTGATTCAGTTTCACCTTTCATGGATCAGCTACCTTTGAAAGAGTGAGTGTATACAATAAATAGAATAATTCATGATTTTGTCATTAAAAATGAAAAGTTTCTTTTCCTCATACTTGGGATGTGTTTTGAAATTATACATAATGGACCATAGATGTTCAGAAGTTTTCCAAACCTCCTCTAGCTACGTTGGGAGACGTACAAGAGTCCCCCCTTGCGTTTCACAGGAGAGGGGTACCAGGGCTTTAATTATGTGCAGAGCTCGGATCATTAGCATGGATGGGGGTGCAGTATGGAACGTCCTCGTCTCCAGTGAAGGCACTGTGCTCTGAGTCGACCACCCCCTCCTTTCTCTTCTCATGTAACAAACGAGCCCCGGCCTTGTTACCGAGACACAGGTTAACAAGCACAGCCACAGTGAGTTCATGCTGATGAGCTGTAAATACATGTAGGGGAGAAAATCTGCTAATACAGGCAGCTACAGGCTGCTAATTCAATAGTGGTAACTAGATTAATTTGGAATACACTGCACAAGATTTATTTTGATTTAGATATACAAGTTCAAGACTTATGTGAAGTTACTGAATTCAGAGCTGTAATGTAATTAAACACATGCGTTCTCTAGGAAAAATTTCACATAACATGTCTTGTCGTGACCCTATATGATCAATCCGCTTAATCCCACTAAAGAAACCCGGCTCTATACAGCTGTGCTGCTGGAAACCATCCAAGTATTACCATGACACAGATACACGTAACGCTCACGCACATTTATCCCAACCCAGTTCTAAACTTTCTCAATTATTCATTAATATGAAATTGTGTTTGTCTCAAGTGGAACAGTGTGATTTCCTCCTGCGACATACAGGCATTGTTTGGCCCCTCTCCTGGGCCACTGTCACTCCTTTGCCAATTTCTCCGTTGACACATATTGTTCAGGAATCCATTTCCCTCCTGATAGTTTGGAGAGCCCTGATTTGTCCTAATACTGAGACCATTTGTAATACAGAAGACTGGGATAAATAATAAATTGTGTATGACAGAGTCAAAGGAACAAAAAATGGAGCTCGCGAACAAATGGTTTGCTTTATGGTTGGGAAAGAAAATCTTTCTTTATGGTCGCATTATCAAATCATGATATGTATATTCACTGTTGAAATGAATAATAATAAGTGGAATGTGGGAGAAATATGTAGAACAAAAATAAAGTGGCGTGAGGCTGCTGTGACAGCTTCATAATTGTGCAACTCTGAGGCTGCTCACTGTGAAAATGTAGAATTTTGTATACTGTTGAAAATCATGTGGCACAACTGGCTCTCAATCAGAGTCTGTGGACATTACGTGCGATTTTAATGTGCGATCTATTCAGAGAAAATGTAGAGTCTTTAGATTAATGTCAATATATATCAAAATATGAATCAGGAATATTACCAGTATTTGATGACGCATGATTAAGCTTTTAAATATCTTTTAATTCGAGTTACTTCTATAACTCAGGAACACTGACGACCGACTGGGAATAGGTGTGATAGAAAAGGCATTTTATTAAAGAGCCAATAAAATAGAATTAGAAATGACTGGAAACTATGATATTTAATGGGTTTGTCATAAGCAATATTTTAGTGATGCGTTTAAATGAGTGTGTAAATAAAATAACTAAAGTGTAAAAAGTGTGAAAAACTGCAAACCCTGAAAAAAAACTTTGTCTCAGAAAGGTGGTATTATTCTAGTGTAACTATGTAAATAAAATCTGATTTAACAGAAATATTGTTAATAAAAATGATTGTAGAAAATTGCTTTAGTTGGATCAGAAATTTAATATGAGTAATTAAAACATTAATTAACATTATTAAAACAATTTAAATACTGATCACAATCCTTCTCAGACTCGTCCATGACAGCACTAGAGCGCAAATATATGAATTATAGTCATGTAGCTAATTTAGTGTGACATCATGTTAAACTCAGTACCTAAAAACATATAAAGTGACCCCTTCCAAAAAATTTCCCAGTGGCGTTCCTTTTGTTCCATGAATGCTGCATGCCGAGTTTGAATTCATACATAATTTGGAAACACTGTCGTATGATCTTCTGTAAGCACTGCTCATTCAAATCCTGCAAAAGGCTACTGAATAACTTTAATAAAAGATCAGTGATGCTAAAGACTCATAAAACAACACTCATCCATTTTAATGCTCAGAAATTTCCATTTCAGTCTCATTTGTAACTGAGGTTCATTTTGCAGAAACTAAATTAGTTTGAATAGTATAATTTGTAAATATATGTTAATTAACCCCTTTTCTTCATCTCATTTGTTAAGAGAGAGCAGAGCCAAATGAAATTCAAACTTACCTGTAAGGCAGACTCTGGACCTATCTGTGAATTAAGGCAAATAAAAACACTCCAGCACAGTTTACTTTTTTGCACACTCAGTTGTTTTTAGTTAGGCGAGGGTCTTAATTGCATTGTCGTTAGTGCGTCTAATAATCGCCACGGGACATTTGGGTTTATGAACCTACGCAGGCTTCTACTGTGGGTAAAACCTGCAAAAGGAAAACCACAGGAAAAGGATGCCCACCACTGCTCCTTAATTTAAGGAGAGATTAATAAAGTAGTTGCTAGACTTGCAGTTTGTTCTCCCTAAGGGTTGTATTAATAATCTTAGAGATACAGGGTTCATCTGTGGAGATCTGCCCTTGTAAAAGACCGACAAAACTTAAAAGGCTTGTCTTAAAAGATCACTGATGAGCTGCTGTTACTTGTCGTCTATAATTTACTGTTAGTTTCATGCAGATTAAATGTTAAAAGGGAATCTGTCTTTACAGTATAAAATACTGTACTGTCTGTCTGGTGGACTAAACCGCGAACAAAATGGCCTATAGATGAGAGACCAGGAAGGAAGTGATGTTAAGGCAACCTAGATCTATATTAAGATGTATAGTAGTGGGTGGTGAATGAGGAAGGAGAAGAAAGAGGAGAAGAAGCAGCCACAGCCTCGAATACTGAGACACCCCATGATTATGCTTTCACCATGCTACATCTGGAATGGATATTTTAACTTCAGCTTACTTGAAAATACTGATAAATAGCTTCAGACAGTACTCAACATGCAAAGTATGTGATTTTAGCTCAGTGCACTTCCTCAGTCATACAAAGCATCATAACTGGAAACCAGTTTTTCCCACATCCAGCCAAATACCGGAAGGGCGAACTGTATAAGCACTTGTTTGACAATAATGAATGAAAGGTACGTCTATCTAAAAAAAACCTTACCTTACCCATACTCTGAGCTTTTACCTTCTTTTCATTGCTGTCCCACAATGGCCTTTTGTGACTAACTCTGTAGATCTGTACGCTAAAATACAACTTCTGCTGCTTAACAGACTCAATTATTAACCTGAAGTGGATCAAGGGCTCACACTGAAACCTTAATATGTCCTTTTTTTCAAAGCGACATTGTTAAAAAATACTCCTCAAAAATGATCCAAAGTGTATTTGAGGAATACCTGGTCTGGTCTTAGAGCAGAAAGATTGAGAAGTGTTCTTTTTATCTAAATGACGAATAAAGTTTTTGTCATTGGTTGGTTAATTGGTTAGTTGATTAACAATGTTGAATAATGGATTAACCTGTTATATTAGCTGGCTATAACCTCTCAAAGCAGCAGATTTTCTCTCAAAAATCATTGTAAACTGATTGCTGCTCATCCTTTGTTAGACAATGAAGTGTTGTCTAAAATACTACAGTGACATCACTAAAAAGCAATCAGTTCCCCACACCATAAAACCCCTAATCAGTATCATAAAATGTCATGACTGACAGTGTTTGTTTTCGCAGCATGAAAATGGTTTTCATTTACAGAATGTGTAAGAATGATGTACAGAAAAAAAACCTCCTGTGTACTGCAGAGGAAACGGTTTCTCGTTGATACTGCAAGTCAATATAGACATCACTGAACGGAGCACAGGGTTCTGTATAAAAAAAGAGTCATATCTTTTTAGACATTAATACAGTTGTTTGAAATCTTGATGGGGCATTACTTTGGATCATTCAGTGCGCTGTACAGGATTTGGCCTCTAATTCATCTACAGGTATCGGCTGGGTGACATAAAAGTAGTATTCATATTTTCTTGGTTTGTAGTTTAGACTCAAATCAGTTTGAACACCGTACTTTTAGTGCAGCACAGAAAGCAAAGACATTTATCTACTGCCATGAATTTACAGCGTTTAAAGTCACATTATTTGTCGTCTTTTCTCCAGCTCCAAGCAGCAGAATCAAACTCTTTTCTTTTTACAATGATTTTATAACAATGATTTGGTTTCTGTGTTTAATTCTTACAGCCCCTAATTGTCAGTTAATTACACCTAGAAACAATCTATTTTTGTGCTGCATTTTTTCATATTTTTCAATTAGGAGAAAACAAATTACTAAATTCCATAAACACAAGCAACATCTATTATACATGGAAATGAAACCCTAGCCTTGCATTGCACTCTTGACCACCTGTTGGGACCTTGCACTAAATATTTCACAGCTTTTCTCTCTTTTTACCCCTTCTTCTTTGGACCTTTGATGTTTTTGTTCCACATTCTTTCCTCCTTTTTCATCCTCCCTGGAATAGCTGTGGAATAATCCTACAGTTTTCGCCTTTCATGCCTGAAACTTTGCATTGCATTTTAACATTTGTCTGGAGAGCATCCTTTTCCTTCTGTGTGAAAGATCATCTTTAATAAAAGTGGAGGGCTGAGAAGTGCTGTAAATCTGTACTAACCACACAGCGCTGGGGTCTCTGGGAGACTGATTAGCATCTGGGAGCCAGTGCATGGCTTCTTAATAATGAGAAGAAGTGCTGGTTTGCTGCCATGTGACTCGGCTCGGCCTTGATGCCATTTCCCTGGTCGGCCAGGAAATACTACAGCCTATATTTTTTCTGTCCAACATGGCAGGCAGCCATTCAAAGAACTTTTCACTTGAAAGGTTTGTTAATTTCTAACAATCTCGTCACCAGAGTAGAGATGTGACTGTGTCTCCCTTCAGATTCGAGGATGCAGCTGTGTGGTCACAACACTGGTATCACTTGCTATTATATATCCAAAGCTGAGATTAAGAGAGTGGCTCTCTGCTTCAATCTGAAAGCGTTTGAAATGATAATTGAAATTTTTTGCTTATTTAACAACAAATCTACGGTAAAATTAGGGGGACATTCACAATTATAACTGTCCAAATTATTGACGGATGCTTCGCCACCCTCGATATTCATTTTTGTCTGATTTTTAATGGATGAAGCACGTACATCTAAGTACTGACAGATGCCGACAACAGTTGGCCTAAAGTTTTTTATAGAAATCAAATAAATAACTTTACTTAATAACTTGTTTTAATTGATTTAATTTTAATCAGAAAGCAGACAATTGCACATGTTTGTGAAGGAACTGGAATTAAAAATGTAATAATTATAATTAAGTCATATAAGTACTGATAATGGTTCTGGCATCTGGCTTTTATTTTCACCAATATAAAGTATTAAACTGATAAATCAGATCAGTCGAGATCTTTAATATTTGGGTATTTTGTCAATTGTATGTATTTAATAAATACACTTTTCTGTGTATAAATTAAAAGCATTAATACCATATCTGCTAAGTGAAAAATCACTGCCCTACATGCAGTCAGTGTGGAGCTGGCAGCATCCAAAGTCAGGTCTTACAGGCCAACGTTGTCCTATTTGCTGTTTTTTTGGAGCCAAAAAATGTTATTTGACAGATAAACGAGGTCAAACGTATGCCAGGCGAGTCTTAATTCTACCCTCCTGTTCTGGCATCACCGACAGCAGAAAAGGCCAACAACATCAATGTAGACAACTAACTGCCATTGTAGAAATATAGAAATATAGTATATGACACTGCAGGCACTTCTGCAACCGGCTCTTTTTACCCTCTCCTGCAGTATGATCTATAGGAACAGTTCCTACACACTGAGTATAGAGTGTCAAAATATGTCAATGGAGGCTATCGTATTTTTAGAAACTCACACATTCTGATTTAGGAAGTTGCAGATACCTCATTATGTTGCTACATGTCAACCAGCAACTTAAAGGAAAGTCAGTTTTGCCCTGAAGACATAATCATGTTGATGTCACTCCTTACATGCGAGGAAAGTTAACAAGTTGTCTACACCATTTAAGCAATGACTTTCAGTTGTCTGTCATATGCATGTCTGGCAGAACAGATACTCAGTGTAGTCGACTACACTTGCACTTGCATTGGTGAAACCGTGAGCCAACGTGTTGGTCAGATTTCAAAATCTGTTTTCCCCAATTTACCCGTTGTAGCTACATTGATTGTGCACTGGGCTGTGAGCGCTGTCAAGACACTCATGAGTGCACAGCAGTCCTGTGACTGAACAACGTGAGTTTTTTTGGTTCCTACTTACTAAAGCCGCTCAGTCAATTAAAAATAATTCAAAAGAGCAGCAGATAAAACCTCACAGTTTCATGTGACACAAACTATAAGACGACTTGTAAATATCAAGCATGTTTGATAAAGAAAAGCAGACTGGTGACGAGGCCCTGCCAAATGGGTATATGTCCCAAGTCCCAAACCTGAACCTGACTCGACTTTGTCCCATCTTTAAATGGACGTCCACTTTTACTGTTAATTGTACTCAGAAACATTCACCAGAATGTGTAAAAGCTTTAAACTTTAGTAGTAACGTGAAAAGGTTCTTGCCCTTTAAAATTATAATAGAAGCAATGAATGAAATTATGCCGTGGCTCCTTTGATTTGTAGTTGGAGGTGTGAATATGTCTAAAAACTTGCACTTTTTGCTGATATGTATTCACTCTTTAAGCATAAATGAATAATTGCTACAATACTAGCCATTTCTCTACTGAATGCTCAAGGAGCCATTCTTACATTTTTGTTGCATTGTCTAAGATGTTTTAAATTCGTAATCTCTAAATTTTCTAATCTCTTTTCTTGTAATCATTTATATATATTCCCCTATTGTTTAACAGAAGCATCTTGTAATACAAGAAAACACTATATTACATATATACAGTATAATTATTATGATGATGACAATGGTTGTGATTCACTATAACATATCCTTAATGAAATTCTTAAGTCTTCTGCCCTGGTGTCAGGTTTGACTCGACGATGTGGTATATCCATGATTTTTTTTCTTTTTTTGTCTATTCCCTGGACAAAAAAGGAGAAGATCTAAACCTTTTCTTTTCGACTGAATTTACATCTTCTGCTCATTTCTCCTGCTTTCTTACCAAGAGAATTCTAATGAAGGGCAGAGTCAGATATCTACAGGGATACAAGAGGACCTGGAGACAGGAGAGAATGCAGCCACTGATGGCAAGAAATTTCCATAAAAGTACAATCAGGTTGGAATTTTAAAAGTGAATGTTTAAGTAGTCTAAGAGATGGGCTTTGATTCACACTCTGATCAAACCAACGACATCTCATTCAGAGAATAATGATTTTTTCCCCCTTAATTTTTCTCTGTTTCTGTCTCATCTGTGAGCTTACAGGTAGAGCAAAGCCCAATGGTATTGTTTTCCCTCCAGTGCTTGAGCACAGGAGCCTTTCTTCTGCCGGATTAGACATGGCCAAAAAGAATGGCAAATGTAGATATGCCACGATATTAGTGGTTGGCTGCACAGCGAAGACTCAGGCCCAATCCACTGAATGCATTTCATGTTCTCTCCAACACTGGATCGCAAGTAAATAAATATGTATTTTTTATATATTTTCATTTGAATGAGGAAGAAAACAGTCTTTTTTTTGTGCATACGTTCCCATGAATATGAGGATGTGACTGAATATCCAATATCTATTGTTGTTGAGGGGATAATGGACAACACAGCGCTGTGAAGAAAGAGTTTCTATGTGAGAAAAGCAGCTACTGTATTTAGGTCAGGGTTTTAACCTGACGTTTTAACCCGAGAAAGCAGAAGAGCTCATTTACTCAAATACTTTAAGTTTTAAAGTACCATCATGTGAGTATTTCCCCTTTTTTAACCAATAATTCAAACAGAAATTTCACTTTTTCTGCTCCTTAGTGCTTTGTTGAGTTACACATGTCTTTGCCGAGTAAGGTTTTGTACATCAATTGCATGATAACTTCATAAGGCATCAAAAGGTCAAGTCATCCAGCAGAGGGGAGAAGCAGTGCTAAAGTAGCTCAGGTAATCCACCTGCTACAAAACCCTCAAAGGAACTGCAAAGAAAATGTGACAGCATACAAAATTAGAGGATATTTTTACCTCAAATAATTAAACATATTCTTACTGTTTAACACTGTAACTCAGGCAAAAGGCTGTTTCACTTTTCAATTAAGGTACTCCTGCTTTTACTTTGAAATAATTGCAGATTGCACCCAACTGAATAGCCCTCACCTCAATCACCCCTACCACATGTGTAGGAGAACCTATGCAAAAGGCCCAATATAGAACCAGTGTCTGGTTGGTCTCACTGACAGCATAAAGAATGGGCAGCATATATGTGGTTTCTAAAGAGCAATTTTTAAGTTAAAAATCTCTGGCTCCGGCCGCCACCATGTTGGCATTCCTGCCTCTTCTGCCTCCTGGTTAATCTAAATATCGACAAAGACATGTATCATCAACAGACCTGAGGTGGGCCAAACGACGCCTGGATGGTCAAACAAGCTATCTGTAATGGCATCTACCCTGTCAATCAAAGCAGCCACACTGTTAATTCTGCATAACCTTAAGCCTGAATAGGCAAGTTAAAAAATAATTCAGCCTGAGTACAGTTGTCATGAACAGGGAAATTAGTTATAGAGAGGCTGTAAACATGTTTATTTGTGCTGTGAAGTTTTTTGGCGCTTCCGCATTGGTTTTATTTCTGAGACACAACGTTGCCGCTTAGTTGGTCCATAGTGGTGCAACATGGCGGACTCCCTGGAAGAGTACCTGTTCCCTACTGTATGTAGATATAAAGAGCTTATTCTACTTATGATTATTATATTACATCTCTGTCATATTCTGCCAGTAGATCTCCTGAAACCTTACACACTCTGCCATTAATTAGTGGGTGTTGTCTGTTTTTCAGAAAACTAAATAAGAGAGATTTACTCACGAATCCGCTCTAGTAAACTTCATATGGGAGACTCCGACTCGAATCCTAAATTGTCCAGTAAGAAGTCCATCTGCAAAGCTTAGCGTGTTCAACTGTATTGACCCCACATTTTTCTCACCAGTAGTGTTGATAAAGTAAAGGAAACTTTGTTTAAACTAGGTATGAGGTTTGCACTGCACATAGTGTAGGTCTATACATTTTCAGTTTCAAATCTGATCTGTCAGACACGCGTGTTTTTGCTGCAAGCTATTACTCTTTCATGGCCCCTTTTTGGAGAGAAGGTTCCTGACCAATTATTTTCAGACAGATGCAGGGATGCAGAATGACTAGAAGCATCAGTTTTTTTTCCAGGTGATGCCTAAGGTAAGGGGAGAATGGCCAGAGGCTACTGCAGCCCTCTTGGGACACAAGGGGCTTATAAACTGTGAAACTGACATCTCTCATCTATTACTTTTGCTAAGTAAACCTTTAAAAACCTTGACAGTCCTCTACATGCTTTTCCCAGCTTGTATATATTTAGCATTTTATGAATTTGAAGTCATTTTTGAAGTATCGACTGCGTATAATCTTGTGAATAATCACTGATCCATGGATGAATAAAAGCACTCCAACTTAGTGTATCTCCTCATCTGCAAGCTTTCATATTTCTTTTAACACACCTTATGTTACTTTTATGTAGTACAACTTTCCAAAATCAATACACACTACACTTTCAGGATGAAATATGTTTTATCATATCAATATACACTTCCTTCACAAGCCAGTTTTTACCCATGCCCATCAAAGCCTGGCCAGGAAAAGCTGGTTGTGTGGTAGAAGTGAGTTTGTTGATGTGGTGCCGTTGGCAGCATGTAAAAACTGAAACAAAAAAAAAAAAAAGCCACTCTTATTGCCGACATGCAGGTTCCCTTGATGATAGGCCCTCGCAAACCAAAAAGCCTTGCAGGGGTGCCTCCAGAAATGTTCCTTCAGTCACAGGGAAGCCCGTCACTAGTCCCCATTGCAAGGTCACCATGTTTGAATGCTGTCACCTCCACTTAGAGCCAGAGAAAGCGACAGACATCTCCCTGTAGCTTCCTCCCAACCTTTCACAGTAACTATATACTATATATTCACAGCACAGCTTTAATATGTCATATTTAAATTCATCAACATGAGACAAAAGATTACTAAGAGACTGACGACTGACTTGTTTTGTTTTTGCCTTCAGATACTCATTAATTCTTATATATTTTTACCTTTAATTTCTAATTTTTAAACTTTACCATGACGCATTTTCAACATTCAGCACTGCCATATTAATAAATGTTGGCTACTGACTGATATTACATAACAGAGACTCAAGCCAGCTAATGATGAACGAATTTTTGAACCATTATTCTGTCACATCTGTCCAACACAAAATTTTCTCTGGCTCAGTGGATGTGTAGGTGTTTTTGGCAGCAGCACAGGAAAGAGCCAAAAAACTCCACAGCATGAAAAAATGATCACCATCACTATGAACGGAGATGCAAATGCGAAGGTTTAGTGTGTGTGTGTATGAATATATGTTGTTGTTTTGTTTTTTTTATAGTTAAACCACTGTATTCCTGTACACTGTTTTTTGTAATGAAATATGCTCTATAAACAAAGCTGCCTTGCCTTACTAACTTCTCACAGAAGGCTCAGATATTGCTTCAACTGTGACATAATTATTTATTTATTTACAAGAAGAGTTTATATTTGCCCATAGCTCTTTTAAAGCAAATACACATGACTTTTAGCTCAAATTATTTAGTCAATGTTTTAGATTTGACCAATGGCAATTTTCTTAGAAGGGGCACAATGAAAAAACACAATTAGGTGTTGGTATCTAGACACATTAAGTAGCTACACTAGCAGTATGTATGTTTACATCCTCGGATAACTGCACTCATTATGCATGTCACAGTTCTGACATATAACAGTGGATGTATCACTGTAATGTAACAGATATGGAACTGTGCCAATTTGAGTACTAGCAACAGAACGTTCAACTGAAACCAACTGTTTCTGACAGAGCAATGGACGCTAAGCAACCCTAAAACACAGATTTTCCAGATGCAACTTTAAAGCTGCATTACTTGATTTTTATCCACTAGGGAGCAGAAGAAATCCCCAAAAAGCTGACAGCTGATAAATGTTTATATGTAAAAGCAGATAAATGTATCCTCATCCAGCAGACACAAAGCAATATTTTCTTCTGTTTCTATCCATTCTTCTGCTGATATGGCATCCTACCAGCTAAATCCACAAGTAACAAATGTCTACCATTCTTCATCTCTACATTTCTTAAACAGTAAGTTCAGTCGTAAAACGCTGTTACCAACAAGCTAACAATTTACCAACTTTCCTCAGTTGTCGCAGTGGCTGCTCATGTTAGCTTCTTCAGGACTTCTAGTTGGAGAAAACCATTTCTGCTTAATTGATAATGGAGCCCTCCCTGTCAGAGGTGACATGTGATTAATTTGTTTTAATGTCAAAGGGAAGGCCATCTACAAAATTAACCTACAGTAACTAGATGGGTCACCAATCACGGAGCTTCCTGACATGCTTTTTAGTTAATTGGAGTGGTGTTAGGTAAGACAATTTAGACTTTGTTTATAATGATCTTTGAGAATTTATATAAGTAAAACATTTTGCAAACCTGATAAAAAATATCTGTGCCCTTTTTTGCTACAAAACAGATGTCTACTATTGGAAACAACGGGCTAAAAAGTTCCATACTGTTGACCTGCCGAGTTGCATGCAGTAATTTTATTTTAAAAAATTATATATATATATTTATATATATATATATATATATATATATATATATATATATATATATATATATATTGATTAATGGAGCTATAAATAACAGAAGCCAAAGACTGAGATACATTGCATCCCCCAGTTTGGATTTTCAACTCAAACGCTGGCTCTAGATCAGTCTGCCAGGGTCAAATGTAAATAGATTTATAGTTCAAAGCGATCATCAAAAAGATCAATGTTTTTAAGGTCATTCTTATATCTAGGACTACAGTTGTCATTAGGGCACCATTAATTATTCAGCACACCCTGAGGTATACACAGAATGTCTTGAGCAAAACTAAAGCATGAAAACAGGACAATACCATTCCCAAGTAGCCAGAATGAAGGACTGCATTTCATTTGCCAATTGTTCTAATTTGGACAACCATCAATAACTGTTTGGAGGATGAAACAGTTCTTCAGTTTGTCCACTTACACCTGCTGTCCGTTTTTTTTGTTTTGGTCTTTTCAGTTACAAACAGTTATAATCCAAATCGAGGTAAACAGACTTCAGCAATTCAAATTGACCTCTAGTACTCAAGAGACAACCTCTAATCAATATTACTACTCTGGGTGCCTTTAGAAATGCCTTGAGGGTCTAATAGGCATTATGATTAGCATCCATGAGAATACTGCAGCACAATGAGAAAGGACATTACAATGGGCACTGCTCATAAAGCACATCAGGGCTCTGCATGATGTAGCTGCAGTGCCAAGAAGCTTTTCAGCAATGCTGTACTGCAGTTTGTCAAAGTATCATTTACTCACAAACTCCCTCTCATTGCAAACCTCTTGCTGTTCTCTGCACTTCTCTGCATCAATGTACACAGAGTGACATTATATAAAAGTGTGAAAGGTTACATCGATTTGTAAAACTGGTTTAAATCACCTAACTGCAAACTTAACTAAAATGGAAATCGAAAGAAGGGTGATGAAAAATGAATGTGGAGAAGAGCAGTGCTCTCCATTCTGAATGCTAGCAAGATCCGCTAAACCACTCCAGAACCAGAACAGATGGTGTAGTTGGCTGTGCCTGCTGCAGGAGACCACAGTGAATTAGGATTATTACTGAACTTTGATCAAGATTTCCAAACATCTTTTAAACCATAATGATCACATTATGGCATGTAAACAAGGTCTATTGTAGGAGTTTCATGCCTTGGATGGATTGTAGTGCAACTTAGCAGAGCCACTCTATAGTACCACCATGCAAATTGGCATACAATGATGGGCATACAGTGATGTTTACTTATTTAAATAAAACAAGGCATTTACATAACATGTATGTTATTTAATATGATCTACTTAGAAACAGTTAAGGGTAACTCAGATTAAATTAAATCTTGTTTTTGCTGACCTCTAGTGGTTAAATTCTCACCTTGCTGGACTGATTCAGAAGTAAATACAGGGTGCAGTCAGTAAAAACTGACATCAGTGTTAAGTGTGGTTACAGGTGTAATGGTGTAGTTGGGTGCAAAAGAGATGAAACTGTCAACCAGAAGAGATGAATAAATCAACGCTTTTCACCCTGGCTTAGTTAGTAATGATCATTCAATCTAAATCTTTATTCTTATTCCACTACAAACTAATGTACCCGAGAAACTGTGCACTGTGATAACTTCCATGTTTATATACAGTATTATAACAAGTGTCTTGGGGATGCATTATTTGGACAGATAATTCCACATCCAGAGTTATATTTTCTCATCAGTACATCTGGTAAAATCACAAGTTAATTAATATGCAACTGAACTCTTTTGGGGAATCACAGAGGGGACAATCCAGAGGTGGTGAGTTTCAACACACAAGGGACGTCTGCAACAATCCCTGGTGTAAATCTCAGCAGACGAAGCATAATGTTTTTTATTTAAAATGAGGATAAAACGAGCTTGGAAACTAATTAGCTCACGTAGAAATGCCTACAGAAGAACATAAATACATTGTCATGTTAGTACATGGCTCATCCTGACAATTAGTTCTCAATCTAGAAAGCAAACACCTTAAACTACATACATAACCACTTATGTAGCCACCAACGTCTGACATCCATAAATTACCCAACCATGGCACACCGCACCTCGTTTCTGTCCTGTCTTTCTAGCTGTCCTAAGAGCAAAAGGTCAAGTTATAATCGTCACGAATACTCAAAACTAAGGCACAGTGATGTACAACATGACTTCCTGTCAGTCAATAGAAGGAAGAATTTGGAATAGTACATCCAAATTGTCCAATTAATTCATTAAACACTTCGCACTGTAAAATTTCTCTGTTCTTTCATCTGGACCAAGGGAACCAGACTAGTCTAAAAGTCTAGAAGAAACTCAAGATAAACAAACAATATTTTCTTTGGCAAATAAATTTGAGGATGACAATTTAATTACAGGTTTAGCATTTGTTGGCGAGAGAGGAAAAAAATAAATAAAAATGATTGAAGTTTGTCATCAGCGTGTGTGTGTGTGAGAAGACAGTCCAGCATTGAAACATAGCCCTTAACAAAGCTAGACAGTGTGTTTGAGTTTCACTGAGTATGGGCAGCTCCATCAATATTTAGCTCCTCCACCACCTCACCTCTTCTACAGATAAAAGCAAGTGGAGGCCAGAGTACGAGGAGACGCCACCTCTCCCAGTGATGCTAATTATCCCTGTTTGCTATCTGGGTAGCTCGCAGGCATTCTGATTGGATTTACTTGACAAAATAAATAAATGATCATCATAAAAGTGTAATGCCACCTCTCTGACCTTTCCCCATACTCAGGCCATGTTAGCAAAGGTATAGTGGAGCAAACATCGTTAGAATCTTTTGTTCTTATGTTAGATACTTTCTCAGTCTTAAACCATTCTTGATACCTGCCAGGGAAACCCTTGTGTGTGTTCTTCACTCAGATTTTGCCCGCTGCTTCTTGTTACCCTTCTCTCTTTGATGATAGTTGACAGAGCTAAGATAAGATAAATATATAAGACACGCTTTGTATACCTGAGCAGAGGTTGGCTGGGAGCTTGTGAGTATTCACACACCACAGCACTGTGCGTAGAGTTGAGTTCAATCGAGTTAATCTATTTAAACCTACAAAAGTTAATTTTTGAGCACTTGGGAGCAGTGAAAACAAGCTATAAATAAGATACTAACATATTATGTTAATATTATAATTTTTACATTGATAGGTCGCATTTGTTAGCAAATACTTGTTTATTTAGACATTCTGCAGACACCAGAATTCATTTGGAGTCATGTTTATGTCCACCTATAGAATGTAAGTCCAATATTCACTCTCCTTTTAGCTCCGTTTTGGTCTCCACCAAATCCTGAGATAAATATCCAACTCTTTAGCTGCTAAATACTGTACTCCACTGTAGTCGCTAACTTTGTTTATCTGCCGTTCGGTGTTGGGCTGGTAACATAGAGTTGTTTTTTAAAGTTTTTTCACTGAAAACAGCCAGGCCTGAAAATCTATCTTTTGACTATCAAACACTTGCACCCTGTAGTCTTGAAAGCTGGCTGTAAAAAGGTCATTCTCGTACACGCGGAACACAACAAGCTAGAATATCGGCAGGGATATTTTAGGTTTCTTCAACGTTGGTAGAAATTAGGGATGTAAATCCCATGTTTCATCATGATATGATATTATATTCTTTGAACAATTATACAATATTTGGGCACGTCACAAAAAGTCTGCCACCATACAATCTCAGTTTGATTTGGTTCAGGGGCCTGTGATCAGTATGAGACTATACAATAAGCCCATTTAACACAATGAGTTACATAATGACTGGGATTGCTGAGCTGTCTTGACAGTCACGAATATGAGCAGTCACAGGCTTGAATGGCTATAGTCAGGGAGAGGAGGGATGAGAGTTAAACAGACAGTCAGTTCCCAGCAGTCCAACAGGGCTGTCTATGTGAAACTAAAAATCATCCCTCACGCTCACACTGCCTCCCTTCACACTTGGCAAACAATAACAGAGTTTTGTTGTTGTGGCTGAGATTAAGTTTTGCTCGGTCCCAGCAAACACAGCACAGACCTACCAGAAGTTGTAGGCTAATTTATACCTGTAACTTTTAACTTGCTTAATGAATGACAGACTAGGAGCTAAAGTAGGCCTGCAATACAGCAATATAAGTGTGCATAAAACTATTTATTGTTAGTAATGCTCACTTTTAGTCAAAGGTATTCTTTTAGCCAGCAGCAACACACCGTCCACCTGATCTCATGTCGGAAACGCAGCTGAGGATGAGCGAAAAATAACAGACTCACTGCATCAACAAAGTTTTTTCCATGAAGAAATTCAACAGAAGCATCATTAAGTCTTCATCAAAAACTGGAATGGACAGGATGACAGATAACTGATATTAGTGACTGTATACTTAGATGTGCAGTGACACAGAGGTGTAGCATGGGTATTTCAAAATAAAGGTGTGTTAAAGATGATGATACGGATCGATGATTTCACTTTGCATCAATTATAATGAATCACTGATCACTGAATCGATTGATCCAGATTGATGGCTTCTTACACACTTAGTCAAAATGTATCCATCATCCCTGCATTCATTTAAAGCTATACCAAACACACCTATAGACATTTTGACTTGTCTGAGTAAAAAAGAAACACTGTTTTGTTCAAGTGTAGCAGTGAGACATGACAGTGTGACAGTGAGCCAACATGTACAACAACAGGAAGCTAAAGCTGAGCCAGCTAAATGAAATTCAAACCATTTTTGACATGCAAAGATGTCTTCTGTGAGAAAAAAAAGGCCTATTACAAGCCAACACGCAACATGTTTGTACTCACAAATTGGTGGAAAGTTATCCACGTGGAGATGTAAGTAGCTTGATGGCAGGAGACATCCATTCCTCCAGGTCCAAGGAGAGCTTCTTGGTCTCTGGTCTGGTTAACATAAATGTCCACTTTAGTCAGTTTTATCTTTGCAACACACCTTTGAAGTCCTGTAGAGACATCACCATGTAGTAGCACCCACATATTGAAAGGCTGGAATGAATGCCATAAACCACAAAGACTTATTGTTTTTTTTTTCATGAGTTACTTAGTGGGGCCACTTCCATCCTCTGACCATCTGACTCACCTGTACTCACCTGTACAATAACAAGCTACAGTGGTAAGATAAGGGACTGACATGTATGCAACATGTCGCTGTCTCTAGATAACTGTTTACTTCAAACAATGTATCTGTATCTGTGTATCTATGCAGCAAGCATATTGAAAGTATGATATTGTTAGCATTGACTAGCACACACACACTCACACACCGTTGACACAAGACCTGAGTGCTGTCAGCTGCTAACGGCGAGTAGCATTTTGTTTTCACACGCGGGTATTTACCTTTTCTGCATCGTCATCCTGAGCTGTAGTCATGGATATATTCTGACTCAGCAGAAAACATTTAACATCCCTGTGGTTGTTTGTTTGTTTGTGCTGACACCGAGGCCTTTCCAACCCCGCCCTTCCTCCAACCTTCACTAAAGTCAGGTGATGTCAGTGCACCTGATGCACACCTAGGACAGGTAAGAAACCTAGGAAATATGACTGGGTATTTATTTGTGTACAATTATCACACTACTAAGATAAAGCTCTGATGGGACCCAATCATCATTCATTTAATTCAACTGGATTCAATAAATTAATTTAATGATATTAATGATACCAATAAAAACAGAATAATGAAAAAACCTGTTACATGTTACTGTACATTTCACAGCCTCGCCCCACCACCAACAACAACAACAACAACACACATTCTGTGATTTTTCACACAGTTGAAATAATGTTTTAATTTGCATTCACTTTATTAATACACTAATGTGATACACAACAATACCAGAATAATTGCCAGAGCTTCGAAATTCCTACTTTGCTCGTGAGGATAATTAACCAAAAAAATGTAAAACAAATGGTTACTACTGCCATGACTACATTCAAGTGTGGAGAAACACACATAATAAAACTGAAAAACATTACAAAAACTTGAAATCTAATTGCCGTTACATACTTTTGCTAATGTTTTATGTAATGTTTAGAGCCTCTACAAAATTGTATCATGTTTATTTATTATTATACTATTTTACTACATAAAATGTGACGCTTTTACTGCACCACTTTCAAGGCAGATGTAAGCTGAACAGTTTGTTCAGCTGAATACTAGTA
Source organism: Argyrosomus regius (assembly GCA_946959425.1). NCBI lineage: Eukaryota > Metazoa > Chordata > Actinopteri > Sciaenidae > Argyrosomus > Argyrosomus regius. The sequence continues at coordinate 9,821,974 of OX336883.1, forward strand.
AAAAGATTTGTCAGCACAAACACTAACATGTGAAACAGGTGTTTTTAAATTTAATTGACACAATATTTTGCACTTTTGGCTCAGCTGCACAGTAACACACCATCAGATGAGCTGGTCAATAAACACAACACTTTGGCAGGGGGACTGGAGAAACTTGCCTCAGTGACTGGGACTGTGCAGTTTGCCTAGGCCACAGGATAGCCCCAAGAAGCCAGCTTTTTTTTTTTTTTTTTCTTTTTTGCCTCGCCTGCCTGTCTGTCACTCTCTTTCTCTCTGGCTCAGAGGCTCACTTTATTGTCTCTGTCAGTTGTGAGCCGGTGGTTTGCCTCCACTCACTGTCACCCCTCTGTCAGGCCCTGACCGATAAAGCTAGCACCAGCGCCAATCTCCCTTCTTCAGCTCCGTTGGCTGTTCCTGGACTCCATTCCACCACTAATTAGCTCTTCAGAGATTTCTCTTCATGGAAGCAGGGGGTTGGTGGTGGGGTGTTAGAGGGGGGGGCTTGAAGGGGCGGTGTGGGGTAAGGAGAGAAGAGGCAGGAGGATGTATGCGGAGGAACAAGTCTTATTGGATATCATGGCTCCAATGATGTGTGCGCTGATTCTTGTACTGACAGACCTATGAAGTCCAAAGCAAAGAGTAAGATAGATAGATAGATAGATAGATAGATAGATAGATAGATAGATAGATAGATAGATAGATGTCTTATGGTCAAATAGGGGGCCAATAAGGTGCAGAGTAGTCTCACTAATGTCCTGCCTCTGCCAGGCCAACATGACCACTGCAGGTCTTCAGGTGATTAACATGTTGGCAGGGGTTCCTACATGAAAAGACCCCTGTTTCTTTGTCTTCTGGTGTGTAAATATTGTGCTAGTGGAATATGAAAGTAGTGCAACTATAAGGTACAAAAACATAGGGAAAAAAGATCAAGAGTGGGTCTCACATCAAGGAGGACCCTGAGGATGTCTTTGTTGTCAACTTCAGAAGGGGGAAGAGAGGAGCAGAGGAGGAAACTGGCAGAAGGGGGAAAGATGCCAGAGAGAGCTCAAAGGATTCGGTCTGGGCAAGGTGATCGGTATTCCTCGGCAGTCTGCCTTCTGGCTCAGATCAGTGGGAGTAAGCTGGCAGCCAAGCCAGAGGGCATAACAGCACAAACACACCTTCAGCTAGAGGCTCGGCTTCACAATCTGGAGGGGCGGGAGTTGGAGGAAGAGACAGAGGGAAGAGCAGCAGAAAATAAATACACTGTAATTATCTTCAAATCATCAACCCCTGACATCCATTGTAAATATGTGCCTGTGTGTATGTGCACATATTCCAGTAAAAGCCACAACGCATTACCTGCCGTTGTGTCATAACAGTAGCTCATTAGATGAGATTCAGCCGTGAAGGTACTGAGGTCACCAGTCAGGCAGACTCATCCTCAGGCCAGCGATGTCGTATCTACTCACATCACCACCTCTCTCTTGGATGAAATCCAAAAACACTCAACGCGTGACGCATGAGGAGGCTGTACCCCTCTTCAAGGACTTCCTACCACCATGCTGGGACACAAGCCTGAAACACTCCTTGCATTAGACACCTACATGGCCCTCGCTGATGTTCTGTTACAGCGCTGACTAAAGGTCTAACCAGGTACCTGATGGGTGGGCAGAACTGAGCAGGGCACACCAATGAAGTGCTCACGCACACACAAAGTGTTGTGACAGGTACCAGATGTCCTGGCAAAGGGCAGTTGTCTCCACGGACCACCATTTCACACACACACACACACACACACTCGTGGGCACACACACATTGCGCTTGGCTGTGATGAGCATTGCATTCAGTGCATGTCCCAAAGCACCTGCGGTCTGACACACAGTAAGTGGATTGTCCATTCTGATATCACACTAATGGCCCGCTACACACATTTAGCTTCATAACCAAACCAAAACAAATGCCTCCCTACGTTTTGAAGGTTTTAGCCATGGCTGATGATGTAAAAAGTCACTTAGCATTTTTTGTTTCTTGACGTCACGCTGATGAAAACACGTCAGCAGAGCATTCTCTTGGCTATTCAGAGCTGACGCAATCACTTTAATACAGAAGTCAGCTATGATTATTCTTAAACTCCTGCAGGCAGCTCCTGAAAAACTCCTCATGCTGTCAGAAAAGGGTAAACTCCATTATATGTCTGCAATTTGTTAAACTGACATTTTCATCCACTGTGTTTGGCAACACTGTTGTAAGTTGTTTTTTTTTATTTTAGTTTGCTTTCTGAAATGATGAAATTTGCTTTCTGAAACAATGTGCTTACACGGCACAGCTCACCAAATTGATCCCTCCCTGAATTTAAACAGTATACTAACATCCTTAATTGACTGCTGATGTACATTTAAACTATAAAGGTTAAAATTACACTGTGGGGCCTCTGATTAGTGAAGAAACTGCTGTGAAATATATATAAAAAAAACTATCTCAGATTTTATTTGGTGCCCTTTTCTCAGAAGTAAATCAGTTTCACATAACTTGACTGTAATGTATACACTGATTTCATGTCATTTATCACAGCCTAAAAAGGTCAGTACAAAGTCAATTAGTGGCTGATGAGACTAATGAGATTATTGCATTAATGAGATTACTATGCAGAACAGTAATCATTGTTCATTTTAAGGAATATTAATATGCTTTTGGCCCTTTCGAAGGGCTGTTGGAAATGTCCATTTCAAGGTACCTCAGTTTGACATAATGTTCTGCATATAGTCAGTACATTATTCCTTCAAGCATGCAAAATATTGATTATTCTGAATATGAAATATGTTCATTATACTGGGCGCAACTTTGGTGAGAATGCTATAAATGCAAAAAGAGGTGTTTCGTATAAATGTATATACTAAGTATACTTGTGTAGACTGTTAAGTTCTGGTCACAAACATGAAACAAACTTGGTTTAAGTAAATATTAAATTCTAAAACTATTTCTAAATCCCCTCTTTCACTATTTATCACAAATATAATTACGTTCTCATGAAGTTAGACCTTGAGTTTCTGTTAGGACTGATGTGTAGAGAAACTAATTTAAGAGATATGAATACATTTTTGATGTGCTAAATCCAATAAACCCTTAATGATGAATAATCTTCATTATTATTCTATATCTTAGATAATGTGGTGTTGTCATTGATCAATATGATGCCATATTGAACCTTCGGAAACGTCCGTCGAGATTTTCAAGAACATCACTCTTCAAGGCTGCGGTGAAGACGAAACTAAACTCTCAGCCGATGTTGTCTCAGCTCAAATTGCCATTCTGCTTGTGCTTTTCAAACTCATGAACAGATCATAACCAGGCGCTCTCCTTTAGATGGAAAAGAGAAAAGTCCTTGCTTTTTTTAAGGTTTTAAGTGGAATCTTAATGTGTGTTTTTCCTCTTCTGAACAACCCTTATATTTCCTGCTGCAAGGTCAACACATTCACATGGCCAGAGATGGAATTAAATAAATAACTGCAAGAAACAATTAGCGATGCATCAATAGTCGGATCAATAGTGATGTTGGTAATTATCACTTTTGGGATACGGGAGATGGTCTTTCCTTATTGATGCTCTCTAATTCACGGGTATAACCTCAGGGCCTGCAGAATAAATCAAAACACATCAAGGTAAACCACATTCCCAATTCCTTTATGACAGATGTGAATAAATATTACCCCGTAACCTAAAATATTAAAACTTGAACTCAGCTTGCATGAACAAGGTGTTATGGTCATCACAAGCTGTGCTCTGTTTTGACTCCAGCTTTGATTCTGTCTTTATGCTTCAAACAGTGAGTGATTAATACTCATTACAGGTGATGAAAACATAGAAAAATCAACAAATGCAATTTTAAAATGTTGTTTGGAATAATTTGATATTTGTGGAGAGGGTTTATGTTTTATGTAACTACAAAATTAAATGCTGTTATATTTATTCTGAGTAGTATCTCAGAATTTTGCTAATATCCTTTATCCTCTTTGTGCTTAAATTGCCTGATGTTTTTTATTTGTTGTTGTTGAATCAATGTTTCTCATTTAAAATGACACACTATATTTTATTAATTGGATACAACAAATTGTTTGTTTGTAATATAATCCATATTTATTTAATGTCCCTTAATCTTATTTTCTTCCCACCCAGACTCGATGTCTAATGAAACGTGACACTTTATTTAATTTTAGGCAATTTATTTTAGGCTGAATGAAAAAGCAGATGCCAAATTAACTCTGACCCAGCCAGCTTTTTGAGCCAATTACAGTCTATCACATTAACCCCTATCACAGTAAAGAAAAAAAGTGGACAGAGCTCCACGAGAACAAAAAGCCATGCTCCCAGTGCATTTAACCGATCACTTATGCTACATCTAATTAATAGTGTGTTTCACTGAACTGAGCTTCAATTAAAATGTAGCCCTGGAAGGCTGGAAGGCCCTGGAATGAATTGAAAAACTCAACTCTTGTTAAGTTATCCATTTGCCAGAAAAGAATTCATCCTGTTCCTGCAGGGGTCAAATAACAAAAGATAGAATAGATAGAAAATACTGTGATGTTAAGTTGTGGAATGTGCATGACTTCTGTTTGGAGATTAAAGGGAGTTTATTTTATTAATGTGACACTGTTAAACATTATTTCTGTGTTTGTCTTTAAAGAATATAAGCGTGCTCAGTGTATCACAACAGTGACTATATAAGTAACGATTTTTATGACTGATTAATGGGCTGATTGTTTTCTCAATTAATCAATAAACTATTTCATCAATTAAATGTCAGAAAATATTGAAATTAACAATCCAGATCCAGTTTGCTTCCTCTTCAAATTTTGTTTAAAAGTGTTTGGCTTTGAAAATTATTTTAACTATTTATCAATTATCAAAACAGCTACTTGGCGATTGATTTGCTCATCAACGAGCAATTTGCCTCAAATTAGGAATTAGTGTCAACTATTGTAGCATAAGGGTTAAAAACTACATGATGAGATGACTACACTACATGATGAGATTTACATATAGCACACGTTTATTTTAAATTATGAACTATTAACAAAATGGACGTAAAAGATACCATTGATACGATAAGAACGTGATTCCCCTTCATTCCATGTTGCCTCTGTTGATGCCCTCCATTTCCCTCTCCATCATTCCCCTGTGTTGCTGTATAAGACACCAGTGTAACCTCTGACCAACAACTCTCCCGAGAGAGGCCTTGCTTCCGTTTATTGTCAGTTAAACCAGAATAAGTCGGCTCAGGTTTTCAGCTTTAGGCCTAATTTTAGTTTTGTCCTAGCTTACCTCTGAGCTCTCACAAGAACCAGACTCTCACCAGACACACAGGAGAACATTGTGAGCCTGTGCACCATCTGAGCCTGGGCCCCTCAGGCCCCTACTGTATCAATAATGCAGACATGACCACACTGATTGGAGGAGACAACTGGTGTTTAGGAGGAGCAAACCCAAAAGAGTGCTCTGTCTCGACACAAGTTAGCTCTGCTCTCCGTTTGCCACTGATTTAGACGTACAACTGCTAGAATGATTGCTCGGCGTTGTGTAAGAGCTCTGCCGCCATGGAAGTGCTATTGCTTGGATGAGGAGAGGCATGCATGTGCACGTGCACACACACACACTCACACACACACACACCTACTGTAAGTACATGCACACACTCAGTCACCCAGGTGAGGGAAGGCACACACAACACCCAGCCTTGTTGATGGTTCCATTGATTTTTGAAGGCCTCACTCCTTCTTCCTCTTTTTCTTTGATTATTAATTCACAGAAGCAAAAGAGAACTGCCCAGTGCTTTTAAATCTTAACTGCTCACTGAAATACCATCTATGGGAAAGATGTGCCCTACAGTGGGTATACTTTTGTGTTTGATATGGGCAATTAATACCAAAGACGTCATTTCGTTTTGTCTTTTCTGGGTTATTTTTAAAATATTATTCTTACAGGTAGTACAGCATTAATGCTCCTCCAAGTTGGACCTGTTATTAATATTATATATTGCCCGGTACTGTTATATTGCATACAGTATATTATGTAAAAACCAAACTAAAAACAGAAGATTCATTACAGGATGCACATTTAGTCAAATTCTATATGTCTATCAGATAGATCGGCAGTAAAAAATTACTTCTTCAACTGTTTTAATTTCCCAATTATCTAAGTCCAGTATGGTGATGAAATCAAAGTGTAAGTGCCGGGTTATGGCCAAAGGGAAAGAAGTGCTGGGTGTTGGGAAATATCCAAACTGACCAACTGGGAATGAAGACTTTCTCTGGCTGAAGGGTTTTTGAAAGTTTCTTATACCAAGAGAATACAGCATAATTTGTTTTGTCAACGCACGGAAATGACTGTGATTAAGAACACAGTGTGTAAAATAACTGTAAAGATGCAAGAGACTCTGCTTTTATGATCAAATGTCCAGTTTGTCATTTCCAGAATTATTCACTAGAGGGAGCAAATACAAAGCTCTTCAGTCTTTCCCAATTCAAAAAACAAAAGTCTGGAATCAACTGTACCCAGCAAACAAAGCACACATTACATTTGAAACTCTGTATATTAAAAAAAAAGACATACTTCTTACCACCTTCCTCAGTATTCCTGTGCAATACTTTTCTTTGGACAAATTGTTCGTGCTGAGAGACTGTGACACTTTGAAAACTTTTCATTTTGGATGAAGAACATTCACAAATGGCAGGGGGGGAAACAAGGTTTTCTCGCAGAGGGAGCGCAGTTCAATACTGCATGCTGGGATCTTTTTGATCAGTTGACTTAGCTGTGTTTGTTTGTCCGATGTTGTGATGCCGCTGATTAGCAAAGATAGATTAATGAATCATAAAAAGATACGTTAGAAGTGTCTTCTCTGAGGGGCACATCCATTCATCTGCGGAGGAACTCATAATACATTTTTCACTTTTCACTGCATAATTAGACATATTGATGAATATTAACAATTAAGTCTTTCAAATGTCTTATTTTATCTGATGCCAGATAAAGACCGCCACTCTTAGTGAATTAAATCCTGAGATGCTCCTTGCTGAAACATCTAAGATTCACCCAGAAGGCTGTGCTCTGCTTGCTCCATGCTAGTTGCTCTGGGCTCCCTGTACGCCCCCCTATGCCTGCATCCCTCAACTAGCACCCACCCTTCCACTCTTCCTTTTTTCCTTTTTCCCCCTCCATGATTTTTTTTCCCTTTTTGCTTGTTTGATATATTTCTTTCCACCCCACCACCACCGTATTCAAAGACTTATACAATATACATGCTCCATCTGGTCAAACTTGGTGAACTTAAATATACCTGTCAAGTGCAACTTTAAAGTTTCCCTCGCAACCTCTACTAAGTCTCGCCCAATCCACCAAGGCTTTAATTAAAAAGCAGCCCCAGTTCCAGGATGTGCTTCTAAATGAGGGAGTTTGTGCTGGCAGACGAGGAGCTGGGGTCTTGCAGTGGGACCCGGCTTGTGGCTTTCATCACTTCCACTCCACAGCTCTGAAGTTCCGGAGAGGCATCTGTCTGACTTGAATTGGAAAGATGGAGAGATGCACAGTGAGAGAAATTTAGACAGAGGAGAAATTGAAGGAGCAAGACAGGGAGGGGGAGGAGGAGAGGGGGAGGAAGGAGAATATCATGTGGGGGCTGATACCCTCCTTTTGTTCTGACTGTGGAGAAGGAAAGTGAAATGTTAAATGTAGACTTTTTTTCAGGGTTAATGCAGGACTTTTGCACACAAGTTTGAGTGATTGCTTGTTAGTGTGAAATTTAATTTGGTAGAATTTTATTTCTCTTCTTTCAATTAATTATACTATTTGTATCTAACTCCTGTTAAAAGTGAATAGATATTTTGATAAGTAACAAAACACTCTAAGGTATAGTTCATGAAGTTTACATTTTTGTGTATATTAAAAACACATTAAAAAAACACTGAAATGATCAGGAACATCATGTTGAATAAGATTAAAAGCATTTATGTTGCCTTTGTGGACATTTCTGCAAAAGTCTAATTGAAAAGTGTTGACATCAACTGTGAATCCGTGTATATATATAGTGGTAATTTTTGGATTTAGTAAACCGGCTAACAAAAGTACAAAAAGTCCATGGAAAAGATATTCCTTCCTCATCAGTCTTTCTCTCAGCATCGCGGAAGGATTTGTAACCAGCAGGGTAGACATCCCTGAAAACCAAGCAACTATGACATCTAGTGGTCATTTCTGTAAAACACAGCACTGCTGGAAAATGTTAGAAAACTCTGTTAGCTCCCATAAACAACAAATTTGAAAGTTTAACATTATGAAATTGTAAGATATTAGGCATTCCAATGATTTACATGACAGGACAATTTAATTCAATGACATAAATCCACAACGAGCACAAGAACATTCATTAATACTGCACAAAACCAAACATGCTTTATACAAAGTTTCTATCCAAGTGGTGATCTGGCCTCATACATGTAATGTTTAGACCGATGGTTCCCATCCTGGCGTTTATTACATCTTCGAGCGGGTCCATTGGCTCGCAAAATAGATCTGAAGAAGACAGGAAAGGTGAAACACTTCTACAAAATATTTGTTTAGATTTAATCTTTGCAATTTTCTTGAGAAATAATGGATAGATTTACTTCTTCAGGCCTCTTAAAAAAGCTCATAAAAAAGCTCATAAGAAATCTGTCTTTTAACAAGAGGTCACAACTTGACTTTTCTTCATTTTAGAGGGTCAAAAGTCAATAAGGTTGAGAACCGTTGGTTAAGACATTTATATTTCAATAAAATTTTAATTTAGAAGTACTGTTAAATGTTAAAAGCACTATCACTTCTCTAATTTTCTCGTTTGTTTTATTACTGTTTATAGAAACTGTCCTTTTACATTTTTGAAATCAAAAGGAGCAGCACATCATCCAGAGTTTGACGATTCCAGGCAGAGAGCCAAAACCCACTGAACCCGGAGAAAGGTTAGAAATTTCTCACGCATGTCTCAAGCTGGTCTCCAAGCATGCTTTTTAGCTTAAAGTATGTATGTCAGTAATTTCTGCCGATAACAGTATGCAACACAAGGGCCTGTCCCTGTTCCCAAAAGCTTACTGTATATCTGTTGTTGCGCTACTAGGTGATAGAGGACAGTACAAGTAAGTCTGAAAGGATTACCCAAAGTATGAATACACAACTGCCATGATATCACTAAACATGACGATGAACATGATTATAAATATACTTTGCACATTTTTGTCCTTTAACACACCGCCAACTGGTAGATGTGTATGTATCTGTCGCCCCTATAGTGTCATTACACATCAGCTGTTCATCTCTGATGAGGGGCATCAAAGGAAGGCTTCAAATATCAAATACCTTAGACAGTCATATGGACATATGGAGGCAGTCAGTACCATTATATAATCAGTCAGCGTGCTACTTCTCTTGGATTTTTTTGGAGTCGAGATTGTTTAAATGGAGGCATTTTGTTGATTCTTTGTAGTTTTCGGAGGAACACAAACACATGGAGTGTCCAGCTGCTATATGATATGCACTAGGATTTGACCCTGCGTAGTCCCTCTTCTCAAAGGAGGCTTAGTGGCAGAAGAAAATTTGTTTCAGGTGGCATTGTTTATCCTGCAGCGGATTTTCCACATTTTCTTTGAGCTCTTTTGATGCAACACTATCTTCACAGACTGTGAGATAACCAGCTTTGTTGTAGTGAATTACGCTTCCAACAATTATTTGTTTGCAACAAAGCTAATAAATGATCAACTCTGAATAAAAACAAATGCCATATGTATTTGATTTCATTTGGAAAAAGTTAATCGGCATTTGTAAATAACAAAATAAACTAATTACAAACCTTACAAAGTTAAATATTTGCAATGCCAGAGAAGGTCAAAACAGAAAATCCTCCACAGTCACCATTTTTGCAGCAGTCATTTACTGAAATGTTTTATGGTATCTGCTAACTTCATCTTTGAAAGCAAATACTGCTCTGTTTAGAGAGCAGAATGTTGTATATTTGCATTTGCTTGCATCAAGGCAGCCGAGTGTTTAGCATTCTTTTCCCATTTCATCTTTTATTTTGAAACCCCTTTTTCTGTGACCAAAATCAGTCGTGCCATCAAACCACCAAGACACCATTTCAACCACCAATTAAGTGCTACCATATGGAGGGCAGGGTTACTATTGAAGCTCTCACATGTTCACGATTATGCACTACAGAAGCAATCACAAAAGCCATCAAGGCATTAAGGTCTTAGTTTTATTAGAGTTTTGGTAATGAGTATGAATAAAGGGTCAGTTAAACTATGGGAAAACAAAACATTATATTCTGAGAGAATGTCTGTGAAAATCTGTGCCACACATTAACAATAACTGTGTTCTTCAGAGATTAACACTGACTTTCAGGGGAAATGGTGAGAACTGTGCATGCTTATGGATAGATGTGATTAGTGATACAGCTTTGGCTGCTGACATTTCTTGGAAAACATGGTAGTTTATCAGTGTCTGCACTCTTCAGCCTATGTCAGCCACACTGCAGCAGTCTGTTTTCATTTTTATAAACTGTGGGACTCACCATATGCAAATAAATCATAACAGTCACTAAAATCACTCTGTTTCTTGTCAGACTGGTCAGTGTACCTTTTTTTAAATAATGTCTGTGCTGCTAAGTTTGTTTGCTAAGTTTTGTTTTGTTCTTATCCCGCCTCCTTTTTTTTTTAACAGTACCCACGTCCCTGTTCCTTGTTTGCAGTTTTAATGTTTATAGTTTTGTAGGGGGAAGTTTTGTTGATGAAAAGGATCATTTGAACCAAAGTGTAGTGTGGGGACTACTTTGGAAGCAAAAGTGTCCCAGTTGCTTTTAAACTTAGCATGGAAGATGCCACGTAATACAACTTTTAATAGATGTGTTTGTAGGAAATGATTGGATAGCTCATATTCTGTTGGTTTATCACGACCAAGAGTCTTTTATTTATTTATTCTTTTGGTTTGAGAGAGTGTAAAATCTTAGTATTAGCATGAGATAACCTGGGCGTATACTGTATGTGTCTGTAAATTATATGTTTCCGATCTCCTTTATTTTATCTTATTAATATAAAGCATAACACACCTATTCGCCTCTCTGTGTCATCGTGAGATACTTCCACAATTTCTTTGCAGAATGGAGGCCATAAAGAGAACAAACAGAGGGAGCGCAAGACTCGTAAAGAGACAACGTTTTATCCAGATCCAAACCGGCTCTGAAGACATCTGGGTCCCCTGTCTCCGAAAAAACATTTCTACCATCCTGTAAATACACACCACAGACACCAAAACACACACACGATTCTTCTATTTGTATCCATCTACACTGTTCTGTTTCCATCATTCAAATATTTCAGTGGACGACTTGGAAATTAGAAGACACATGAAAGAAAGAAATAACATGTGGTTCAAACAGCCCATGATGCTGTGGTCTACGCAGACAGTTAAGCCAAGTAAGGGAAACAAAACATGGCGGTACATACACACACAGACACATGCACATACACAATGTTTTCCTAGTGTAATTAAATCATCCCATGCTCAGCCCATGGGATGTCCCTCGAGGATTTGGAGGCCCACACCGACAGTCCCCGCAGGTCACAGGGGTGGCTGTTTTCCTTGGACATGTTTCATGAGACTGCATGTGTTCTCTCTGGGAATAAGGAGCAACACTAGAGATCTGATATTCTGGACATCAGAACAATTGTTGAACACGGACTCATCTCTGTCCTGCACCCTAACACCACAAGCAACCCAGGTCTTTGATTGAAGAGGCTCCCAGTGGGTGGCCTTGCATCCACAATATGCCAGAGGTCACCTCAGGTCGTCTCATGTTTGTTTTGTTTATGTTTTATTAAGGAACTCACGTACGGCAATGTTCACACGACATAGTGAGTTTTGGATTTGTCTACCTCTTAGTTCTTGTTTGTGTCACGGGGGGCAGGAGGAAGGTGGGGCAGGAAGGATATTCCTGTTTACTATAACTGAGATAAACTGAGGGTGCAGTAAATAAAGATAAAAAAAACACACACACAACAGTGAGACAATTAACTTGATAGATCTGAAATTCTGTGCTGTATTTGCAGTAGTTTTTGCCTCTGTATCAATGCTGTTGTAATACAACTTCCACACACCATTGGCAGACCTGAGTACAATGCTGTTGAGTTACACTCCAATCTATGCATGGTAGAAAATATGCACCATTTCAAATTGTTCATCAGTTATATTGATTTCAATGGAACGTACTTATCGGATTAAGTTGTTTTCCAATAATAGGGTCTCTGAAAGTTGCTGAGAAATTCTGAGAAAACATTTTGTATCATTTGGAGGTGAAAAATGTTTTTTTGTCTCTGAATAATGTGAGCTATGTGAGTAATGATAATGAGTTATACAGCTCTGGTGACCTGAAACCACACATTACCTTTTAAAGGTCAGCAAAACATATAAATCTAAATTCACATCTAGCTTTTTTTCGGTTGTCCCTAGTGTATCAAAGGAAAGCTTAAAGTGGATTCTATAAAAAGAATAAACACAAAATGTTGAAACTGAGACATTTTATTGTTTTTGGAAATGATATGCACATTTTAAATTTGATGCCAGCAACATGTTTCAAAAGAGTTGTGACAGAGTCATGTTTACCACCTCTTCTTTTAACAACACTCTGTAAGCATTTGGGAGCTGAGGAGATGTGGCTGTAATCTTGAAAGTGGCACGTTTTCCCGTTCTTGCTTCATGTAGGATTTCAGCAACTCAACAGTCATGGGGCTTCTTTGTCGTATTTTACGTTTCATAATGTGCCAAACATTTTCTATAGGTGACAAGTCAGGTCTGCAGGTGGGCCAGTTTAGCACCTGGACTCTATTAGTAGCCCTGCTGTTGGAATATGTGCAGAATATTGTGGATTGACATAGTCTTGATGAAATAATCAATGCCGTCCCTGAAAAAGATGTGTCTACTTGGCAGCATATGTTGCTCAAAAACCTGTATATATCAGCATCAATGGTGCCTTCACAAATGTGCAGGTTACCCATCATGCCATGTGCACTAATGCAGCGCCATACCATCACGGATACGAGCTTTTGAACTGTGCACTGATAACAAGATGGATGGTCCCCGGAGGACACGGCGTCCATGATTTCCAAACAGAATTTCAAATTTCGACTCATCAGACCACAGGACAGTTTTCCATTTCACATTTGTGGATGCAGTGACAAAGTGTGCTCACAGAATCGTGTCTGTTTATGGTTCATAAGCAAGAGTAGACCATTCATTATTATGAATAGATTTGTTAAATATACTATAAAGTGTACTGTAAAATTCATTTTACAGATTCACAGATGTTGAATTTTTACAGTAGATATACAGTATGTATAGTATATATAGTATAATTAGCAGAACTTAAGTGCTAAAATGATTCATAAAAAGTATATATCTTTTAAATAAAGATGTTAAAGTTTCATGAACAAATTCAAATGTGAGAAATGCACTGAACTTGACTTGAAGACCAGTGGACCTCCTGCTGATGTGGAGCATCCTCATCAGCAAGGGGTCCATCCTCAGGTTAGACATATTGATGACTAGCCCACTGAGTAGAGAGCCAGCAGGCTCGGGTCATTAGCCCAGCCGCTGTGGCTACGACACCAGATGGAAGTGGAGGTATGGCTGTAGGCTGTACTGTGATCCAAGACTTCTAAACATGTAATCCACTCTCCTCTGAGGGTCCCTAACCACAGGAAGCCTCTCATGCTGCTCCACTGATCTCTACCTCGTGGCCTCAGTGCACCTTAACATGTTTCACCCAGATTCACAGATAAATAAATAAATATATGACATCATGTTTTATATGGCAATAACAGTGTGGTGAAATGACTTCCAAAGCATTGATCCAGCTTGGCTTCTTGTTGTTTATGATGTCTGTGTTGTTTGTTCAATATGAAAGACTGGAGTCAGTGTATGGATTTTTTGATGTTGTTAGTTCAACAAGAATAGATATAATCGAGTTGTCTTCAGTGGGACTATGTAACAGGAGATTTATGAGGTTAACAGTATCTTTTAGGAGTATGATCTCAATTGTAAACCAGACCTATAGAGAACAATTAGCTCGAAAGGGCAGTTATTACTGCGTGTGGCTGCTTTGTCCAGATACTGTCATTGTAATAATTAGTTTGTTCACACAGGATTTTTATAATAGTCTGTGTATGTTTTTATCTTTTTTCAGAAATCCTATTATGAATACATTATGAATGTTTTGTCACTAATAATTGCATGCTTCTCATAATGTCTTAAGAAAAGGCTGGAGGTGGGAATTACAGTCAATGATGATAAAAAAAACACAAGAGAGAACAGAACAAAATGTTCACACTGATTTGTAATATTGGCTTTGGTGGTTACACGGTACACTCTAAATTAACTAGAACTGGCGGACTAATGAAATGAGCATGTCTTGACTTGAAAATTTAGGCCATTGACAGTGATTTTTGGAGGTCTCTGACATTTCATATAATCCCAGCAGCCCTTTTTTCTGGAGGAACTTTCAGTGTAAACACAGGAAATGATCAAGGCGATGATGTCAGGACATGCTCATGACTTTCGGGAATCATGTGCCTTGCAAAGGCTGAGTAATTCATGTGAACCTAGGTAAAAAATAAAAACACTTGCCACGATCATTGACTGTACAGTCTACAGTATATCAATGAGAATCCTATCCTAGAGAAAAACACCCAACCAAAAGAACATTTGAGAGCATTATAAAGGCACAGAGCCTGCAGCTAATAACCCATAACTCCAAACTTCCAGTAAGTCACTGGGTAGCCCAACCCTGGCATGCCTGGCATGTGAGAGGTTTGGTTTGTATGAATCTTTCTACACTGAGAGTGATTGCAAGAGCGATAAGTAAAGAAGAAGGGGATCAACTCTGAGAAATTCTGTAGGGCATGAAAACAGTGGACACAAAAGAAGTATAGACAACACAGTATGTTACATATGGTTCATTATTAGCAGCTATTACTGTGAATTAATGTTTTTTACAATTAGCAACATCTTATAAATTTGCCACTCATTTAAGGAATAATAAATCATTTATCCATGCTACACAGATCAATCATGCTTTTGGAGTTACCAAATTGAAGCTCACATTGCAGTAAGAGCAGTAAGTGTTGGTAGAAGTGACTCACTCTCATTAATGTTGTGACCAGTCTCTAATTGCAGCGGTGATAAACCCACTGGACACCACCTGATCAGCACCAAACTAAAAAAATAGAGCATTTACCAGCTAAAGAGTCCAGAAGATATTTCCCCAAAGTCGTTGGGGAAGGCCAAAAAGAGCTAAAACTAAGCAGATATTGGACTTACATTCATTGAGTGGACAGAGACATGACTCCAAATAAAGCGTTGCTCTTATATTTCTTAATAACTTGATGGTTTATTGTAACATAATAAACACACAACCTGTTATTAATGATGTTCCAACTTATTTTCAGACTTGCAGACTTATTTTCAGTTTTCATTTTCGAGTTATTGAAAACTACAAAACCCCACAACCTTTTAGAACAAGCCATCAGGTTTGCAGTAATGTTGACACGTGCGTTTTAAGGCTAGGTTAAAGTGCTTTGCAGGCTATGAGGCTTTCATTCGAATGTGAGCTCACAACTCAGCAATGCAATGCTTTTATTTATGCATTATGACCACTTTACCAGCATTATAAAAGATTAATAATGACATCAACCATTAACTCAGTCAACAGAGAGACAATTAAACCATTTAAAAGTTGTCATATTGGTAAAATATCACCACTGTTATCATTATAAATATGTAAAGAATTGTCTCAGATTTATCCATTACCTGCTGCTGCACGTTAAAATAATCTTTTCAGTGTTGTGTTTCAGTTTGAAAAGAAGCTTTCTGTTTTAATTGTCTACACAGGTGGGCCTCTAAGTATTCTTTGACCCTCGGGGTCCAATGAGGGGCCCATTATACAAGTCAAAGGTCAGCTTAGTGCTTGAGGCTAGTTGATCTGAGTGGTGCTTAGATATGCATATCCTATGAATCACAGCAATCACAGCTAATCAGTTTGATTGTTCATGTATTTTAACATGCAAAGCCATTAAAGGTAGTATAGATTTTGTTTGTTTTAATCGTATGCTTACTCATTAAACTGCGAGGTATTAAGAAAATTGTAATCGTCACTTTGTTTAAGTCATTGTGTGCAACAAGTGGTTACAACTAAATGGCATTTCTTTTACACCAGGTAAAAAAACATTACAAGATGTTTTGTACTCACACAGACCACAAACACACAAATACACATTCAAGGAGCATCACATATGATATCTCAGCCTGTCATCAGAGACATAATCACTGCCAGATGGTGTCAGTCTTCTCCCCGCTAACCTTTGACAACCCCTTCTCTTTGTCTGTTACTCATAAACACAAGGGAGAACGATAAGGTCCGGGGAGTCGCTGCCCAGAGGAGGAAAAACTCTGAAGAAGGTCATACAGTATGAAGGGCCAGATGAGGCTAGAAAATCCCCCTGGTTTGTTAATCAACATAGAGGATAAACAAAATAAAACCGTGAAAGGTAATGTATCATGCATGAAGGTCTCACGAGATAACCACACAATCTACAACACTGCAGCTGTTTGACAACGTGGTGAGATGAGATGTCAATAAACATCGAGAAACGCTGATTATCATCGTAGATCATACAGTCTGTGTATTCATCTCTGGTGTTTTAATCAAATCCCATGAAGAGACACAAACCAACATTTTAGTTCTTCTGTCAACACTGTCTGATTTATCGACCAAAGCCCGTTGAACAAACATTCTCGTACAGGAGTAAATAAGGCAGTTTTTGGGGACTATTTTCAGCCGTGGATTAACACATGTGGTGTTCTGGTAAGTATTTACAGGGGCAGCATAGTGTATGTGGTACCAGGTCAAGATAAATTACAAAGCCTATGTCCATTGTAATTAAGGAAAATGTCACCCAGTGCATGAGTGAGTGGTGTTGGCTACACAGTCAGTACATTTCAGTCTTTTTATGGGATTTCTTTTTAGATTTAAAATTATAAAGAAATATGCAATATTAACCACAATATACCTAAGTTATAATGTAGCCAATATATCCTGTAAGTAAAAATAAAATGCTAATTGCGACAGATTTTATAAGCAACAAAGACAGTATAGCTTTCAACTGTGTGTCTGGCTACTCTGACAGGTGCAAGCCATACAATGAGCATGTGTGTGTGCATGTGTTGAAAATAGGCTCTGCTTAAATAACCCTATTTGTTATTAACCAATTATAACATAAAAATAGAAAACCCTGTGTATGGCGGCACTACAGTGGCAGTATTTTTGGCATTTACTTTTAGCTCATCATTATATGTCACCACTTGGTCCAAAGTCTTGAGCCCAAAGCCTTTTGACTGGAGTCACAGTGAACCACAGCAGTGTCAGTTCTGCTTTAGAAGTTGAGTAATCTTGTTTTAATTAAATAATTTAAGGTTCAAGAAGTATTCCATATAGCCATGTAGTCATGAAGCAAAAATAAAAGCTGCTCTTGGTAAGGCCCCATTAGTTACATTTTGCTCTTTTGTGTTAAAATAGTTGATGCACCACATCACAACATTGGCTTTTCTAAATGTTATCGTATCCTGTAGTTTCATAAGGCAGCCTAAGAGAGGAACACCAATGGGCCAAATGCCCATACATCAAAGCAGAAAAAACACAGCTAGCAATCAAGGGAAATAAATGGAGGGATTAAGTGTTCTTGAGGGAAGTGGGGGGGGGTTAGTCCAATCATAGCAACGGGATATTATGGACAGTTGGGAATAGATTGGGGGGAAAGCATGCTGAGAGTTGGCGAACAGGAGGAGACCTCTTGACAGACTGCCATCACATGCAACGCACATGTCAACTTAGTCGCCAGTGATGTACAAGAAAGCATGGTGTGAATCTCACAGCCACATGCAGCAAAACCAACATTCATGTTTAGTCTGTCTGTGCTTTCTTTTCTGCCAAAACGGTTTCCTCAAAAGATTACTCTTACCGAGCATATGGGTGCAGTTAAATGGTGAAATCCATTAAAGTTGTGGTCTGATATCAGATCTTCATCAGATAACTAGCTCGAACTGAGCAACATCTGGAAGTTCAACAAGGAAATCCCATCAGTCTTTCTTGACTTGAGGTTTTTTAGCCTCCAGTTTTGGCCACTTGGTCTTCACAGCTGTGTTTACAAGTAGCATGCCACATTCAAATTGTCCACAGATGTTTCTTCGAATGTAACCTACCTGAAGTAAAAGACTGCAAAGTGTTGATCACAGCTTCGGTGTCGGTTTATATTTTGGTGAGACTTACAACACAACATCATCATAACATTTTGAAGTTTATACACACACGGATATCTCTGTTTAAAAAAATACCTCAGAGCAAAATGTCTAAAAGCTGATTTTCACATACACGGAGTGTTATTATTATATCCCAGACATTTTGAGCATGCACTCATGGGCCTTCTGATGTGGGAAAGCAAAGTGCGATGGGCTCAGACGCTTGCGTTTATCAGCGTGCTTAGGGTCTGTCCAACAAGAGCCAGATTGTAAGCAAGGAATGTGTCCAGGCTGTAAGTGCTACTATCAGTTAGCCTATCGTCTGGGAGCTCTGTGTTTAACATGTGAATTCCATAAGCACTGGGTCTGTATATTACAGCAACAATTTTGAAAATTAATAGCAGTGGTTTCTACAGTATCCACCACAATGATTCTACTAAGCAGAAGTGGTTTTTACAATCATTATCCTCCTGGATGATGACTTTTAACTTTGCAGTTTTTATTTGATGTCATTGTGTAGCTGCTGTACATCACACACAGTGTTATTTAACTATTTTGTTACTCTGATACTCTGCATTACCAACATTTATTTGATTGATACCTGTAAACTATTAGTCAGTGGTATTATAGATTTGATAAGAGTAAATGTGAACATTAATCAGGAGCAGTCTGAACTTTGACATATATTTAGTACAGCTGATGATAATGGCCTAAAAAAGCTAGGGCTACTTAAAAATAATTGTGGGTTACGTAAAATATAAGTGTTGACTTTAATCTACAGATGTCATGAACTTTTATCACATCTCATCACTCTCTACCTCAAATCAATTAATATCAAAGAGCCTCTACTGTTTCCCCATTTAGATTTTATTATAGATTTCCCATCACAGACAATGAGAGAATAAATGCAATATGACAAAACAAAGACAAGACAGAGCAGTTAAAAATAAAGGTTACAAATAATTTAATGCACAGTAACACAGTGTGTCCATGAGAGCATATGCATGCACGTAAGTTTACATCTTTTTATTTTATTTCAGTAAACATCTCTTTGCAGGAACAGACCAGATAGTTAAGAACAGAAGAGGGTAAGATGTTGTGGCTCCTGGAATGACCTTATTATGTCCCATTAAGTGTTTTGTTGCAAAGCATTTGTCTATGGTGATGTACAACGCATGCCAGCATGTAGCTCAACATCCATGTTCAGGATCTTTGAAAGTGTATCTCTGTCTACATCCCAGATGACTTTAACAGCTGGACAGAACCATAGAGAGAGACTTACAGTATTACCTTTACCTTCACTGCTCCTGGTCAACCCAGTCTCCTTGCAATAATGTTACTACAGCCCCAAAGAGACTCCAGAGAATCTAGATGACACTGTTTTCCAACAGCTGTAACACCATAAAGTTTTTGTCTTTCAATTTTTAATCAATTAATGACTTAATTAATTTCTTATTTGTGAGTAACCTCCAGGTTCAGTAATTGCCTAAACTTTTATTCTTCCTCTTTGGTTTAAAAAAAAAAAACAGATGCAGAATCAGTTAAAATGCCCTTGGCATTCAGCAAAAAGTTAATAAAATAAACAGGCACCACATTACTACAGATGTTTCTTGTATTCAACACAATGACGTTCAATTTGGCAATCACACATTCCCCCATTTATGCACAGCCTTACCTCCTCCCTGATCTTAATTGCCGATGCCGGTAAAACTGAGTCATCCTTTAGAAGTGTTGGGTTTTGGGAATTGTAAGGTGCTGTCTGGTTGGAATGCAGTTTTGTGATATGAAGCAGCAAATATTTCACCTCTTTAGGTGTGAAACACACTGGGACCATACAGCTCCCGCTGTTACTGTGGCTGTTCAGGTGGGGAATCAAGAGAAATAACTCACTCATGCAAGACTCGTTGGCAGCAATTCAAAATTCACTTTATGTGTTAAACATTATGCTGCTGATGTGCCATAGCACTCCTAGTTTGTCTGTTTGCAGCTCTGAGTAAGATACAAGTCTGTATAGTTCTATCTACGTACATTTACAAGCAGGCGGCTTTAAGTGGCTCTATTTACAGAATATGGAAGAGATGCAATATAATATTGAAAAATACCTTTTAATCAGTGTATAATCACCTGAAAAGTTTTGTTCTTGTTACCTTTGAAAGAGTATTCATCCACCATGTTGAACCGCCATGTTTTTACAGTAGCCCTGGTATAGCGATGACATGATGTACATTGCTACAAATTGAGCTTTTGTTGTAATATTACAACTGACAACATTTTTGATTGTTGTTATGTCTAATGTTTTATGACTTTTATGCTTGCTCATGGTGGGAGTTGTTGAGTCTCTGTAAATAATATTATAAAGAGCACAGTCTAGACCTGCTCTATATGGAAAGTGTCATGAGATAACTTTTTAAAATTGAACGGATGTGAATTGAACTTATGGCTTTCAGAAACACACAGTTCCAAAGATAATCAGCTAAGAGCCCCAAGAGTCCTGAATTAGCTCTCTCTGCAGACCTAACATGGTAAAGTTGTACAGAAGATAACCCCCTGTCAGTTACCATTAACCGTACACCTTCAGATAGCTTAAAGCCATTAGTCAAAGAAAGTTGCAGGAACTTTACAACAGCCAAATTCTTCACAGACTTCTCCTCCACAGGCTCTTTTCACCAGATATCATCATCACTGTTTTGACAAAGCTTCCCTCCTTCTAATTAAGATAGTCTGTTAATATTATATTGATTAATTTCAGATGAAGTCAAGTGTTGGCACTAATCAGGCTTTTGTGAAAATTCCGCCATCAAGATTCATTTTCTTTTTCTCTCATGCCGTAACTTTTTGTTTGTGCGAACCATATGTCCCAAATTAATAAAGCCAGGCGGTATACTGAGCCCTCTTCACTCTGTCACTGCTTGTCACAGTAGAATTGGCCTCAAACTTATTCTCTCCTTCTCTCTTCCCTGTATCGCTCTCTCTGTTCTTTCTGTTTTCGCGCAAGTGTCCCAGTTAAGAAATTGCTTACATCCCACTCAGTCTGGGGCTGGATTGAAATTTCCCATAGGGTATGTACCAATATGCAGAGAGCACACTTCGACAGATGCCATCAGAGAACAAGCATATGAATTACCAGGCAGCCTGCCATCTTTGAGTTCAGACAGAATGGCATTAATACCTGATTACGATCCAAACAACAACACAACAACAACATGAAAGCCAAAGCAACTGGGAGCAGGTAAAGGTTTCATCATTTATATATTAATGGATTTACTAACAAAGACTCTACTACCCCCTCAAAAGTTAAAATGTCATAGAAGCTGCCAACAATCAAGGGACTTTGGAAAAAAAAAAAAATAGGGGTAAGAAATCAGATGCCGTCAGCAAATCACGTTCCAATAAATTAAATATTCGCCACTGCTGACCATGACTAATTCAGAAGCCATGATAAATTCATGACTACAATTAAAGAAAACACGATCCCTTTAATTTTGAATGCCTGTAAATATTGGCATTACCCAATTAAGTCACATTTAACTGTAGGAAAAGTACCTGCAAATGAACCGTAAGCACTCAACCTATATGTTCTGCGAGGAAGCATAAAAGTTTCATTCAAAGTAAAAGAATAAATAAAAACCTTTAGGCATGGCAGTGTTGATATAATTGTTATAATTGTTAGATTTTAAATGTATTCAAACCACGATACTGTACAGAGAATGTAGAAAACAATTTTTATTTTTCAAAATGTTTACTCAAAGTTTTGACCTCAACCTGAGGTACAATGGCAAAATAATAAAATACAAGTCCTACATTACAATAGAACTTCATTTGTGTGTGTATATTATGGCTGATTGTTTGCTCAAATGCCATCATCATTCCCTGACCTTAACCAAGTCACTTTTGTATGTAACCTTCGCTGTCATATGTATTCTTTATGCATTTTTGTGATGGTCATATGCATTTTGGGATGCTGCAGCAGATCAGAACATGCTCATACTGCATGTGAAAAAAAAGATGTCTGTAACAAAACAAAACAAAATTTGAAAGGAACAAATATCTCAGTTGTTAAAGAAAGAAAAAGAGAGACTGGAAACACACAATGGAGACATCTCAGAGGATATTCAGTCAGCGCCCTTTGACTGAACATCTCAGAGAAACAGCCAATCAGAGTGTGTTTGTATGTATGTATGTGTGTATGTAGGAGGACGTTCTTCACCCAGATTTCACTTTCTTTCGTCACATAGTGTTTCAGTTGAAGATGCATTTCTGATTTTTGCAACATCTAATACATAAATCTACTCTCTACGACTTACTAATGCTATGTATTTGCATTACTTTGATACAGAAATTACTGTATTTTCAGGAGTGAAAATTAACAGTTAATATTGTGCATTGTTTGTACAGAGCTACAGTATGTACTTTCTATAGCCAGCATGTACAAATATACTTAACATCCAGAAATGTGACCCTTTACTTATATAACTGTAAATGGTGTTTAAAGGTCCAGTGTGTAGGATTAAGTGGCATTTAGCAGCGTAGTTGCTGACTGAAATCCCCTCCTTCCTAGTATGAAGGAGAAACTATAAGGTGGCCACAAAGTGTGCAAAAACATGAAAGGCCACAACTAGAGCCAGTGTTTGTCCATTCTTGGCTACTGTAGAAAATGGCGGTTCAACATGGTGAATGAGAATCTGTTTGTATAAGAGACTCATTTTAAGGTGACAACAACAAAACGATTCTTATTTTCAGGTGATTTCACACTAATGAAAACCTATTTGTGAATATTATATTGCTCCTCCATCCTCCATATTCTGTAAATAGAGCCACCTAAATCTGGAAATTTAACCTTTAAGGTGTTTGTAAATGTATCTAGTTAGAACTGTCAATTTTGTAATTTGAAATCATTTAAAACTTTTGATTAAATATCTTGAAGTTCATTTTAATGTAAAAATAAAGCCCACAAATCACCTACCTATTGTCAGTAAACCTAGTTTGTAATGTAATCAGTGGATAATTGGCCATTTTTTAACAAATACGTGCGGAATTCTGCCACGCAAGGGTGACTCACAGAGTGACTCACAGAGTGACTCACAGAGTGACTCGCAGAGTCGCATATACATTTTTTAATTGAGTGGTTTTCCCCTTTAAGCAGTTGCCGTGTCAGCTCCTTGGGCAGTGGGAAAGACTGATTGTGGTGACTTTGATAGCCCTCTTCCTGCTCTCAGCGCACATCATGATAAATGGTCCATTTTGAAATCCATAATGGACACTGATGTAGAAGCACTCTACTCTTATTGACATTGAACTGTCTTCTTTCGTTCAGGCATTTAGTCATCTCCTAGAGCGCTGTCTGTTTGGGATGTGTTCTGTTTTTTTCTCTTTGTTTTGTTTTTGCATGAAAGGAAAAAACACTTAAGTGGATTTTACATCATTTTGACATTTTGTAATTTAGATGTTTGGTAATTGAAGGGAACGCTCATCTAGACTTAACCACTTTTCCCCCTCCTTATAATTTACCGCACAGTTATTATCCACATTTTACAGCTAATATAAAGCTTTATTACAGCACTGCATCCGAAGTTCAGCAAGAGTCAGAAAGTGTGATGTGGTTTGACCACCCACAAAGTGGTTAGTCTGTAAAAGTACAGGCAGGCTGAAGGTTATAGCCCCCATTTCCCGTCTCAAATTAAGGAAGCACAACAACACAACATGGACACTGACTTCCTCACTCTAATCTCTGCTGCTTCTCGTGCGAGGAAACAGTTGCATGTAATGTATACAAGATATAATGTGAGCCAGGCAGGGATTGAAAGAGAAGGTAGGAGGGATTTAAGGAAAAGGGCAGATTGGAGGGGCTCCCAGATGCCCCTGCCCCTGTGTGTGTGTGTGTGTGTGTGTGTGTGTGTGTGTGTGTGTGTGTGTGTGTGTGTGTGTGTGTGTGTGTGTGTGTGTGTGTGTGTGTGTGTGTGTGTGTGTGTGTGTGTGTGCTGCTGTGCCTTGGAGATGACTGTCAGCAGGCGGTGCCTCTGAGAGAGAGGAGAGAGGGGGGTGATGTTTCCAAAGGGGGGCCCAGTCTGTTACCAAAGGGAGGTGGAGATTTACTATCCCACCCAGTCAAAGTGTCTCACTGGTGCTCTGACACAGACACACTCATGCAGAGATACACACAACTCCACACACACACACACACACACACACTCAGACATACTGCAAACTCTCCACAGGAAACTCTGAGCCATAATGCGAAGGCACCTCAGAGCAGACGGGTGCATTGCTCAAACCAAGTGGGATATGGTGCGGCTTTGATAGTGCGTTAATTACTCATGTGATGTGATACAGATGTCTGGGGGCTTCAGCCGAAAGTTTGCCTGACGGTTTCCAAGGGGGCCAGGCAGACATTTTAGAAGAGGTAGGTGAAAACCAAACGTATTTATTATTTATGGATAGATCAGTTTGCGTGCTGTCACAGATCCCAGCAGTGTCATGCTGATGCTAAACTGTGATGCTACTTGAAGGGCTGGCTGCTAAATAGTTCTTTGTGTACTTGGTGACAGCTGGGACTTTGAACAGGAAGAACTCTGGGCTATAAGAGTGTGCCTGTGCTGTGACATGATGAAAAGGGCTTCACTATCGATCTGACAGTTTGAAACTTTACCTGCTCTTTACCAGGAGTTTTGGGGGATTAATTACACTGATTTTGTCCAGAAAGTTTGTTGTGAAGAGGCAGTAAAGGTGAAGATCTCTATAAATTCAGAAAATCTGCAAAGAAATCTATATATTTATAGTCAACTAAAGTAAAGAACTATTTTGGAGGGTAATCCAAGGTATGTGTTTTGTATTGCTGATTCTGATTATCTACTTTAATTTTAAAAAATGCTGACTGGAAATCTGCCCTGCAGGACTTCTTCCATCATAAAAAAAAAAGCTCCTCGTTTTGTAACCACACGTTTAAACCGTTCCAAATTAGAAACAGAGGGAGAGTGCATAACTGAGGAAATCATTCAGTTACAAACCTACGCAAGGGGCTCACTGTGAAAACAGCACAAGAAGAAGTAAAGCCTCGCTGTGTAGCTGCAACATTATTGACACAAAGACATAACAGACAGCTCCTACTTCCAGAGACGACTGAGAGCAAACGAGATGCCCAACGCGCTCTGTCTGACTGTAACTAGTCTTGGCATCTCCCATCTGTGCCCCCCTTGGCAAAACCTTTTTGATGTCTTGACGAAGTTGTTTAACTTCCTCGCAGCTTTTGAAAGGACAGTGATGCTGTTTAACTTTCTTGTAACTGTCATATAATATTCCATTTTGTTTAGATTTTAAGTGGAGGCAAAATGTGAAACCAACTGTGAAGTTTCAACCTTAAATGTCTTGTCTGAAAAATAACCAAATGTTCCTCTTGTTATTTGTTTTCTTTTCTCTCCAGTGATATAGTGGGACAGTCTTTCAATCAGTGAAATCAAAGCGTTGAATGTGTTCCATAATGGGCACCCCAGCTGTACACATGTTGGTGCTAATGGCCTGTATGGCAGCCAGAGGAATGTGCCAGATAAACAGAGCTGACGCAGAGAAGGGTTCTTTCGACCATTCCACCCAGTCTCCAGGTTTCTACAGCACCATCAGCCTCAGTACGGGGTCTAGCATCCACCCTGGGGTCCCAGAAGCTAATGCACTAGCCGTTGGATCTGCAAATGAATCTGTCAAAAAGAGTCCAGTTCCACCACCAATGTGCGTGTCACGCACGACCATTAACTACTACTTTAAGTACATCAACACCATCATTTCCATTACAGTGTTTGTGGTCGGCCTGATCGGGAATGTCACCCTGCTGAGGATTATATACCAGCACAAGTGCATGAGGAACGGGCCAAACGCTCTCATTGCCAGTCTGGCATTGGGAGACCTTATCAACATAATCATTGTTATACCCATCACCATATACAAGGTACATTTTTCACTCTGTTGGTGCATGTTTAATTAACCTTTTAACCCTATTTTCAAAGCTAAGCTCACGGGTGACGGGTGTTGATATGATGAAATGCAGCAACAATGGAGGTGATATGCAGATATAAAGTGGAATATTACAGACAGGAAGTGGGGAGGGGGCAAGGGAGGGGGCAAATAGACGGGAAAGTGTAATCAGCCGAACGTCGTTATCGTCCTCGTGTGGGCAGATTAGTGATGAGAGGAGTAGGGATATGACTGGCTTAAAAAAACATGGAAATCTGGCTGCGGTCACACATGCCAGTGGCCTTGTATTGACCTGGGGTATTAGTCACTCACCCCTTATCTAGAGATTTTATTTTTTTCCCCCAAAAAAAGTATTTGGTGCTGCTCAAGTCATAAATCACTTGTGGAGTTTTGAACTCTTCACTTCATCAAAATCCCGTCTGTAATGTTTTTTTTTTTCCAAATAAATATAGGGTAAAAACAATTTTGTCATAAATGGCCCTAAGCTTGTCATAATTATAACAAGTTGTTTATTTCATCCCTGTTATGAACATTACAGATGTAAACAAACCTTTAACCATATCAGAAAACATTAAAAAACGTCCATTCGATAGTTGTCCAATGATCTGCAGTGTGTATAACAGACCTGTTAATCAGTCTGAGAGTGATAGCTGTGTTGTGTTGTGATGTTTGGTGACTCACTCACGTTCTTTTGTTTACTTTTGGACTATAGATTGCGCCTTTAAAATATGAAGCACTTAATGATGATAGGTTATAGTTAGGACTCCTGTCATGGGTTGATTTACACCAGTAAATAGTGTCACGCTTTGTATAATAATCAAGAATGATGGCAAAATAAAGTGGTCAGTCAAGCTGATCTTCCCAGTGCATTATGAGACACAAGTGAAAAATGAAAGAGCCACCTGGTTAGAATTAACTTGGGACTTTGAAGGCATGGTGACTTTGTTGTCCGAGCAGCACATGTGCAAAAAGGAAACAGAAGTCTGATGGGGGGGGGGGGGGGTAGTTTATGAGCAAACAAGGACAGAGCCACGTCTACAGTGCTGAAACCACATTGAAGCCCCTTGCTCACTTCCTCGGGGCACTGACAGTGTTTCCAAAAATAATTAGCTACTTATACACTAAAAACAGTGACGTGGGCTCCTTTCCTCTCTGCTGCGCTTCTCTGCTCCTGGGAAACTTAAAGAGGACAAGGAAAACAATGAAGGACCGGGAAGCACCATGAAGTCCTTCCGTTAGCTTCTGCTTTGAGAAACTTGTTTAACCCAGGTTTTATCGGACTGACGGAGAAGTGCCAAGGCCACTGTGATGGAAACAAAGCTCTCCACTCACATGGCCTTGATTTATTTTCCCAGGGGGAAGTAATTTTATAAGAGGTCATGGAAGTGGCTCTGAGATCCTTGTGACAACACACTGAGTTATTATTAAAGTTTGCTTCTAGGTTTTTAGAGGTTGCATGTTTGTGGGAGATGTGAAAGTTTTATCACCTGATGAGCTCCATATGGTCCGTGTCAGACTTAACTCACTCTGACGTAAGGATGACGTTGAGAGGTCTTTGATGTGACTCGGCCTGCAATAAACTTGTCTTACATAGATTTTAATGATGGTCACCATGATTTCAGTAACAAGTGAGATTAACAGCTCCATAATGACTCATAAGGCAAATTAAATTTGACTTTAAATCAGCTACTTTGTACTGATTCTTTCGATAAGCCACCAGTGATTTTATGACAAATTATATTAGTGTGCGTGTGATGAATGTTTAACAATAAATGCGATCTAATTCCCTTTATACAAGTATTTATGTGACAGCTTTTGCTTGTGCTTGTGCTTTTTCCGGCAGCTCCTGGTGATAAACTGGCCTTTTGCCGACACTACTTTTGGCTTGTGTCTGTGTAAGATGGTGCCCTTCCTGCACAAAGCCTCTGTGGGCATCACCGTTCTCAACTTGTGTGCTCTCAGCGTGGACAGGTCAGTGCTTTTACACTCCACACTGCTTTATTAAGAGCTTTGACATGAGAGGACTTAGTTTTGGCACACCAGCAAAAAAGGTTTCTCAGTATAAATTATTAAATAAAAACAAAAAGTGAACCAAGTATGACTTTGTTATGATGAGGTTTTGTGCATATCTTTATGATGTTTGGTGAATTCATTCATTCTCCAAAACTTTTCTGACATCATAACTGTGTCTCATTTTCATACAGAAGGCTTTATTTTATTAGAAACATCAAAATCAGAAGCTTTACACTTTCATGGTATTACAAAGCAAGCACAGTTTGTGCACATCCTGAAGCCCGAAAGAATCACAGTACTCCAGATATTTTTTTCATAGTTGAAAAAATAGATACTATTGAACAATATTTGAGGAGGTGCAGTCAAATCACTGGAAAGAAAATTTAACAAATTCGATTTGGTTTCAAAAAATATATTCATATTTTGATTTGATTCCAATTTAATGACATTAAGGTTTGGTTAGATGAACCGATGATCACTTTCACTTTTAAAGTACTGAGTCAGTCGATACTGAATCTCAGTGGGATGTTAATTATCTCTCCGCTCTTCTGTTTGATGCCTCAGTGTTCAAAACTTTTGCGATGAGCTCTTTTGTAAGATGCTCTTTACTTCTTTAATGGAATTATTCAGAGTCATTTATTTTCAATGCAATGTTAAGTGTATGCACTGTAAACTCTACATATGTTGTTAATATTAAAAACTCTACCTTCATAGCAAGTGTTCTTTTTAATAGTGCCTTTATAAGAATCCCATAAATGAATAAATGACGATCATGAAGAGCTTCTGCACTGAGCTTCAGTGTCATCTCACTTTTTGCACTAGACACAACTTAAGAGATAAGATGCTCAACCGCCCGCATTGGATAGGCTCCAAGGTTCAACTAAGCAGATATATTTAATGACTAATGACCTCTATTATGAGAAAAAGGCAGGCTGCAGTGCTGTACAGTTGCCTTCAAGAGCAGATGTTCTCTGTTTGTTTCCAGGAAATGTGTAGCATATCTTTGTGTGTGTGTATGTGTGTGTGGGTGTGTATTATGAACGTACTTGAGAATCTTTTGTATCTTTTCAATGTTGGAGGAAGAGAAAAAGGTGGATACATTACCACTTAGTAAAATATAAATGCCGCCATGTTGTTCAACAGAGAAATTCAAATGTGTCATGAAAAATATATTGTTTTTGCCATGAAATCTTGATGCAGGATTTTACTAAAACATTTCGACAAGTGGTTTCCATTAATGAAACAAACAAGCAAACAAGTATTCAGTGCATAGGAAACACAAGCCAACAGACAGACCTCTCTGCCAACATGGGCCAGTCTGTTTGGAGGCTTCACAAAAATATAAATATTAGATATTTAAAATAAACAATTGATCATCTCTCCTCATTAATTCTTAACATTTTGATATTCTTTGCTGACTGAGCAGTTTGTTGTGTTTGGTGTGCTGCCATGCATAAAGAAAATGTTGTTAGCTTTGTCAGTCAGAAGAGACAAAGAAAAGAAAATGATGACTTCACTGATTCCTATTTAATGATGGAGCTGTGACGGAAAGCTACTGAACTGCTGTGTCAATTAATAAATTGGCTTTTTATTCATATCAACGTAATTGTGTTACATTTCACACTTTCTAATTTCAATTTTCTGATTTGTATCCCATGAGTGCTCTCTCATCATTCCTGTTGCAGTAACTCACTATCCTGTAATCGTATTATTTAAATCAGATCAATTTAATATGTTTGATTCATCTTGTGTTATGTCTGGATCCTGTCTGCCCATCACAGGTACAGGGCCGTGGCATCCTGGAGCAGAGTTCAGGGAGTGGGCGTCCCTCTGTTGACAGTCATTGAGATTGTGTCTGTTTGGGTGCTGTCATTCTTGCTAGCAGTACCAGAGGCTATTGGCTACGACATAAAGCACCATACCTACAGGAACGAGAGCATGCGCACCTGCATGCTTGTCCCGAAGAGTGACTTCATGGAGGTATGTTTTTATCACATTTAGATAGGAAAATTGCCATCAAGTACTTTGTGTCCCAATGTTTTGCTTGTATTACGGCCAGGACGTGCTGTATAGCACATGGTGTCATGATCCTCATGCAGGAGGGTGGTTGTATTTTGCAAGAGACAAAACTTTATGTGACTAAAGTGATAAGAAGTCCATCTGCAGGAGGACAACTCAAAGTGAAAGCACAAGTTCAGCTTATTATTTCCATTGTCTTTTGCTTGTTTGGTATTAATGAGTATTTTTAATGTCCAGCTGGCACATGGATATGCTATTTTGGTTATAGGGAAAGATATTTTTAGAGCCTCAACAACAATAAAATGACCAACTGATACTATCACTGATATGTGAAACAAAAAAAAAATTGTATTTTGAGTATCACTTTAAGAAATGACCTGGTCTAGTTACTCTCTCCAAGTGATCGTGGCCTTTTCCACATCTTTGAAGCACATAATTGATTGCAGGCCAAGTGCAATTACTGAGGCCTGAAATCTGGGGCCTCAAGCTGAGCCACATGTATCATATCAGATATCAGCGATACAACACAAAGGTCTGAGCAAACTTAACAGCATTATTTATTAGCATTGGAATGGTCCGTTTTCTTATTTTAAAATGCTTTCTCAACAAATATTGTTTATGTTGGTACTCATGAGGCCAGAGTTTGGAGTAGACCAGCAAAACACCAAACACGAAAACATTTTTGTTTTTCATGGAAACTGTGTAATAAGGTTCAGACAATTTAGCAGGATTTTGAAACTGTGGTATTTAGAGATACTTACAATGTTTTCTAGAACCACAGAGAGCCAGATGAACCAGAAGTGTTTTGTTTTCAGATTTTAGTACACTACATGAGCAGAGCACACATATCACACTCGCAACAGCATACAGGGATAGTCTGGTGGTTTAGAGCTGAGTCAGGTTCAGTTATAACAGCATAGATTCTTATTACCAGGATCATGCCTGCTCAAGCTAAATCATTTTAGCTTTACTTCTATAGTGGAGTACAATAACACAAATGATAAGAGAGAGCCTTGCTATACAGCCTTTGGTGAGAAATGGGTAATTACGTCCTAGGAAGTCTTAGATCTATTTAGGTCCATGAAAGAGACTTACAGCAGTACTTTACATCATGTGAAAGATAGTGGGAGGTGGAGTTGTGTGAAAGAGTAGGTGGATAGGTCAGCTTGGAGCCTCAACACATCTTTTTTTACTCAACTACCACTTCAGGTCACTTCATGTATTTATTTTTCAGAAATTAAGTATTTAAGTATAACTTACTTTTTTACATGTGCTTGTTTACCTATAGTTCTACAGGGATGCAAAGGACTGGTGGCTGTTCGGCTTCTACTTTTTCATGCCGCTGATCTGCACCGTTGTGTTCTACACCCTGATGACCTGTGAGATGCTTAACCACAGGAATGGCAGCCTTCGGATTGCACTCAGTGAGCACCTCAAACAGGTTGGACGATACTTCTAAATAATAATGTGCAACAAATAATGCAAAACCCCAATGAAGCTACATAATATCTGGTGTTTATTTCACTAAAAGTAACATTTGTAATGTGACTTTATCAGTTAAACGCAGCATTTTGAGGGTGTAAAGCAAATCCACATTGGCTCAGTCAACAGTGTTTATTTTAATCTGTAATCCTTCATTACACAAACTTCGACATCTCTGTAATGGTGGAATTGAATCTGGTGTTTCTCTCTGCAGAGGAGGGAAGTGGCCAAAGCTGTCTTCTGCCTTGTCCTCATCTTTGCCCTCTGCTGGTTCCCACTGCACCTCAGCAGGCTCCTTAAGAGGACGGTTTACTATGAGAAAGATAAGATGCGTTGTGAGCTGCTCAAGTGAGTTACTGGAAGACCTATCCTCTTACACAAAAATCACTTAAAAGGTCTAAAGGCTAAAGGTGGAGGAAGTGTCAGTCCCCCTGAGGCTTCCACTGAATGAACTTTTATGAAAATGTATCCTGGTCAATAGGAAAAATAAGTTTTTATTTCAAAAAAGCTGACAGAAACAAGGCTTACCATTGAATTTTATTGTAATTGCATCCAAAAGCATTAAAAGTCCTCAGCGGTGCTCAGTAAAAATAACGCCTTTCTTCTATTTTCAATTTTCAGTTTCCTGCTGGTCCTGGATTTTTTTGGTATGAACATGGCAACTATCAACTCCTGCATAAACCCCATCATCCTCTACTTTGTCAGCAAGAAGTTTAAAAACTGCTTCAAGGTAAAGTACCTCCCCCACAACAGATGGATATTAATGCACGAGGCACTTTCAAACACTCACTCGTTATCACGCACACACTTCAGATTTAGTGTGGCCAGTAAAGCAAACAGTGATCTCCGGCCCTCGTCAATGACACAGAGGCCGTGACGGTGATGACATTCCATGAGCAACATGTAAAAAGCAGTCTGGTAATTCATGTATTCACTTTGTATGGCTGAGGTCACACGCTGCAAATTAACTGGGCTGGAGATAAACCATTCCTCAACTTTCCACGTTAAAGGGGATGTGAGGAGGAGGTGGGGGGAGCAAACAAGAGTAGCTACACATGTGGAAAAAGTTTTTACTTGCCATAAATGTCTATATTGATGTTAACAGTTTTTGGAAAACACACTACTATTTTCTTGCAGAGCGTTAGATAAGACTGATACCACTATCCTCTTATCTAACTGCAAAAATAGAAATATATTTCCTAAAATGTTAAAGTATTTATTTTAATTCTTCTCTTTTTTCTCTCCTCACATGTTCTTAGTCGTGTTTGTGTTGCTGGTGTTTCTCTGACAACCAGCTGAGCAGCAGCGGACCCATGAATGGTACCAGTATCCAGTGTAAAAGCCCCGAGCCAAACAATCTCCACACTGATCGCAGCATCAGGAAAGACAGCGACTGATCTCTTGCCTGAGGATTGTTTCCACTGCTCTTCCATATACCCAGCAGCTTTTAAAATGCAACCAATGCTCACCCCGAAATATAAACATCAAAAAGACAATAAATGCACATCCTTAGGACCACTGAAACAACATATGAGCCTAGCAGAGATGGATTAGGAAGTGGACTTGAAAGGAACAAACAATGGATTTGGTGTACATTTCTGTGAAGTTGCCCAATCCTCTCAGCGGGTAAAACTTCCTTAAACAAATTCCTCGTATTCCCACACCCACAGATAGTGACGCTGTAGTGCGAGACAAGGAGGGGGAAAGTGGGATAAAGAGGAGGAGGAGGACTCTTAAACAGGATGCAGCTGAACAGTGACTATAAATTACTCTCAATCAGTAGCTGAGCGTGCTATTCCTGTAAAGGGCAACACTACTGGGAAGGATGCACAAAGCTACAGGAAGGAAAAAGCAGACTGCCTGCTGTCAGAGGGAATGATGGGAGATGAGTATGCGCTGTCCCCAGGAGCTCACTACTCGTTGGCTGTGGAAAACAGGAAAGCACGTTACTGACTCGAGCAACAATTAATTTTCCATAGAAGTGGTTGTGCAGTGTATTTTACTCACACTCATGGTATAATCAGAAGAATGTTCTAAAGTTCATTTTCTTCATGTTTGACTCGTATTGCTTGACAAAAACATTTTGTAATTCATCAGGAAAAAAATGAAAACAAAAGGATGCATTCCTACACTGGCCGAAAACATTTCTGCATAATGTAATTATGATCCACAGACCTTCAAACTTATGGTTAGCAGTCCAAAAATGAAATAGTCATATCTGGTGTCCGAATAAGCCAAAATACACTGGCACAAAAGCAAGTACAGGGTTGTAGGTTTTAGAGTGGATAAGGTTCAAGTCTGTATTTTCATAGTCAAGCAAATGATATATGAAGTAATGCATTATGACAGGTCTGATTTAACCACAGTCCAAATATGGACAGGAATTAGCTTTTTTTTCTAAATACTGTGAATTTTATCAGATATAACCAACAATAATTGTGACTCTTACACTTGTATAACCCATGGAATATATCCACTTTTATAAAGTGTTATTATTGCAGTAACAATATGTATTTTACTCAGACTACATTACCTGTGTAATGACAGAGGCAAACGAGTTTTAATGGTGGTCATAAATGCTCCAAATATAAATGGATTAGTTTGAAATGTTGGAATATATACTTATTAGTTCTCTTGCCAAGAGTTAGATGAGTAAACCATAGACAGTATAAATATGGACGCCGTATCCGTGACATCGCTCACAGGTTTCTGAAGAGCTGTTGTGAAGCTCATTGTTTTGGCTCTGGTCGCCGCCATCTTGGCAGTCCTTCCTCTGCTGCCTCCCAGCTAATCTAAAAATTAGCAATGATGTGGATCATCAGTGGACCTGAGGCCGGCTGAATGATTCCTGGGTGCTCAAACAAGCCACCTTTCACAGCACCCACCTGTCAATCAAAGTGGACCTGCTTTTAATTATGCATAACTTTGAACCTTAATATAATTTGAATGATCTGAACATAAAAAAAAACAATTCAGACTCCGTACAGTTGTCATGATTGGAGAAATTAGCTATAGAGATCAAAACCGTTTTTTGTACCAGGCTGTAAACGTGTTTATTTCAGCTCTGAAGTTGGGCATTTTAGTATGGGGCCTTATGGGGATTGACTGACTTCTGTAGCCAGCCTCAAGTGGTTGTCTGAGGAACTGCAGTTTTTGGCACTTCTGCATTGCCTTCGCTTCGCAGCCACAGCATAGCTCCAATATTTAGCTACAGTCAGAGATGGTTAGCTTTGCTCAGCATAGCTCAGCATAAAGACTGGAATCAAAGGAAACAGCTGGCCTGACTCTGTCTAAAAAAATCAACCTGCCAGCACCCCTAAAACTGACTAATTAACATGCTTTAAATATTTTGTTTAATCCATATGAAAAACACATACACGATATAAACATATCAATTAGTGAGCTTTAGAGCTGCTGGAAGGGGGGTTACCGTCAGATAGAGCTAGCTAGATGTTTCCCGGTTACAGTGTTTATACTAAGCTAAGCTAAGCTAAGCTAACTGGCTACTAGTTGTAGCTTCATTTTTAATGGACAAACATGAGAAAAGTATGAAAAGTCTTGGCAAGAAAGTGAACTCCAAGTATTCAAACTATTCCTTTTATATGGAAATCATATTTAACTACCAAACAACTACACTGCCTTATATTGATGTGTGAATAACCTGTTTGTTTGAGTGTGTGCTAGCATGTGTGTGAGTGCTGTGTGTCTAATTACAGTGTTTTGCACCCTTGTGTACAGATGAAAATATCTGTACAGTATTATTTTACCACTATTCAACAAAGTGATTCATAATAATCTATCGGAAAATGGAATTCAGGTGTGTGTTGTCATTGATTTAACATGTTAACTTCATGGTAATGCTGCTGCTTATACCAATAAATCAATTTCCATCTCCACTGTAATGCAACAAGAAGGCTTATTTCACCATCATACTAATATTGGTTTCTCCGGGAAGTCGAGGGGTCCCCTTCTGTTTTTCATCTGCATCTGTGAGAAAGAGGCGTCTGGGAGTGATTTGAAGCACACTGTGACCTGCTTGGCAACTTAGCCCTTAGGGTTGCGAATGTCAGCCGAGAGGATGTGAACAGCTTGGATGGCGGGAATTCGATACATATAACTCACTTCTCATCTGTGTTGCCAAAAGAGGGTCAAGGAAAGCAAAGTTTGACCTTAACTTATCCATGTTTTAGTCATATGTTAGCTTTGATGTGGCAGGATTATATATATATTGCTTTTTAAACAATGTCATTAAAGGTCATAAGTAATAAGAATTTAATGAGAAACTGAATAGCACTGAAGAAAGTTGCACTTGATTTAAGGGAACATAAACACATTTTTTCAACTACTGTTTCTTTAAATTAGCAAGCTTTTTTTTAAACTAAATCCCTTAAATAAAGACTTAATTGTATTAAGGCTGAGTCTTTGGCAGATTCTCACAATTCAGTGTCACTTTGCTGTGACCAAGAGTCTCATTATCTCAGGATTACGCTCTTTAAACCACTCAAAAAGAGACAATTGCCAGAGCCACGTAATCCATATAAAGTTGAAAAACACCCAAGACCAACAGAGCACTGTAGTCGCCGTGGCTTTATCGGACATTGGCCTGTTTCAGCGGGTTGGTGATAAGTCCCAGCCAGGTCATAAACTTTATGAAGCAGGTCCATATTCCTCATATTAAATCATCTCCAGTAAACCCTGAAAAAATAGTGAATTGCCCCAAACTTTGGTTGCTAAGCTATAACATTTCCCGGTTTTAATGAAGCACAGAATAAAAAAAACAAGAGGAAAATACAGTTGGGATGAAATATATTTGAACATTTCTGGGAAAATGAGTGAGAGAGGGGGAGAAATCAGAGGGTGTGAGGCAAAGTGAGGGAGGGTGAAACTGAGCTTTGTGGAATTTGGTGGGAACCTCGTTTCTTGCCAGCAGTGAAATGAATAAAGCTAAAAAACAAATATTGAAGGATCTCAAAGGTCCAAAGTGGTTCTCTGGACAAAGCTTATTCAGATTTGATCACTGATATTGCAAATCTGTTCAAGACCAATCAATGTGGTTTACAAAGACATTCTCTCTTAGGACTTGATATGATATAATAGTGATGGTAGTGGTAGTCTTTTCTTCTTTAATTTAAAGAATTGCGTGAGAAATACCATATAATTTTGCTGTTTACTGTTTGCTGTTTTCAGGCTATCTAGATACAGATTCATGGTATCCGTGAGTAAAATTTAGATGTACAGTACGTCTCATTGCTGCTGTCTCATATTAAATTATCAGAGTTTCTTGAACATTTTAAATCAACGACCTACAGTGAGTGACGTGCCTTTTTTCACACCCCACCTCATAGATTGTGACAAGTACATATATATGTGTGGGAAGAGGAGATCTTAACTGGACTGGCTGCAGACAGGAAAAACAGAGCAGCAAACAATGCAGACAAGAAGAGCAGTCATTGTGTGCTTTTATCAGGCATTATAGTGTATCAAGCTTTCAATACACAGACAATGCTTCTGAATTCATTGCTGATTTTGGTCTTTTCGTGAGAATTATTGACGTTAAAAAAATATCTATAGAATATTAGCAGTCTTAACCCTTAAAGAGACTCTGAGAAACATAAAGTAAAGCTACAGCCCTTGTTGATCTTCTTCGACTCCATCCTGCGTCACTTATGTTGTTGTTGCTCAGGAACAGAAGTAAACACCCTCAGTGAGTCTGAACATTTCCTGACACAAAGTCCTATGGCAGGCGTATTAAGATAAATAAGTAATTGTTGAACAATTGCAGGCTTGTGTATTCCTCTGACAAAGGAGGTGCACTTTGGCTGATACATTATATCTCAGGAACCAGACAGTATGTCTCCTCCTTTGTTGTGCATTGATTATTATTATTCCTCAGACCTATCCGTTCAGTTTTTCCCTTCTATGTGCGTTTCCTGTAAGGCACAAACTGTTTCTTCGCCCTATAGTGATGGCTAAGATTCAGTGAGACATAATGGACGCCACATCCTTTATGCTAAAATATGTTTTGGGTCTGATCAAACACAGCATATGTTTATCTACCCTGCCCTTACATTGCTGTACACTGTACGCCACTTTGCATGGCAATCCCTCCAAGCTATCCACCATGGCACACGCTTGCACGACTTGTGGCAAAGACTATGTCTAATTCATAAAAGCCAAAAGGATCAATTCAAAATTCATGAACAATCTGTCCTGCTACAACCAGTGATTTCTGTGACTGTGGGGCAGTGGAGACATGGTGCAACAGAAAGGAAAGTTCTGCCTCCCCTCGTTTTACAGGAAGACACACAGATACAAATATACTCGAGCATGTGCACATACACGTGCACACAAGAGCAGAAAATAAGAAGGAGGTTCTGATATGTGTCTTTTCATTTCTTTGTCAGTGGAGGATTTAGTTTTAGAACCTCAGATCCGCTGACACCAACCTGCCCACCCCGCTCACCTCATCCAAGCACCGGACCTGGGGGAACAGGACTTTCTCCATTGCAGCTCTCTCCCTCTGGAACGCTCTCCTCCAACACCTTAGTTATTCTCCCTTAATCCCATCTTTCCAAACCACACTCAGATCCCATCTCTTTAAATCTGCTTTTAATCTGTGATCCATCAGTCCTCCCATTTTTCTCTTTTTATTAATTGGTGCAATTGTTTTTTTATATATATACTGGTTTGCCTTTCCTGTTTATAGTTGTTTATATTTGCTGTAGTAATTGTTTTTACTGATATTGCCTTTACTGTCTTCTTGTTACCACATAAAGTGCCTTTGAGTACCATTAAAAGTTATCATTATTATTATTAATATTAAACAATATATATATAAGCCTTAAAGAACAGGACAAATTGCTAATGGAGTTCTGCATTCATGAGATAAATGCTTTTCTAACAGGAGTGAACAATGATGGTTATTTTGCTATTCCTATTTAGCCAGTAAATGTGAAAGTTACACATTACTGAGAAGTTTTATGTAAAGATTAAATGTAATTAATATAACTTTAAAAAAAAGAAACAGGGACAGTTTAAAAAACTATTCATTATTAAAATATATATTTGTCTAATGATAAAAATGAATAAATGTAACAAATTATAATTACAATGACAAACTAATTTACTTTTTTAATAGATAGATTTGGCCCATCTTGATTTTGGATATGAAGCAAACTTCCTGCCAGACTCTAACAGCCTTTCTCACTCATGATAGTTTGACATATCACAGCAGGAAAAGCACACGTGTAAGAAATAAAAATTAATTTTGGCTGAATTTTGCTGCTTTGATTTCAGGATCAGGGTTGGTATTGTACAGATTGGCTCACTGTCACACGGTCATGACTCACTGAGATGTTTAAGTAGAGCAAAGCCATCATTAATGTAATCAGTAACACTTGTGCTTCTACCACAGCCATAGAAAACTGATGTAGGTGCAGTTTTACTGACTTCAGACTTAGTGTACATTTGATTACATTGCACAAATTACACATTGTGTTTAGTGTATGTTCAGTCCAGAAATGTTTATCTTAATCTTGAAATTTGTCCATCTGGGCAAACGAAACAAAACGCACAAGAGGGAAGAGTAGCAGAATTATCATGTGCTTTGTATGATATTTTGGATTTTAGTCAAAATTTGCAAATATTAACAGTCTTTTGTAAAAGTGTAAACTATAACAGGCAACTATTTCCATACTCCTACTCTAGCTGACATAATAAATAGATTTATTTTCATTGGAAGGGAAAAAACATTTTGTTTGTCTTTGAACAAATAACAGTTTAAGAGACAGAGATTCCTTTATAGGCGTGTCATTTAACTGGAAACGTTAAGTTGTTTGTAGAATTAAAATACCATTTGGAAAAAAGTAGTTTACTCACATTTCTACTAAAATGATGAGTCCTAAAATGGAATCTGGGCCTCTTCAACTTTCTTCTGCTTCACTTCCCTCTTGTACATTTTGTTTACTTTGCCCAGATGGACAAATTTCAAGACTAAGGTCAACAGTTCTGGACTAAAACATTCACTAAACACATTGTTTAGTTTGTGCAATACAATCCATTGTACAATAAGTTTGAACTCATTAAAACTGCATCCACCTCATTTCCACAGCAGACATTGGTTGTAGTAGGAGACTGATCTGTCACTGATTACATTAATGATGGCTTTGAATGTCTCAGTGAGCCATGACAGTGAGCCAATTTGCACAATAGCAGGACTCTGAAACCAAAGCAGCAAAATGATCAGCTATCATTGATTATACACCTGTGCTTTTCCTGCTGTGACATGTCAAACTATTGCAGTGTTTTTCAATCCTGGTCCTCGGGGAACATTGCCCTGCATGTTTTAGATGTATGCAGGGCAGTGTTCCCCGAGGACCAGGATTGAAAAACACTGGTATACTGAGTGAGAAAGGCCTATTGGAGCCTGACAACAAGATTTGCTCCATATCCAAAATCAAGAAAGGCAAAATCAGTCCAATATATCAGCATTACTTTGTTGTTGTCTATTCATAACCCAAACTAACGGTCACACTTTTACAAGGTCTGGCCTAAATGTGACCCTTAAAACAGTTTAGGAAAGAAC
The DNA here is from genome assembly GCA_946959425.1 of Argyrosomus regius. Lineage (NCBI taxonomy): Eukaryota > Metazoa > Chordata > Actinopteri > Sciaenidae > Argyrosomus > Argyrosomus regius. The sequence continues at coordinate 9,862,373 of OX336883.1, forward strand.
ACGATGGAAAGACAGAACATGGTGGCCAGTCTGAGTGCTGCTGCAGCTCATCTTAGGTCTATTTACCCTGGTAAAGTGTTAATTCACATTGCCACCTGCTGGCCAAAGCACAGATCATGTGGTCAACGAGAGTGCAAGAGCAACCAAACTACGTAGCGTCAGATTGGGTAGAAAAATCCACCAATCATATTGAAGATTGTGGGCGGGCTATCTGGGGGCAATAACAGGAAGCACAGGCTCAACAGCAATGACTTTTTGGGGAAACTTTTATCAACGCAAAGCTACAAAAACACTTTAAAGTGTCCGTTAATGCAGAGAGTGGGTTAATTTATCAGTCTGGAGTTTTATTTGTTATCGCATTTAGACGCTGAGATACTTGAAACGGCTCAGCTCAGAGTCACCTGCTTTGTTTGTTGACATGGTGAAACAGATGACGAGCTAACGTTAGCAACCTAGGCTAAAAAAAAAAAAAAGATCGAGTCATATGAGCTGAGTAATTATCCAGCACATTTGTCCTCATGAATGAAACTTAACATTGAGTGAAAGAGCCAACGTACACGGAGACCACCGTGGGGTTGTCGTGTGAGTCGTCAGTGAGTGTGAACAATGCGAAGCTAACGTTAAATGTGTCGAGCCTTAGCAACGTTTGATAGACGAGAGAGGGGAAGTTGTTTTTGTCACTGGCCAGTTTGTAAGGGCCTTTACAGCGTCTTCATGTCAAGATGCCTTGTTCCTGTGGGAACTGGAGAAGATGGATCCGGCCGCTGGTTGTTGTGCTGTACATATTGCTGCTGATAGTCGTCCTGCCCTTTTGCATCTGGGAGCTGCAGAAGTCAGGGGTCAGTGTGAACATTTGAGTCATCCGATTGATTGTTTTGATTCAGGGAGCCCTGTTAGTGAATAAGCACATTTGGTACTCATGTATTGTACTGTAAGATATCTATTTTGAGGTGCTTGACTTGACGTTATTCAGTGTTTACTAATGTTTACTAATACTGCTCTACATTTCAAAGGGGAATATTCAACTTTTTTAATCAACCACATTCATCCCACAGCAGTAGTTGGAGTCATATGATCATATAAATGATTAACTGAACAATGCTCACCAAAAAAAAAAAAAACTTCAGTCTGTAACTGAGTCCTCGAAGTCTTATTTTCTTTCTTTATGTTTGAAATAAGTGAGAAAATCTACAATCTACAAATCAACCTGCCGTCATCTCTCAAAAAAATCTTTGAACACATTGATTGCAGCTGCTGGAGCTGAATTTTTGGCAGAAATGTCCTCTAATTGTAAAATACGGAAAAACATAATTCATCCATAATCATATTCCTACAAGCGAAGATCTATATAACATTATAAATGTGACTATTCTGCATTATGAGATCCATTAGTTTTGAGTAGATCAGCAATGTGCTGATCACAGCCATTTGAAATGAAGTATCTTCACGAAGCTGTGTTGCTGTTTTACTCTCCGAACACTGCTTCCATCCCTGACTTTATATTAAGTAGAAGTAGAAACATTGTAGTCAAAATGCTAGTTTCCCAGACTTAAACACGTAGATAGGTTTAATGTTAACTGTGATGACTGTTTCTTCCCATGTAATAACAGGTTGGCACTCATAATAAAGCATGGTTCATCGCTGGGATATTTGTCTTCATGACCATACCCATATCATTATGGGGCATCCTACAGCATCTGGTTCACTACACCCAGCCAGAGCTTCAGAAACCTATCATCAGGTAAAGATGTCAACAACCATGTCATTCACGAACAACGGTCTGAAAGTGTTTTTTAATCATTTTTATTGTGTTTTTTTTTTTTTAGGATATTATGGATGGTCCCAATCTACAGCTTGGACAGTGTAAGCTGTGTTTTATATAATCAAAACCATTGTGCAACACATCCTATATATTTATTTACTACTGAAGGAATAACTTAAAATGATCCTCGCTTTTCATGTAAGCCTTCTCTTTTTTACTCCTGCAGTGGATCGCTTTAAAATACCCCAAGATAGCCATTTATGTGGACACATGCAGAGAGTGCTACGAAGCTTATGTCATCTACAACTTCATGACCTTCCTGCTTAACTACCTGGAAAATCAGTACCCCAGCCTGGTGATGATGCTGGAGTCGCAGGAGCAGCAGAAACACCTGCCCCCTCTTTGCTGTTGCCCACCCTGGCCAATGGGAGAGTGAGTTTCCTGTTTTAGTTATACAACTCTTACAAATAAGACTTAGTTGGACTTGCCCTATAACCTCTGGTCAAAATGGTAGTCTTTTACAGGTACACTTTACAATGTGGCTGCCAACACATCGTACAACTGTATAAATGCTAAGTCATCCAACGCTTGTAAAAGGTGTGAAATAAATTATTGCCCTCCAAACTTTGACCCAAACATATCAACCTAACTGTAGGACTGGACCTGAATATCTGTCTGTTTGAATATTCATGTGTTTTTGTTCTGGTGGTGTCTTTGGATTCTGTTGTTTGTCTCGATCGTTAGTGTTGCTTCACATTGCTTTTAATAATCCATATGTGTCGGACTCTGAGTACATAAAACATACTAGTTTTGAACTGTCCATGGGGGGAAATTAACATGTAAGAGTCTGTCTGTTCTGTATCGAAAGCTCTGTTTTCACTGTCTACTCTTCTCTTTTTCTCTGACAGACTTATTTTTCTATCTGTCATCTTTTGTCTTGTTTCCTCCGTAAGCGTATCTCAACCACTGACTCATGATGTAATGCTTATCAGAGTATCACATGAGATGATTTACAACGCACGCATACATGCAACCAGTGCATGTAAACCCTTCCTTAATGACTATAGTCATATTGCCTTACTATCCTCTTGATTTGCCCACAAATAGAGATCTAACTGACTTTTCAGTTTTGATATGGAGTTATCAGTTTTATTATTGGTGTTCTTGTATAAATGAAGGAATGTAACATTATCTCTCAGTGATAGTCACCAGCTTCAAATTAGCCTCAGTCAGGCAGTTACATCCATAATTGGTTAACATGCTTTCCTGCAGTTAATTTTGTCTGGACTTTTTTTTTTTTTTTCCTTTCATGATCAGTTCTTGTTTACATGAATTAATATTTGCCTGAATGTCAGCAGCATCAGGCTCATTTAATTACTTTGTATTTTATAATGCTGTCCTGTTAAAATGTTTAACCCTTTACAGAATGTTTACATGGTGCATGAGGATATGATAGACCACGATCAAACAGCTTTTGAGGAATAATACAAACAATAGATTTGACTTAGCTTTACAAACTAGATGTTTTAAATCAGTTAAATTCTAATTTAAACATTTCCTCTGCAGGGTTTTACTCTTGAGATGCAAACTGGGAGTGTTGCAGTACACAGTTGTAAGACCCGTCACAACAGTGATTGCCTTGTAAGTAGCTCTGTTCATAAGCCCTTAATTTTATCATCTGACACCAATCACAGCTTTTTGCTCACTATTTGTGTTATCGTCTTGTCTGTTTTCTTCTTCAAAGGATCTGTCAGCTGTGTCAAGTGTATGATGAAGGCAATTTTAGTTCGACAAATGCATGGACGTACCTGGTCATCTTCAACAACATGTCACAGCTGGTAACGCTGCTACTTTAGGAATTGCTAGGATTATATCATAAATCAGTTCACAGGGGCATGTTAAGAGATTAGACGCATGTAAAGTTTGAACTAGATGTCTCTCTGTCCGTCTTCTCTTGATCTAGTTTGCCATGTACTGCCTGGTGCTGTTCTACAGAGCTCTCAGAGAGGAGCTAAGTCCAATCAAACCAGTGGGCAAATTCCTATGTGTCAAAATGGTGGTGTTCGTCTCTTTCTGGTAATTTCTCGTGTTCAAACTTAATCCTATGCTGGAAATTTCTGAAAATGTACTTTGTATGAGCTGTTTTTACCTTGCTTGTATATATTGTGTATGCTTTAAGTCTCTGGATTAACAGCCAATGGCACCAGATTGTGTGGTAGCCACTGTGAATGGTTATTTTCTAAATTCTTCTAGGCAAGCTGTGTTCATTGCTTTGCTGGTGAAAGTGGGCATAATCTCAGAAAAACGCACATGGGACTGGCAAAGTGTGGAGGCTGTAGCTACTGGTTTACAGGTAAGTTAGTGTATGTAGTTAATAATGCATCCATAGAGTTAATATATAATGTATAACCATAAGTATCTGATCCAGCTTTTAACCAATGTAAAACAACCACCCAACCAAACACACCAAACTGTCGTGTTTCCCTCAGGATTTCATCATCTGTGTGGAGATGTTTCTGGCGGCCATTGCCCATCACTTCAGCTTCACCTACAAGCCTTACATCCAGGAGGCTGAGGAGGGTTCTTGCTTTGACTCTTTCATGGCAATGTGGGACATCTCCGATGTCAGAGCAGACATCTCTGAACAAGTCCGCAATGTTGGTAGGTGCCTCATGGCTACTGGAGTACTTGCACAGTTGTGTATTGTAAGTATCTCCGGGATATTCTGCAACATTGATATGATAATAAAAAGTTTTTTTTTGTCACTGACAGGGAGAACAGTTATGGGTCGTCCGAGGAAGTCCTACTTCGGCGAGGCGGAGAATGATGGTGAGCGATCTGGCCTGCTCACTTCAGGCTCTCAAGATGCCATCACAGAAGCGGCATCCAACCCCGTGTCACCCGGTCAATACAGAACCCTCGCGCCGCACTCTTTGTCAGCACCTGCTGGTTTCAGCTCGGCCCCATGGGATGAAGGATATGAGGCTAGACCTGAAGAATCCCAGGGAGAAGAAAGAACCAACCAAACCAAAGAACCAACAGAAGCAGATCTCATCGTGATCACCTAGCCTATCTTTGAGGCTTATGTCGCCAAAAGACTACACCAAGACATGGTTGGGCAAGACCTAATTACAGCCTCACCATGTTCATTTAGACATTACTCGACAGATGCAACATTAAATCAAACTGTTGTTTTAAAAGGGCACATCAACCAGGTACTATTAGAAGTTTGCCAACAAATGCAAAACCAGATGGACCTCTCTGCCGATGACAGCTCCAAGAATGTTCTCAGTGAAGTTGTGGCACTAAATAATTCGTAGGGGACGTGCGTTTTTGTTGTACTAGGGAGGTATATGGCTGAGTGGGCTCTGCCAAAATTTATTGTAGGTCATTGATATTGGGAAAGGTCATTTTTATCGTGTGTCCCAAAGAGCGCCCCAGTCTCTGTGATATCGTGTTTCTTGAGATGAGACGGTACTTAAGCCTCCTGAGATCAGAGCGAATCATGCATGTGTATCATTTCCAAAGAGGAAATATATTACACATTGGTCATCTCAGTCATATCTTGATCTCAGATGTGACAGAACAGAAGTATGCAACTTTTAAAATACACATTTTCCTTACTGTTTTCGGTTTATAGTGATTTTGGAGGACATCAACTGAAATGGGTTCTGGTAAATGAAAAAGCACATTAGATGTCCAAAATCATCTATTATTATTTTTTATTATCGCCTGTAGATGTTTCCCCACAGGAGGAGATGAAAAAGAGCAGAAGCAACAAACTTTTGGGATTGACAGTTACAAGCTATGCCTACTGAAATATGTCCAAACTGACTCAATATTAATATGGTGTATATCTTAAGAGTTTGAGTATATACTACAAGTACAGTCCAAGTATTAAAACAGCGCACATTATACAGTCTGAAACACAACAAACTTTACTGTATAAAACCCACTCTATAGTGTTTAATAGAAATTTAGTCTTCTCAGACGGCTTGTTCTACTTGCCGTGGAACAAGATCATGCGCTACATCAATTTGGATTTACATTCCAGGATCACTTCTTCTTTTATCATAAGCTATTAATAATCTTATTCAATACGTTTTTAGCCTTTCAGCTAATTTTGTAGCTACTGCACCATAGCCATTTATGTTCCTCCATAGATTTTTCTTGGGTACTTGTCTTTTGGATTTGTGCAGGGATATTGACGTGTTTAATGTACAGCGTAGGGTATCAAATCAACAACATAATCTGCATCATATCTAGCTCGAGAATGTTGCATTGCCTTACAGGATTTTATTTTTCTAAATAAAACTGACAGGATTACATCAGAGCTGATGTAAATGTTCCACATTTTAATTTAACTCCATCTCTGACAGTCTCTTCAATAAATCAGATTAAATACATTTTTGCTGATTTTTTTTCTTACTTTCATGAATAAAATGTCATTTATTGTTGAAATGTTTTTTTTTATTGATAACGACAAACATCTTTACAAAAACAACTGTGCCCATAATCATGGGACAACTATAATTTATATCATGTACTTTCAAATATCATATTTATAAGTACAAATTATAAATGTTCTATGATCTTACAGCACAATTCAGAAATAAAAACATAACTTGAAGGTTCATTGTTACAAATTCTTAATGATCATGATCACCCAGCCTCCCACTGTTACTTACAAGAATGTGGGTCATGCAGGCTTCTACTAAATCTCAAAATAGAGATCCAAAGTGTCTGGGGGAACTTTAAAGACCGGTATTACATTCATAAAAACACTGGAGAGGGTAAATCTTTAAATGATACCTATGTTTCAACAGCCTCTATTTGACTGAGGCATAAAATATATAGAAAGTTGCAAAACTATAATAAAAGAAGTTATTGCTCCATTGGCCTGGGTGCATTCTCTATATGGGCTGATATGGAGATGGTGCTCTTGTGAAGCTTCACAGCGAGGCGGACCCAGTCTCCGGCTTGTACCTCCAGGGGCTGCTGCAGCACCGCAGCCGCCTGCTTCCAATGAGAGTTCTGGTTGAGGGTGCTGACACTGATCTCCCGGTCCAGGTAGATTTGGTACCAGAAGGGAATAGCAGTTATTCTGCCTGCACATGTAGCCTGGACCTGGGAAAGAAGGATTATGGTTAATGGCACACATGAACATTCAGCTGCCAATATACTGTACTCTGAGCCATCGACCTGTAAATCACTAGTCATGTTTTGCTTCTGTTTAAAACTGAAATTTAACTGTGGTTCCTTTTGGTTCCATCCTGAGCAGTAATATGAGCAGCTCATGTTAGATAACTGGACAAATCTTGTGAGGATGAGTGTCTGAAAACACTTCCAAAACTATGATTTTAAATTATATTATTATAAAACAATTTCAAACTGTGCGACACAAAGTTTTATCTATGGAAATTCAAACTGTGCTGAATTCATATAAGACCAATATTACAAAGGTAGGAGGTAAAGTTGGAAGTTTGTCTAAAGGAGATATGCAGTGTGTCTCTTCTAGGTTTTCCTGCACAAGAAATAAGCTCAGGGAAACAATTTTGGTATTTTTGGGAGGGTCAATACTTGAATTCAAGTTTCAGCAGTACTGTTCTGTTCATGTTGGTAGCACACATTAGGCTAATCTTACCTTTACTTCTCGGTTAGTGTAGTTTGCAGTGGCATCCATTAGGTCAAGAACAAAGAGCTCCACACACTCACTGAGATGCTTGCACTCCAATGTGGAAAAGTCCAAAAACACATGGACCGGTACCTAAAAGACATAAAAAGATAAACTGAATGTTACCAAGTTTTTTGAAGCACATAAAACAAAAGAGCTGGTGGCGGTGACATAACCAATAAGGAAGTACATTTTATGAAAACCCATAAAAGACCAGGCGAGGAAGAGCTACTCGGATCTGACAGCGATGTAACACAAAACAGGTGCTCCAGATGCACAGGTTGGCAAACGCTGTCCACAAGAGAGGGAATGGATTTCTCCCACAAAAATCAAGGCACACTGTTTGGTTTAAGTGCATAAGTTAAGAAGACTATTATTGTGGTGACATCATATTCACAAATATTTTAAAAATGAAAAACTCAACCCAATAGAAAGAAAGAAAGATGCACTGCTGCAGTATATTAAAAATCACGCAGAGGCAGACTCTCTCTCACAAACCATTATTTATCCACATTAGGTTTTAATTCGTATTGTCAGTGGATAATCGCTCAATCACTGATTAATGCTTGGAAACTAATCTTCAACCTCAAACTCTTCCAAACTTGACAAACAGGCCATGGCTGCAGGGCAGCAGACTTAAAAGCTGAGGGATGAACCAAAGTGACAGCAGAGAAAGTGTCACTGTTTCCTTTACTGCAGAACAAAAGAATCTTTCCTCCTCCCTGTCACAGTTGTGTAGACCTCAGAGCCCGCTGTTTGATGTGCTTGATGTAATGTGTACTGATGGATTCAGGTAGGAATGTCTTGGGCCAAGCTGTGTGTTGTGTCTTGTGTGACAGTTGTGCTAGAAAAGTGCCCTCCACTGAGGGCTTCAAAGACAACATCTGTTAAAACAAACGACCGTCCCGTGTGGGGCCTGCAGAATTAGAGCACAAACATGATGCTGGAAACGAAAAGACAAAAAAAAAAAAAAAAAAAGATAATTTCCAGACCAAATAAAGAAAAAGAATTCAAAAGGGGTTTTCACAGCTTCTTTAATGCAGCTGAGAAGAATATCAAAGAGGAGTGCATAACAGAAAACACAATCCTGGACCTCAGTATTCCAAGAGAAATAACCCTGTTCAACAAAAATACAACCCAGACGTGGCAGAGGAAAAACAAAACAACTGGATTCATAGTCTGGATGATTAACTTAGGCAACTAAAATGAGTTTGTACCTTTATAGTGTTACACTATACTGCATGTCAATCATATCTAACTAAACCCGCATGGAACACATTTGCACCTAATGGGCAAACTTTGAATGTGAATGATGCAAGCTTACAAACTTACAGCATACTGTATGTGAAAACTGTCAATATTGGCCATTGCATCAGGAACATGAGATTGACTGTTGCCTCAGTAACATGAGACAGAATACAAGATATGAGTGGCCCGAGATGTACAAAAGATTTTGCGCCTTGTGTTATGCAGACTGAAGAAGTTTCATCTTATGGTTCTCGTGTTCTTTAACTTTATTTCCCGTGTATATTTTTATAGAATTTAAAACCGCTCTTTAGTAAGAACACATTTCTATGATTAAAATAATTAACTTTATAAACCAACAGAAGTTAATATCATCAGCTCCCTGATCACGTTATTGTAGACCTGGCATCCTTTGAGACAGACTTTTATTTCTGAAAAGATTGTGTTCTCCACACTGAAAAGTAAAGTATATGAATATTACCCCCGGTTCAAAAAAGTGAGATCTGCAAGAATATAAATATATAGAAATATAAGATTTACAGTGGGGTGGAAAGTCAACATTTGTTTTTCAGTATTTAAGGAGCTAAATGAAATGTATTTAATACTTGGTGGAGAAGCCTTTGTTTGAAATGACAGCTTCAACATGCTTCCTGTTGTTCCTTATTTGTGTAGTTTTAAGTTTAATGAAAACAATGTTGACGTGATGACTTATTTCCTTCATGTATAGTGTATATACACTTGAAACCCACTCACTGCATTTGTGAGGCCCCATTATGATATATGGGTTAATAAAAGTTTTCTAACATTAACACTTTACAGTACAGGAAAAATAAGCTTCAGTGCTCCCTGGTGGACAAACTATTTAATTCTCTTTCGAAATTTGACATTTCTGCGCTGAAATACTTTTGTCATATACTTTTGTCATATACTATTGTTAGGTACACTGAAAACCAATGTGACAAGCCACCATCCAGCCAATCCAATATCACCTCACAACTTTTAAAACCAAATGTAGCCCTGATTGGTTAGTTAGGCTACACTTAGTTACTAGACGCAGGAGTCAAGTTCACAGTGAAAATGATGCCGTAAACCTCTTCAGCAGAGACACGGTTTGATTTTTATCAGATGCTTGTCGGTTGATCAGCCTGTGTGCCGTACACAGCTTAGAAATTCCTGTTTAAAATGAACAAACTGTAGCAGTGTTGTACATCACATTTTCTGGGCCTGCCAGATAGATTTGTCCCTGCCCAGCAAGAGTTATTTAACTGTTTTAATTTAAAAGACATGCTTATCAAATAGATATTACATTGCAGTTCAACTGACATTTCATGACCTGCACTGTCATCTTTGACCCTTTGCTTTGTTGCTACATTCTTGGTGTTTTTCCAAGTCAAAGAGATAAAAAAAAAAAAAAAGTGAGTGGGCATGACACAGCCTACAGGAAACCCTGCAGAGACCTACAGGAAACCCTGTAGTGAGCATTAGTTACTGAAGTAAAGATTTTAACGTACAAAGTAAATACCATAAATACTTTAACCTTGACACAGGAGCTCATGTGGGTATACTTACAGTGAACTGGTTGATGAAGGGAGCAATATTGAATCCCAGTGTTGGCTCCTGACCCTGGACAGCACTTTCCAGCAGCAACGTGTCTGACTCCACCAGCATGCCGTGCACCACAATCTTTTCTGGAAAAATACGCCCTCCTTCCTCCAGTAGACACCTATTATAGATAACAGAAATATATTTTACTCTAAGAAGTACAGCACTAAAATGATAATCAAAACACATCTCTGCATGCCCCACTTACCTGGCCAGTGACGCTTTCTCCATCAACTTCTGTCTAATGAGACCACAAGTCTCTACACAGTCCAGAATGATGGCACTCCACAGCTTCTCTCTAGACGGCCTTTTCAGCATCCCCTGCTCATCCTCTACGTGGTTGAGCCAGAACTCTAGATGCTGTTCTGGGATATTATTAGAGTGAGCCAGTCTCTTTAGGACTTCCTGTTGCTTATTCTTTTCCACAGAGCTGTACGCTTTTACATGACCGTGGCTGGCAGCGATGAGGGAGAGCAGAGAGAAGCCCTCTGACACATCGAGGACATAGAGCAGGTCACTGGAGTCCGACTGAATACTTGATTCTCGCTCTTGGTTTTGCCATTTAACCTTCAGCTGGGAGATGAGTTTGCCCAGCGCGCTGCAAAAACTCTGATGGTAATCGTGATTGTTCAGAAGCGCCATTTCTGAACATTCCAGCATGCTGAAGCCTTTAGTCTGATTCTGGCCGGTCTGAAGGCACGCTAGTGCGCTACACAATTCAGCCTCTGGGTTTTGATTTGACATAGCATTTCCAGAGTTCTGCGAATCCAGACACTCGTCCAGACGGATTTCATGCCCATCTCTCAGCACGGCGACACTGCAGAGCCTCAGGTAGGCATCACGGCAAGAGACTTCGACAATCAGCTCGTCTTGAGGTTTTAGGAGAAAACCTGAAAAGAAACAAAAGAAACCACTGACTTAGCCTGATTACCATAGTGCTCAACCTCAACCTCAATAAGACTTAAACAATTAAAATGGTATCAACTAAAATGTACCGTAGTACAGAGAAGTCAAAAATGGCGTTGGATGTCAAGTCAGGTTTCCTGATTCAAATCAAACTTTAAATAAAAAAAAAATGCTAGCTTTAGACTCTTTATTCAGGTCAAATTCAAAGTTTGTTTAAAAAGAGGGCGTTGTAGAAAAACATCTTTATATTTCTTAAAGTTAAGTATCAAAAACAGACTGCTCTGGAATCAGTACTAAGACTCAGGTATAATATCAGAACTGCTATCAAATGAAGTTCAGTTTTAGACCTATGATTTGAACTAGAGCTAGCTTTATCTGCACCTGCCAAGATAAATAAACAACAAAATTATTATTTATAATGTCGTGCTTATGATTTAATGTATGTTAAGCTGACAGGGGGGCTAAGGATAGAGGGTGTCGTATGCTGCACAGATTGTTTTTGGGCTGTATAAATAAAATTGACTTGACATGGAAAATTTCAAAAGAAAAAAAAAAAGGAGAGAAAGAGACAGAGTGAAAGAGAAGCAGATGTAGAAAGGGAAAGGGAGAGCGATCCCAACAGAGAAATGAGATTCAGGGGACCGGGTGCACAGAGGGAGGGGGGGAGAGGCACAGAAAGGATTCCTACAGGAATAACATCTGTTCATGTCTTCATGTCAGTGCGCGGCTTGTCAGAGGCATTTGGGAAAAATGCATATTTATTGCCTATAAGAATTTCATGAACACTAAAGAGTGTCACAGGCGATAACGGCGCACACGTCACGGCGGCCGGGAAACGGATGTTGGTGATCACCGGGAAAGGTGGCGGCTCCCTTGACGCTGCCTTCACCAATTAGCAGTGCAGTGAAATGCTGTTGAGGCCTGTCTGAAAGATGATGTACCGCAATGCCAACTGGAACATGTCACCTCATGTCAGTGCCTATTAATTTCACAGTGGCCTGGTATAAAAGGAAAGTGAAGAATATACAGTTCTCTCAAGGACATAGTCTTAAAACTTTTTGCAGTTCTCATCAGTTCAAGTGTCTTTCTTAACAAATATCAATTTCACTTTGGTAAAGTGGCTTCATTGCAAGCCTTGAAGATCATAAAATAGGTAAATAATTTATATTTGTTTGGTGCAGTAGTGTATTCCGTTAATGGATCTTATAAATGTATTTTTTACACTGGCATATTGCGGACTTGTGTCACGTCTAAATCCTCTTCTTCTAAATCATCCTGTCATTACAGTAAATTATTCTGACTATTTTAAACTAAAAAAGCCAGAAACTTTGGTCCAAAATTATTTGAAGACTGTAGTGAAGTAGTAGTGATGATTATAGGCTGAAATATCTCCTGCGAGTATCCCTGGCATTATTTAACAAAGTTAAAAATGTTAAATACTTTATGTAGTCTACAGCAGTGTCTCTCAAACTTTTAACACTGTGTAACACCTCAGAAAACATCAGACTCTTCAAATACTTGCTATCAAGGGTACTCCATAGAAATGCAAAGCCATGACTGCAGTGTTTTTGAAGAATCATTTTACCTCTGTTTGCTATCCTGCCATCACATTTGAGCTCATAACTAATCACTAATGTGTGTGCACGCTATGTGCATTAATGTGTCTATGTAGCAGGCAAAGAAAATATTACAGGAAAAGCAAAACTTGGTGGTATAATGTGTTTTTCCATTAATCTATTTCATCTTTAAAATCAAATATATTTCAGAGATTTCTCCAAGTACCACTACAGAGAGGTCGCGTACCACAGATTGAGAACCAGTAGTCTACAACATACACTGCCCTCATCTGACGTAACATGGAAAGGCATGATCAGAGTAGAGATGAGAAGCTGAGCAGGAATATATTCTAAGCACTTCTAAAATCATGAAACTACTCGCCCTGGGACAATTCATCAGACACACAGATCTGTAACAGATAGACAATTTTGATTAAACTGAAACTTAAACGAGTAAAAATCAGTGTGAAATATTGTGTTGCCAAACTTCGCCCATAGTGTCTCCCTGTATGTCTACTGAATCGTACCCTTGGTGCTGTGGACGGGGTAGATGGCTTGCTCCCAGCAGGTGTCCTCCTGGGGTCCAGTAGACAGACTGCTCTCCTCATCCAGGTGGAGCTGGAACCACACAGCCAGGGCATCGAGCTGCCCCTCCTGAGTGACGGGCAGGTGGACCTTCTGAACCGGCCTGGAGCTCAGCCCCTCCAGTTCCTACAAGTTACAAATACAAAGAGGGGACAGTGGAGCTGTTACAGGAATATTGACTAAAATGGCAAAAATTACAATGTATTGTTGTATAAAATAGGCATACAAAAAGGTGTTATGAGTATAAAAATGCAAACAGATTTCAGAAGTTTTAATACTGAAAGGGGAATCTGATATACAGTTTGGACGTTACTGGTTTTGTAGCTTAAAGTTAAATATAAGGAGAGTTGTGTTAAGACATGTGTATGCATTTTCACGTTGTGTATAAACATACCATGGGTTTCATAAATCACTGTATTTTCATCCAGTCCAATAAAACCAATATGATATTAAATCTGGCCTGCCTTGCTGCTGGCAAGCAACGAGACCTTACAGTAAATTTACCTTTATCAAAGTCTGCTGACATTCTATAGGAAATATCATTTGAAGCCTGAAGGTTTAGAGGTGGTAATACAAACAACTCTCTCAACTCTCCCTTGGATGGAAAATTACAAGAATATAAACGGAAAAAAACTCCAAGTGTAAAAGAACAAAATGTAACAGGAAAACTTTTCTTATTATTTTTTTTTTAGTACTATCATAATCTTGGGATTGCGACACAAACTCAAAATTCATTTTTGGTTCATCAACTTGAAGCTGATGTGGGACATATGCCAGAGTACTACATAACCAACTGAATTACAATGCAGTGCTCTTAAGTCCGAGTATCACTCTGCTAAAGTTTGCCTCACTGATTCCAGACACATAATCACAGCTCTGGCTAAGTCGGTCTGAAAGTCCCTGCTGCACATGTGTGGATAAGTATTCTTAGCAATAGATATCAACAAACTATCCTACCGGTCCCGCCTGGAAGATAAACACCGTCTCTCCAATCTGCTTGCCAGTTGTGCGCTGGGAGCTAATAAATCAGGCAACAGTCCCTGCAGGCCTTTAGCTAAATATTGAGTGGCCACTGATGTGCAATTTTTTAGCTTGTGAGGCAGCCAATGTGTCAGTTTCATGGGACAAATAAACATATGGTCAGGTGAATTATTTTTCTCAGAGTTAGATTATTCTGCTGAATATTAGACACATAGAGATGCATGCAAAAGTTAAGTAAAGCCAAAACACATTCATGTGACAGTAAGTGAAGATATCTGTTGACACATCTCTTGTATTCCCCATTTCTGTTCACCTGCACATTGTTGAAGTCTATGTTGAGGGCTGTGAATGGCTCTGTGAGAGGTTTATATCCCCCTGGCAGTCTGCTTAGTCTCTCTGTAGTGTAAGGTTCCATGGAGTCATCTGGCTCAGAGCTGCAGCTCACTGGGCTGCGGAGCTCCCCGGCTGCAGCCATGGACAGGCTGCCCACTTCTGACACGCAAAGTCTGTGTGAAGAACAAAACAGCAGATCTAATGATGGTCCTGACAGCTTCTTCTGTTTGTCTCAAGAACTAAGAATGTAACAGTTCATTACAGGAAAACATATTTTATCAGCCTCTTCCACGGCCTACCTGTGATGCCTGCGGATCTCGAGGCACTCAACAGCCATACCAAACACAGTTGCTCCGGCGGGGATGACTCGTCCTGTCGCGGACTGTTCCTGGAATTCATTCTCACCTCTCTTTAGGACAAGAAACATGTGCTTTTAATCAAACTGCACATTACAGCTGTGAAATGTCACAACTTGTTCTGTAAACTCAGGTATCATGGAACTTATCCCAATTTGCCAATGAGATCTGGACTTTGCTGGATGTTTAAAAAGCAGCTTCCTGAGGATAAACTTAGAACTTTTTTTTTACTTTATGAGTTGGCAATGAGTGCCTTAAAGCCATCATTAGTTTTGTTCTCTTTGAGGCTGTGACATTTCATTGTCTGGTCGTTAAGTCTTCCAAGCCCACACACTAAAACTCCATGTATTTTTCAGATCTATGAAAATTTTACAATAACTTTTTCAACCCTGCATATCAGTGGCAAACTACAATAGATTCTCGGTGCCAGGAACTCATACAAATGTTAATATTGCACGGTGGCAACTGGAGAACAAAGATCTGCTTCCTGTTTGTGTTTAATAATGTAAGTTACCTGTGGAGGTAGCAGCAGGTGGTGCCAGGCATGAATGAGACTCTCTATGATGC
This sequence comes from Argyrosomus regius, assembly GCA_946959425.1. Lineage (NCBI taxonomy): Eukaryota > Metazoa > Chordata > Actinopteri > Sciaenidae > Argyrosomus > Argyrosomus regius. Next base: position 9,877,940 of record OX336883.1, read on the forward strand.
CCTCTCCAAATAATCCTGCATCTACCGTCTCTGTCACCACCAAGGACACCCTGAGAAAAACAAAACATTGAATGGAAGAACATGAGAAATACTACTTAACTCTAATACTTAACATGAGCATGGACAAAACTGTGCTTGTAGGATGAATGTAAAAGATTTTTGTACCTGTGTGGGATGTCTTTTGGTACTTCCATCTCCAGAGATTTTATATGGAGGATCTTGATGCTACCATCCATGCCGTTAGCGGTTAGCACCTCACAAGCCAACTCATACATCGTCTTTGAAAGTTCACAGGCGTACACCTCAGCGGCCCCTGCCTTCTTAGCGCACATGCTTAACAGAGAGAACCAGGAAATCAGAACAATGATTCAGACGCATTAAAACACAGGTCCTACACAAACTGGAGTGTGAGTTTGAGTTGATACGTTCTAAATGACAAATAAACTTTACACCACAACTTCAAGAATAAAAAGTTTCCAAAGTCTCATGGAAAACATCTCACCCAAGGATCCCAGTGCCAGTACCTATGTCAAGTACAGTGTTGCAGCCGCTCTGAACTGCCTTCTGAATAGCCTGCTGGTACTTCCTGTTCCTCCCGTGGTCATTGAGCATTAAGAAATGCCAGCGCTCCACCAGCCAGTTGGCCACACGGTAGAAATTTTCCCTGGCTTCCGGGTAGTCTGGTCTCAGCTTCAAGGCTTTGTGGAAATGGCCTGCGGCTTCGTCTCTAAATCCCATTCTGGATAAGAAAAGTAAAGTCACAATGTAGTAATAAAAAAGCAGATAATTCATCTGAATAATGTAACATTGCATTAAGCACTGTAATCACAGGAGTGGTGACGCATGGTGAGGATAATACCTGAACAGGTGTTCACCCATGCTGTTCAGGATAACCTCATCAGCAGGAAACAGTTCCAGCGCTTGCTCATAACAGTCAAAGAGGTCCTGAATGCGGCCCACAGAGTCCAGCTCTTCTGTCCATTTGAAGAGAGTGAACCTGAAGGACTCCTAAAAGGAACAAATCACAAAATTAAACTCCAAACTCCAAAACTGAGTTCAGTTCTTTTCTGCAGTGGCAAAGACACACTGCTACGTGTATTATTGTGGCTAGTTATGTGTGCACAATGTCTAGCAGTGAATGTACGCAGACGGGTTTTCAGTGTAAACAGTCATTACCCTTGCAAAGTCCTTAAACACAGGTGCGAGGTTGAGGACGAGGAGGTAGTGCACAAACGCAGTTCCATAATCTTGGTTGAACAGGCACTGCTGGGCACTTTCTAGTGAACTCGAGACCAGCTCGTTCCTGGCAGGGTCCTCTCTGCGGCGCCTTCGGGCCCTTCTGCCATGCTTTGGCCGTGCACTGGCATTAGGCATCTCTCGTAAAGGAAAAGGAGAATGGAGGATCTATTACGTACTCCAGTTTTATTCAGGATTCAACCTCTCTGTGAACTGTCTGTAACCTAATAGTGTCGACTGTATTTTAACCTCTGCCATAATAGTGGAGAGATGAAGCTTGTCTGAGGTGGTACAAGGTGTTAAAGATTCGAGGGAATCCCTGTTCCCAAATATTCTGCATACTGTGAACTCTTGCACGTTACCTGGCAAAGACTTGCACATTCTTGCACAAACTGTACTGTACTTGATTTTGTATCTCATATCTCTTATATTTTTTACAAAATGTTGTTATGCACCAAAAACACCAAGACAAACTCATTGCATATATATATATATATGCATGCAACTTTTAATGGTGGTTTGTATGGCTCAAAGACTAGGGAGGCTCATTTCTACCTGAAAAACACAAAAATATAATTGTGAAATGATTGTAAAGTTTTTTGGTTTTTTTTGTATTTCTTAGTTGATATGTTGAGATAATACTGCAGGTCCAAATTTAAACGCACTAAGTAGTCAAAATGATGAGATTTAAGTTTGTCACTCCAATATATGAATATTTCTGACCTAAATGGGCCTCCATGCGTGACTAAACTTTAGTAACGTCAACATAAGTATGAAATATCACACAAAACACGTGAACAAACACACTTTAAACAACATGCTAACTACTTCACAGGCATTACTGTTCGTTCGTGTTGACTTACTGTGTGTCCTTGTAGCTCACAGGCTGTGGTACAGGGCGGGAAAGATCTCTGCTGTTGAGCTGTTGTTGTTAATTATCGGTTATGTCTGATAAAAGTCGTTAGCATCGTTGTGAGCTCTGGCAGCAGCCTGACGTTAGCTCACACGATAAAAACTGCTCTGACAGTCGCTACGAAAGGTTAGCTGCATGTCAGAAAGATCCCCGCATCTGTTCATATTCACGTTAAGACGACTACGTGTCGATTAAAGCGACTAAAACGCATCTTTGCGGTGACAAAACCGCATTTCTGCTTCAAGCATCATGCATCATCTACCGTTAAACAAGAAGCGTGTCCGCGCGGTAAACTGTTCGGAAAGGAACACGCGGCCGGTTTAAAGGTTCCACGCGGGCAATTGTAACGAAGTTTATGATAAAGTTTAAACTTAACAGCAGTACGTATTAATCGTAGAAAACATGGTGAATAATGGTTTGAGTATAACTTTACACTAAATACACTAAATGTTACCGCCCCAGATTTGCCCCCGATAGAGCCAATCACAGAGGGATCTTGAAGCACACTCAAAGAGTACAAAAGATCAAGATTACCTACACCCATGGAAGCCCCTACATTTTTAAATAAGCACAGATTATTTCATGCATGTCTGCAGCTATGGCGGGAGTTTTGTCTCCTCTGTCATCTGTCAACAACCCACCCCAGTAACCACCATGTGCGGAGAGCTTTGGGTATGGGATAGGTGTGGATGACCATACATAATGTATTTATGTATGGTATGTGAGGCTTTGTACCAATTGTGGCAACAAGTTTCTATCTTCTCATTGGTTAATAATTATTTATCCACTCCAAAATGACATGGCATTTGTCATTATATGCAGCACACACAGTTGGTTTACCTTGTTTGTTGATCTTGAGAGAGCTGTCATAGTCAGTGAAGGATCCAAGACTTAAATCAGGGGCAACTGGACTAGTAATTACAACTGGCTGAAGATCCATGAAGACGTTTCACCTCTCATCCAAGATCAATGTCTGAAAAGTCCAGTTGCCCCAGATTCAACTCTTTTCAAAGACTGACTCGCCGATTTTCCTGTTTTTAATCTGCACTAAGGTTTTGACAATGGTTACTGTAGTTACAGAAAACTGTAAATGTTAATGTTCTGCTCTCAGATTCGAATTTGTAATTAACTGTAATGTGATGATTCTTTCTCATCTGCTCCTGTTTGTTTTCAGCTCTGGTTGTCCTTGCTGTTCTTTGGTGAGTCTCTGCTTCTCTGATATGTTTGTGTAACCTCATGTACTCATACTCTATATGTTGTGTAATCATCTTTCAAATTGCAGACTTTACTGTATTTATACCTTTCTGTATACTGTAATTATCATGTATGTGTTGCCTTGTGTTTCAAGTGTTATCCCCAGCAGTTAGCCCCAGTTTGCACCTCTCACCTCTGTATTATCATCTTGTAATGACAATACATAAACAACACACTCTTTGTGTTTTTATGCAGTGTTCTGCTTCAGTTTGAAATATAATATACAATCACACGCCAGGAAAAGAGGGAGCTGGAGAAAACATGGGAATTCAAGAATTCAACAGGGAAATAAGAATAAGGTATGTTAGAACTCTTTTTATTGGATTGAAAGACAAACAAATTTGTGCTGGAGGAATTGTAAACAAATCACACTCACCACTTGTACTTTTTCTTCTGTGTTTAATTCAAATGTGAGGTTAAATAAAAAACACAACAAGCATGAGACTGTGATGTCTACATAACCGTGAGTCAGTTAATATCAGAAGGTGTTGTGTTTCTATGGTAACACCCATTCTGAATTTCTTAAATTTTCCCCATGTGAATTCCCCCTCACATTGTAATAAAGAAAGAAACACTGAAACCCATTCAAAAAGAAGATTGAAACTGATAAAGACTCATCTGAAACTGAAAGCGAGCGCACCCACGCTGGAAACTGAACTGAACCGAAACTTGAAAACAAAATAAACTTCTGACTTCTTAGTGACAGTTTTCGTCATGCAGATTTTTAGTGGCACATCTAGTCTTTGGAAACTATTTAATATTCATTGATTAGTGTCCAGGTAAAAGGTGAAATGTGTTGGTCTGACAATAAAGTTGTTTGTTACACTACAAGTGTTTGACCTGTTCAGACTTTCCTTCTCTGTTGACCTTCGAAGTAGCTGAAGTTGTCCCAGAAATCCCATCAATCAAACAAACAAACAAACAAACAAACAAACAAACACGTCTTAATAAGTCAAATTTAGCTCCAACATGCTTTCTAAAAGTGGTGTACATGAACTTAGTACATTTACTCAACTGTATTTAAGTACTTTATTTTTAGATTTTTTTCATTTAGCAGACAAACAATAGACATAGGCTACACATAAGTACAATTTTGAGGTACTTCTCTTGAGTATTTTATTTATCTGACAGATGTAGAAGTTTCTTTACAAATTAAGATTAGCCAAATAAATCATATGATGAGATTATATGACATAAAACAATCCAGCAGTCTATAAAATAGTTCAAATCAGCACGAGTTTTACTACTACCAACTACAATAGTAAAATGCTACTTACATAACAATGTATAATTTATTATAATCAACTAATATAATATATAATAAACACACTCCCTGTTCAGTGTTTTAGATATTAAGTACTATTAAGTACTAAGTATCAAGTCAAGTCAAGTCAAGTCAACTTTATTGTCAATGCTGCCAAATATAAAATATAAAAATATATACAAGTTAAAAGATATCTAAGGAAAATACGGCAAATCTAAAAGATATAAACAGTATAAATATGGCAAATATAGCAGTATAAACAGAGTGAACAGTGAGATCTATCAAAAATAAAAAGATGTATACAGTGTAAACTGTTTTCTGTTATTTTTTATCAAGTACGTAATTAATTTTTAAACGACGTTTGAATGACTTTAACTTGTAATGGAGTCAGATGTTTTCCGTTACTTTTACGAAAGTGAAAGATCTGAATATTTCATAACAGCCCTGTGACAGACCAAATCAGACCAAATCAGCGCTCACAGGCGGCAGCGAAGCGAAGGCGGAAGGTAGATATCAGTCACCCATCTTGCAGCAGCTCGCTGCTCTTTGGTAGAAGTTTGCTACACGCACACAGATGTCAGCAGAGTTTCTCAATCTGTCACTTTGCTAGGTGGAGAGCGTTTGATGGAGGAAGGAAAACTCGGACACGGCAAACATGACTTTCTGACTACTCCTGTCAACCGACTTCCGATGAATGAACACACCCGAGAGCGTATCGTTATCACCTTTTAACCGTTATACCTGTTCGCTACTCTCCGCCGTTATTTGACAACTGTGGAACAACACCCACGAGCCTGTGTCAGAAGTTGCCATGCTAACCACCGTTAGCTGCTGCTACTTGACGTAGCTATGTTTTCTCTGCTAGACTTGAAACTGCTTGTGGAAAGAGCGGTATTTTGATTGTATCGGTTAGTTTATTCTATGGTTTTTTTTAGCTACAAATTAAGCGTCATTTTTTTTGACTAGTTTCCCCTCCCTCCTCTCGTCTACACAACGAAGCTATCAATCTTGTCACAGCAATGGGACTACACCCGCTGGAATTTAGTGAGTGCTATCTGGACAGCCCCTGCTTCAGGGAGAAAATAAAGGCACACGAAGCAGAGCTGGACAAAACCAACAGATTTATCAAAGAACTGTACAAAGATGGGAAGAACCTCATCAATGCAACGAAGCGTAAGTTGATTTTTTTTTTTTTAAACAATTTTAAAGTCCACTGTTAGAAAAAAGTCATAAAAGTCATGCACTTGCCTTTGGAAGGGGTGTAACAACAGTCAGTTTACCAGTAAGAAAGCAGCTTGTTTCAGAGTCACTAACTGTCAGATGATATGAGAGATCATCCTGATAACCACCTCAAGGCGTTGTCTTTCTAATCTCTCTGAATAGTTTCTTTTTTTTCTGTTTTATGAGGCTTACATTTGAGAAATGTAAGGCCGTAGCTTCTCCTGATAACCCCACATTGTGTTTGCTCTCAGTCACACACACACCTCAGCTGGGTGGAAATTATTAGATAGTTATCTCTTTGAACTCTAGTCTTGTGGGCTGGACTTGCTTCAAGACGACAACATAAAGCCTCTTTATTGTGCTTTATAATTATAGGAAATGCAATGAAACATCTCCACTTGCTCTGTTTGCAGAACTAAGTCTTAACAACATTTAGGAAGTCTTTTTAAAGCAACCGAGTGAAAATGACAAAGAATTTCAGTTTTTGACATACTGTTAGTAATACAGTAGTATTAGTGCTGTAGTGTTGTAGTCAAGACCAACTAAACCGAGACCAAGACCAGAGTGTATTAAGACTGAGACAAGACCAAGATTATAAAGGGTTGAGACCAAGTCAAGACCAGACAGAATATAGTTTACTGAGGTAGTTAATATGGAGCTGATGTTTTTGTGTGCAGTACTGACAGACTGCTGTGTGTTTTCTTCAATCAAGTTTATTGTTTATTGTCATTTTCTTATAACGTCCCATCAGGAAAACATACATGAACACTACAGTACTTACATTACACAGACTTGCACCAATATAAGGTAGAATACAAATATCGTTTACAGTTTCTTCTTCGATCAAGTTAATAAAGTAATGATGTCAACAGTTAAATCAGGCAGTTTAGTAATATCCCCCAAGTTGTGGTCTTGACCAGTCTTGAAATCAAATCTCGAGTACTCAATCTCGAGTACGACAACATTAGCTGACACATGGGCTTTCAGGCATATTCCAGCAGCGGTGCGACAGTTACTTTGCGCTCTGGACTGTCACCCAACATGTTTTTCGACTCTAGATTTGCTTCATTATGTTTGTTGGCTGCACGCAGGTATGTCTTCCATTTTTGCCTTTAGGACAGCCTAAATTCTTCAAGTCTCTGTTCCAACAAGCAAGGTTATTACGGTAACTATGGTAACTTAAAGCTTAAACACGGTGTGATACAAACATTTTAGTCAACTGAAATAAAAACTAGACATTAGAAAAAATAAAACTAAATGAAATGATATTATGGCACTTCAAATATGCAGGAACATGCCTTTAGTTTCGGTCTTTGTCAATCTGGTCAAATTTGTTAATGCAACAAGTATGAGGAGGCATTGATGCAGAATTGAGACTGTGACGTCTACATGGCTGTGAGTCAATTAGTGTCACAAAGTGTTGTGTTTTTATGGTATTACCCATTATGAATTTCTCAAATCTTCCCCTGAGGAATTCCCTCATCATATTATAATAAAGAAAGTAAAAGCAGCACTGACACCCATTCAAAGAAGACTGAAAGTGATAAAAGCTAATCTAAAAAATCTAAAACTGGAAACAAGCACACCTAATCTGGAAACGTGAATTGAACCGGGACTGATGTTAAGATAAAATCTATAATAACTCTGCCAACAAGGTGCCGTCACGCCTGTTCAGTGATCTCAGCTGACTTCTTGGTGTCAAACAGTTTTCGTCATGCAGATGTGTTGGTTCGACTGTACAGTTGTTCTTTACACTACAAGTGTTTGACCAGACTTTTTTCACTTCTCTGTTCACCTTCAAAGTAGCTGAAGTAGTCCCAGTACTCTGCTCATACCATTAAATATTGCAGTTTATTATTATGTCATGAGGACATGATAATATTGTGGTATGGCTGTAAAAGATAGGGTTTTCTAGATTAATGATTTCGAGCAAACAGTAGTTAAAACTCATTGCTCATTTTTACGAGTTTGGTATGATGTATTTTATTGTATCGAACACCTGGGAAAATATAATAAAAATGTGATTTTAACAATAATTCTCAGTCCGAGGCAAGCTTCAGCCTCATCCTGAAGTTGTTTTATTTAGTCAGGTTGAACTCCGAGGATATTTCTGGCATGTGGAGTGAATTGCAATCACTCAGTCCTTACAAACATTGAAAGAGCAGGTGTTGCATGATCTGGAGGAAGGTACACACTCGACACGGTCAAAAGGTCATGAAGTTTGCTGAGGTATTCAGCGGCGTCTTATATGTGTCAAGGAAACTTCTGCATAGTGTTACATAATCGCCAGCAGACCTGGTATTGTTTTGTTTTTTTTTAGATTAAAGCTGTTTAATGTCACGCTCTTCTGCAGATTCAGTTTTGCTCTGACAGAAACTAACATGACTGGAAGCCAGCGTGGCTGAACGCTGCCTTCACTCCTTCGGCTTCACGCTGTCCTCCTGCACTGTTGTGCTAAGCTGTTATTTGCATACTCGTGGCCTGTTGTACCTGCTAGCTTGAATGACCTCTCATCATGGTGAATACCCCCCCCCCCCCCCCCCCCTTTATCACATGTTGCACAACCTTTAGATGTATTCATGTGTGTAAAAATAGTTTTTAAACTGATTACTAATGGAAGTTATACGTCACTTTCCTCATGAGAACGTCCATGGAACACTGGTGAACTCTCACCATTGCTCACGGATGAGTTGATATTGATGCCCTGCTATGTTGGTGTAAGCGGATGCACAGTGTCCTGTTTCAGGAGGACATGCCATGTCTTGTGTTTCTTGCCTTATATGACTCATATGGCTAAACTACGCGTCACTTTTGTTTTTTTCTCTTGATTTTTAAAGTGTGTCATATCAAATGTCAAGTCGGTTATCCCGCCTTAGGTCATGTTGGCTTCTTAAGAAAAAGGAAACCCTGGTCGTACACTGTGACGTCAGTTTAAATTTCAGGAAGGAAGCGATGATCATCTTCTTTAGTACTGACATTATTAAAATGCTCTCAGCTTGTTTTGTTATGCCGTGGTTCCTCATGGAGACCATTTATGAACATAGTGCCTCTGTCCTACCAATGTCAAATGACTGTTATCGCCCTTTTTTGATCACTGTAATCATGAGCTGTTGACTCTCCTCGCTAAACGCAGCCGTAGCTGCAAACATTATCCCAACAGGCACAGCAAAATATAAAAATAATAACACTAATGAGGCTGTTTTTTTTATGTTATCCAGATATAGAAACTACTATTACAACACTGCTGTTTGGAAAGGGTGTTTCCGAACTTAATGTTTAATTTAAGGCGAGGCTGATTAATCCAAACTGTGCTGAGCAGCTGTCAGCTGTCTTTGAATGATGACAATCACGCTACAGGTAGAGTTGAAACACTTAGTTGATGGATAGAAAATGAATTGGGATTGATTTTAGTAAGCAGCTCTGGCCTCTCAAATGTGAATATTTCCAGCTTTTTTTAGTGTTATATAATAGTAAATTTAATATTGTGGTGTTACATTTTGAAGAAGTCACCTTTGGCTCTGGGAACGTGTGAACAAACAACTGACTGACGAAGTATTCGGCAGAATAATATCAAAAATAAGATTTACGTACAGGTATGTGGTCAAAACAAATAAGACCTTTTGATTACAATTCAACGAGCTGTATTCTGTAGCCTGTATTCAACATTTTACACAAATAATCAAATGAACTCAAACCGAGATCATGACACATTTAAAGGCTGCTCGCTCAGTCTTTCTCAGACGGACGAAGCACAGAGACGTGATAAAGTTCACAGTAGTTTCAGCTGTAGCTCGGGTTAGAAAGTAGTCGTTAATTTACACTCTCAGCGTGGAGCTCGGCTCCAGCCTGGCTCTTATTACTTGGACATTGCTCTGATAATCTTGTCTCATGAGAATGTGACACTGTATTTGGTTCTTCTCTTCACAGAGATCATATCGAATAGCCCAGCAGTACTTTTTCTTTCTTTCTACATCGGTCTTGTTTGTGGTATGCAGCTTTGAAGCAGATAGACTAGCCTCACTTGATGAACTTGTGAGCTCAGACAGTTTGATGAGTGGGGTTGTTTTTGGGAAGCTAAGCTGTGTAATCCTCTCTGTGTGCTGTGTGACGGTCACCACTAGTCTCTCTATAAGATCTAACACTCAGCAGTAAAAATAGTTAATCTAGCATTCGGTAGTAAACTCTTGTTCACAGCTTACAGTAAATGTTGTAGATTGAAAGAGTCGTGTGATAAAATGCTCTACTTTATTTGTTGGTTTTCCAAATCCCAGGCCCTTCTCAGCCTTTCAGTGACTCCCTCCACTCACACGGCTGGGAGGATGTTCCACTACGGAAAGACCTTGGTTCTGAGAGGAAACTTTATAGCGGGGCGCTGGGCCAGAGAGCCATGACATGGAAGTGCCCACTAGAGGAGCAACATGCAGATGTGCTTCTGTTTCAGAGGGTTTCCTCCACAGGAACTGTGTCCTGTCTGTACCCTCTCAACCACCCTTCACTGTCGTCCTTACCAAACGCTTAGATGCAAACTCTGCATTATCTTGTCAACGCCTATTAGTTCCGTAGTTTTTCTTTCCTGTGAATATATTGCTGAAGTTTGACAGTGACAGTTGAAGTGGGGTCAGTCATAGTTATTTCCACAGTTGGACTTCCTCCGAATAAATGAATCATCCAACTGGCTAATAAAGCAAAATTTTCTTCACTTTCAGTTCCTGCTTAAAAAAAAACCAAAAAAAAAAACTCAGCCATGCAAAAGGTCTTTTTGTCATTGGCAGACAGGTTTAAGAGTAGCCTGCCGTGGTGTGCGTTGGCTCACTGCTGCTCTCTGTAATCACGTTACTGATTCTGCCAAAGATCCACATCACAATCTTTCATTAAAATCGCATTAGCACAAGACGTGAAGTCATGAGGGAGGAACGCTTCTTCATCTCTAGAAAGAACAAGGCCTACTATAAAAATGATGAGTGTATTGCTCGATGGCACAGCTATGCTTTTGGGGCTTCACTTTTGGTGCAAGCAGATATAGCTAAAGGACCTTTGACCGCGTGCTGGACTCTGACATTTCAGATATGTGCCAACAGAATAGCCTCTATAGTCTCTGATATCTCTGATTAACCGTTTGGTCATTATTGACAGGATACTGCTGAGCGCAGCCTCACCCTACAGATTTGTTCTGAGGATCAGGAAGTCATGAATGAAGTAATGCATGCTCTGCGGGCAGGGAGCTTGGGGGGAAGAGAGGTGGTGGAAGGGGATGGGTGGGCAGGCTCTGTCGGGGGCAAAGGTGGAAGCCGAGTGTGGAGCAGGGGAGCTAGACTGGAAAAGATGGGAGAGTGGAACAGGAAGGACTGTGGAAAGGCGCAGCGCGTAAACGCTGGCTGCTCTTTGAGGGCTCGGACCAGGCAAGTTCTGACCTAAGTGGCACATCTGATGAGACTGTAAAAATCATAACAAACATCACTCCAACAGGCGCCAGCAAATACACTGTGGACATCTTCAGCAGCTGAACTTTGACATATGCATACCTTTTCTGGTTTGTTTTGTGGAAAAACTTCTGCAGCAGTATCCAGAACCTACAGTGCCTACAGTTTCCTGCTTTAAGATATAAAGTAAGTGGAAAACAAGTTGAGGTAATTCATGTTAATTATCTTCAGTCCATTCATTTTTGTAATATGGAAATAAGTATTTCATACTGAAACGTGCTGCTAGTGATGTTTTGCAGCATGACTGTAATTAAGGAAACATGACAGCTTTGGAAGAGACAGTCATACTGTAAAGCCTATTGTTTCAGCAGCCTGAGGTTACGATACAAGAATTTTAAACTTACACCATACTTGTATAAAAAAAAAGATACTGGGTACAGCTTACTACAGCAAAAAAGAAATAAGACACACAAAGAAAAGGCAAATTCACCTTCACCAGAAGGATTTAAAGTGAAAACAAGCTGCTACTGAGGATAAGCGGTTACAGATAATGGATGGATGAACTACTGTACATTGGACGTACATTGGATCTTAACTCTTAAAAGACAGACACACAGCCAGCGTGGCAAGCCAGTCTTTGTTGGTTTCCTATAGTTATCCCAAGCCATAGCCTGCTTTAATTACAGTTGAATCAAACATTTAGGAACCTGTAATTACGTCTAAATAATGAGTTATACGTTTTGTGAATTTTAAATGTTCACATTTTGACGTTTTTTTTTAAAGAGAAGAAGCATGTGGCTTCCTGCAGCAACAAAGGAGTTAACTCCATTTCGGGGATAACCCCTTCTTTTACTGTCCTGCAGTCAACATGCAGATTTGAATGTGCCTTTCTTTGCATAGCCTATAATGTCCTATGTGCGTGTAGTGCAAGTAAATGTAAGTAAAATAGCTTTGCCACAGTAATATTTATCCCTTGAGTCATGATCAGAGACCATATTTTCAAAGCCAGCAACCCTGCACAGTAATCTGGAACATTTAATTAATCAACTAGATAGGAACAAAGAATGAATTAATATCACGTCTCATACTAGTCTTATGAAGTCGGACCAAATATTTGCTGCTATCAGCTTCTCAGGTGACAAGTTGCAGCTCTTCTCTGTGCCATTAGAAAAAAATTAAATTGATTACTGGTAGATACAATCATTACAAAGACCTTATTTGTTGCTATATTGCTATATTTATATGATATTTTGAACATTAAAGTTCCGTATTGGCCTTGGGAACAGTGTGTTACAAGATAATCTTAAATCGGCGTCTGAGTTTGTTGTGACATATGTGTGATTTTTGTTTCTTGTTGCTTTAGTTTTGTGACAGCAGTCAAAAAAAAAGCAGCTTCTGCTTTTGGTCTGTGGCGCTCCATAACAAACAGAGCCCTGTCATTCAGTACCCTCCCCATTGTGTCGTCTTTGTTTTTCTTCCCACCTCTTCTGAACAGGGGCACCAATGTTTATGTCGCAAATCCAGGCTTTTTTTTTGGTCACGTCTTTCCTGTTATAGAAAAATCTGGCCTGTAATATCAGATAGATGTAAGGTGGGGTCTGTACTGTATGAGTCATACGCTGAAGCCAGTAGACCGGGGTCTCTGGCTTTCTGCAGAGAAACTAGCCAAGTTTGACAGTTCCCAGGTTTGCTCTGAAATGCCTTGCTTTAAAAGGCAAAAAGCAGGAGAAGCCTTTGCCTTGGACTCTTGTGTGCCCTAGTGTGTGTGAGGTATTTCTATCTTGTGATGGTTCTTTCCTCGAGGACAGCAGCTATCATTTCAATCTGTAACGCAGACCTCTCATCTGACACTTTTGTTTATTGTTCTGCTGATTGTATCCAGTTGATCTATGCTGTTTTAACTTCAATTGACAGTGCACAGGGACACAAATGCTGTCACTGTTTTTCCCTTCTCTGAATGCTGCTTGACGTCGATTTAATGCTGGAGCTTCATGTAACCGGATAACATTCATTCTTCATGTTTTATGTAATGAAGTCCACACAGCTTGTGCTCATATATTCTCATATTAACTGTTCCGCCCTGCAGTGAGTTAAACATGCATGCAGCCTGTGTAATCAGATTGTGGATGGGTGTGATTTGAGCACCATGCTCACATATGGCTCTAATAAAGAGCCTGCAAATCTATCCATTGACATCACTGTTCTTGGACTACACACTAATTGTCCACAGTGACCTGAGCTTTGATGCTGTCTTTGCTGAGATAAAGGATAGGCTTAATATTCTACAACAGTAAAATGCAATGCAAGTTCCCTTTAGAGATACTGTGTGTGTGTGTGTGTGTGTGTGTGTGTGTGTGCACAATATAAAACACAAAGTTTGTAAGTAAATTATGAAAAAGATGGCAAAGCAATGCCCAAGTCACTGTCAACATTCAACAACTCTATTAAATTCCTGCATATTTGTTGTGTTCTGCAATGGAGCAGTAAAACTCCAGGGGTACTCATCACACCTTGAAGAATGTTTGAATGGTATTGATACTCACCGTCCAAAATACTATCAGCTCTTCATTATCTTTTACAAAACAGTGACACCGAATACAGCCCGGACCTTACGTCAGACGCAATATAGTGTGTTGAGGCTTTGTTAAGGTGTGTCAAGGTTTAGTGTAATGTTGTCAAAACATGTTTTTTTACTATCTGGGGGAGCAGTTGAACTTTCCACTCTACATCCAGGCGTGTTTTGTGGATCATTTGAGAGCTGCAGGTGACAGTAACTCCATAAGGGTCACAGATTACCCATCAGGCTCACAGAGGGTGAGAATTTAGGTTTCTCATTATGGTGTGTCTGTTTTTGAGGTACAAAGAATACAATTTAACAATACAACTCATTACAAAACTTCACATACTACCACTATTACTTACAACAGATAATAACATGTACTTTTCTGTTTATACCATAAACACATGCTGTATCTGAAGCTTCATTCTTGTCTGGCATGCAGGTGGAAAATAGGAGAAGGTAAACAAACAAAAGCAGAGGCAAAAGCTCCACAAAAGACACATGTAGACACAGTATGAGCACGAATTAAAACAATATACCACCTCTGAAATTGCTTTTCTCTAAAAGGGTTAAGCAGGGATTTAAAAGACAACAGACTCATCCTCCCCACGTTCCTCTGGCAGACTGCTTCAAAGCACAGAGAGCCACAAACTGCAGAAACGTGGTCACTCTTAGTTTGACGCCTGGATATAAGGATCATTAGAAAGGCAAACAAAGGCTATTGAGTTACAACAATTACAGTAAGCGCTATATTTTCAAAATGATGTCACTAAGATGGCCGTGCAGTGAAGGAAAATAGCAAGAGGCCTGGGATCAAGCCATAGTTGAAAGGCACACAGGGCAGAGTGGAGAGAAAGACTGACAATCCCAGCAAAGTCTCAGAGATATTAGTTAAAGCAGTAGTCGTGGAACAACCTGTAAAACTTTTTTTTTTTGCTGAAGAGTGTGTGAAAACAGAAGTGTGAAAACAGCGGAAAGGGTCTCATATACAGACATTTGACCCATTGGTAAAAAATATTGATCTGTACAGCTTTAAAGAAATTATTATTTCTTATTATTATTATTATTGGGCTTTTTGGAGGGCGTGGGTTTTTAGTTGGCCTGGCTAGATTATCTCACTAAACCTGTAAACTGAGGTTCATACAGGTTTGATATGATTAAAGGTCATATTTGGTTGAATATGCTATTAGATTTCTATTATAAGGATGTTTCTATGTTGATAAAACAATGCGACTCTACTGCCAATTCAATAGAAATAGGTACTTTATCAAAGAAAGTAAAAGAGAGAAACAAAATGAAAAGCAAAAGTGTTTTCATGCCGACACGTGGCTTCATTGTCGGTAAGTATTAGACAGATTCTCACCATTCAAGGACTTTGAGTGCCTTACAATAGCTCTATTACATTGTGTTTGACAAGTGCACAATAAAAACATGAGCAACATGGTGAAATGTGATCTTAGAGGTGCAGTCAGCACTAGAGGCCTGCATCCACCAGTTTAAATCTAGTAGATGCTAAATCCAATGAAATCTATGCTACCTATGTCCTGTCTGCGCCCTGCTTACTGGACTTATAAGATTAAAGAGTTTGTTATAGGCCATGCCAATGTAGGATTGTTTGTGTTTGCAGTCAATTCGTGTGCTGCAAATTAAGGACTGAGAGTGACCAGAGTCACCTTTTATGGACTTACATACCCTGGTTGGGATTTGAGCTGTCTGTGTGGTTTAGATTCCTTCTAGATTTTATAGTCACTTCAAAAGAAAATTGGTATGTTCAGTGTTTGCTTCCAAAATAATGACCTGACAGGCTTATATCTGCCATACCTTTATTTTGAAAATAATGCCCCGTAACCCGTACTTAAATAGTCCCACATAGCAGTTCATCAGGTTGTGTTTACACCAGTTAGAAGTCACCTCTGTGACAGAAATGTTTTGGCCAAAAAGTGAAAAGCTTTTAGTGTATCAGTAGTAATATGAGCTCCAAAGTCATTAGGTGTGGTTGACATGAGTTTATAATTAAAGTTTTCTATTCTAAACTATTGTCTAATAAATTCTTCCACATCTGATTATAACATGACAGTTACAAGATATCCCATAATACTCCCTTCTGACCTCACCAAAATACTGTCTTTAAAGAGGTGCCTGAGCCAGAGGATTTGACACTATTGCCTTTGTTTGTCAGAGTCTCTTAAAGTTGCTTGGGCAGTGGCCTGGACTATTTTTTATTTACCGTGTCATTGTGGTATCCAAGAAAAGGACAAACATAGACCCTCTCCGTGGACCCTTGATTAATGATATAAAGTTAGGTCTGTGCTGTGTCTTGCAGAAGTTCATGAGCCAAGAAATGTGCTATTACAAGTCATAAACAAGTCATGAGTTCTTGTGTTTTGCTTACTGTCATTAGAATATATTTGCTATCTTCCTGTGGATCAAAAGATGTATCAGATTTGTAATTTTACTAGTGAGGGAGCTTGCTTTTTATGTGTTTATGCATGTTGCTTTTGCATTTATTTTACTGTTTAAACTTTTCATTTCTTAAAGACAACAATTACCTCACCCACACAAAAAAAGAAACAACATTTCCTTTAAGTGCTATATAAAGACTCAAAGAACAAACAATTGTAAATCGTGTAATACCCAAGCAGTTCCATTGTCTGGTTTGTATCCCTTAGCTTCCTGCAGTTTGATGACCTAGACAAATTAGCCGAAGGAATCGACCACAGGTGTTTGGTTTGCCCGTATTTCCTTGTGTGTTTTAGAATTGTACAGATTTGAAATTGAGCTGAAGCGCGACCGGCAGGATTTCAAACTGTTTGAAATAAACAACTGAGGCAGAAGCGTTGCCCTTTTGTGCTAAGGCTAAGGCAGACATTGACTAACACTACACCTCTCACATGTTTGGGCTTTGGGCCCTACTGCAGATTTAATCCATAGCATGTGTACACACACTGGTCAGAGAAGCTGGAGTGTGAAAGCAGCAGGATAGTCAAGGATTAACAAGACATGGCAGACAGCTAAAATAAACGAATAGATGTGTGTTCTGACATTTCATTATAATCTATACAGCAGAAAAACCACATTTGTTACAGTTAGCATGTTAATATTCACTTTAAATAACTATTGGATCTTATTTTGATGATGATTAGCATGAAGCAAATATTATATGCTGTAAGGATTGTGTCAACTGCAAAAATCTATATTTATCTTGGTATCCTCTGCCACACATTTCTGCCTAGAAAATGTCACTTTTGGCTATTATTAACATTTTTCAGACTAAATAAACAATATAAAAAAAAATTAATCATTAGTTGGAGCTCTACATTCCAGAGTGCCTTTATAGCAGATGTTTATCAGTGTTAGTGCTCTGTTCGGTGGTGTTGCTCAGATCATTGTTCCCTATAGGGTCCCAGCTATCTGCCAAATCCAATGACACTGCTCCTCAGTATACTGCTCATAGCTCCGGTCTTAAAATACCCTCGCTGCATTCTGTCATGCTTCCCAAGGGACTGCCATGGGTCAGAGATCCCATCTCGGGGAATCTCTTCAGTGTTTGGAAATAGATTTGGTTTGCTCTGTTTACTCATGCGCAGGGGTGTAGAGGAGTGGTGGACTTAAACTGCATTTATCCACCTCTGGAAATCTCTAATTGTTTTAATTCAGATCCAGGAGCATTTTTACATGGTTATGCAAAGTTTACATGTTTCTCAGAGCGTAGTCATTCATGTTGGGGCTCGTCTGAAGTTTAGCTCGCCAGAGGTTAGGCTTCCCATTCACATCTAATCCACGGTTTATTAAATATGTTAACAGCAACAAGATTAAAGGGATGTTAATTCATTTCTTGTACCAGGCTGTCTTGTAGGTTTAGGCTTATTTTGACTCATAACAATTTGTAACAGAGTGAGGGGCTTTTCAAAAGAGATGTAGTGGTTGTATTGCGTAGTGTTTCCTTTTGATTAATGACAGATTTATTTATTTTTTAGGGAATTGGGGCAGGGCAATACATTGTAATATGAGATATATTGACATTAAGTTTGAAATGTTGTTGCATTTTCATATGGCATCAGTGCAATACATACATATTACATGCAGACTTGAAGACTGACATTGCATTACATTACATTTCGTGACTGTTTCTTCAGCTGAAAAAGCTAAATGCTATCATTTTTTTTATAAATAAAAAATATATATGATATTTAACCCTATTTTGGGAATATCCACTTGGTTTATACATTAGTAGCATCATACTACTTATCTTATCTTTGTCTTTTTTACTGAGCTATGAAGTGCACACAGATATTTAAATAAGGTATGTTTTTTGTATACCCTGTGGTACCTGTCCTCCTGGTACACAAACGTCTGATGTGTAACAGGATGTAGCAGACACAGGATGTTTGCAAAGTGAGTTAGTCTGTGTGATGCATCAAACCTGCTTTGCACGATGGCTCATATTGTCTTATTGGCCCTATCAATGCTTTTGCAGTCGAGGGCGATTGTAAATGTTGTTCATAATATTACATATTAAGCATCTTACCTCCTTTTTAAATGCATGCCTTGTAATGGTTTTTATATTTTCTTTCAGAGCTTGGTATGGCGCAGCGAAAGTTTGCCCAGTGCCTGGGAGAGTTTCAGTTTGAGTACATCGGAGATGCAAAGACAGATGATGAAAAATGTATTGGTAAGTGTGGATTTGTTTCTTACATAACCACTAGTTTTAGATGTGCACAAATGTTTGTTATGGTTCTTTCTCTAGCAGCAAATTAAAAGTAGGTTTTGGTGTGCACCTGTGGTGGGAACAACTGGAAGTCATAATGTATTTTTAGACTGCATGTGCATGTGAGCACGAGAGAGACAGAATGATTGCACTTATTACCGTGTTTGATTTTTCTTTTTTCTTTTCAGATGAGTCTTTGCAAGAGTTCTCCTCATTCCTCAAGAACCTTGAAGACCAAAGAGAGCTAATGGTGAGAACAACCAGTCAGAACCTGCTTTGAAAGCCAGGGAAAATACCTGTGTGTCCTGACTGTCTGTGTGGTGTATTGCACTTGAATTGTTTCACTGTGTACTCCTGCACGGTGTGCATTTCTAACCAGCCTACACCTATTACTGCCCATATTTGGTATTTGTATCTATTAATGTCTTACTCTGTCATCCACCAGAGATCCAGACAGGCAACCGTAATATAATTTTCTCCAACCTGCAGTGCAGACACAGCATCCAGTAGGCAGAGTAAACCTAAGGGTGTATAAGTATCGATAGTGTTCAGCTCCTCCTGTTGTGCCTGTCTAAGGGTCACTGTCACAGCACCTGCCTGGGAGTGGCTGCAGAGAAGACTACATATCCACTGCAGTGCATTATTGCACCCAAGCTTTAAATACCAAAACAGATTCACATAAGTTTTTACTGGCAACAAGGTCAACCCAGCAATCTAGCCCACCATAAAACTCGCTTTGGCATCCAGCAGCGCTGTTAAAGTTACAAATTTATAAACCACAAAAATCACACATCCAGTATGAAGGAAATTACAACACCAAACACTCTTGAACTGCTACCATGAAGTGTGAAAAGTGTCACACGCTGTTTACCGATGTAGATATTACGTAATTGTCAAAGGTGCTCATTTGAAGACTCTGAATTTAAGCAGTAGGTTTGATGGCCAGTGATTGTGTTTGGGGAAAATACATCTAAAATGTTCCTCTTCTTTGGACAGGGACGCACGATTTAGCACTTGCAACGTTCTATAAACAGCCACTCTCTTGTAATGTCTGTCTGTAGTGTCTGAGGTTAGGGAGTGGGCCCATCATCAGTAGCTGACTGAGATGACTGTTTTAGCGCCAGGCTCAGACCATAATGGTAAACACGCTGCTCAGCACAGCACTGCTCAGCAGAGTGGGATGACATCACAGTGCAAAGTAAGGAGAAGTAGGATGGGCATACAAGCACAGACATGTCCTGCAGTCAGCACAGAAGAAGCACTGGAGAAATAAGGAAAAAATACACTGACTTTATTAATACATAATTGAAAGACAAAGACACTTTCAGAATAATGGTTTGTTATTATAAGGCAGCACCTCTAGAAGCCAAGAAACTGTATACACTTGCCACTCTTCACTGCAGTCAGCAAACACTTCAGACTGGAAAATGTTGTTGTCATATGAATTATTAATGGACTTTGCCATTGAGTTGAACCGTAATGAAGGCTTTGTTATTACTTCTGTCTGTCTAGATGAGAAACATCACTGAAACCTTAATGAAACCCCTAGAGAAGTTCAGGAAAGATCATCTTGGTACAGTAAGGGTAATGTATGATGGTTTATTTCCTCTTCCCAATATGTTTTGTAGCTCTCAGTAGAAGTCTTTGTATGCTTGATGTATCCTAATGATTGTTAAAATTTCCATATTTTACAGTTGGATGCGAAAAGCATATGCTTTTACCACGCACATGGCTTTGATTCCTTTGTCCCAGAGAATAATCTAGTATTTTGTTGTCCTCATTTGCTTCTACTCCTTCTTCTGTACCTTCTTCAGGCGGAAAGAAAGAAGTATGAGAAAGAAACAGAGAAGTACTACAGTTCTCTGGAAAAGCTTCTGAATATGTCAGCAAAGAAGAAAGAGCCACAGCTACAAGAGGTATTTATCCTTGCCTGAACTCTCTGCCTGACAGATATGTAACATGCATAATAGCAATTCGTAATGACAGCAAAGCGGATGGAAAAGGGGTATTTTGTTTAGTTTGAGAATCCCTGTTTTTGGTTTTTGTCTTCGGAGCCTCGGGGAAGAGGCTTGCTGTAAAGCCTGTTGGACTGTGTGAGTTTCCACTGACGTGCCTTGCAGCAACAGTTTTCCTGGCTTGTTTTGAAAGGAAATGTGTACTCACTTGTGCTGTACTACCAAGGTCAAACCTGGTTGCTGTACTGTAGTTTGGGGAAGAATCCATGCCACATTACCATGACATGAACATTTAAAATTCTGGAGAGTTTAGCAACCTCTCACTAAACACTGCCTTCTTGTCTTTGCAACTCTGTGTACTCATGTAATGCTTACCCATATGTTGTATACACAACTAGAGAGGACACTTAAAACTGTTAACATTGTGACTACAGGCTGTTCTTCTCTGTGACTCTTTGGACCCAAGGGTCTGTGGTACTAACACTCATTCCTATCAGGCTTGAATAAATAGACCCAGTGACTTGTTCTGAGCCACAACAGTCATGAACTTCATCAACACTGCACCCGTTGTTCATGAACTCAGTGAACAGTAGCTTATATTTTGAAAATCAGTATGTGAACTTAAAAGATGACTAAAAAGAAGGCTCTGCATGTGTTTAAAGCTTAATTTTGTTTACACGTTAAGTCCTTGGTGGTATACAGTGTGTGTATATATAATTCAGCTACAAGTCGTGTTAAATTGCAAATATTGCTTGTATATTTTTATATACATCTAAGAATCTTTTGTGTAGATATACAGTGGTTAGCACTGTTGCCTCAGAGCAAGAAGGAAACAAATCCCTCTGAAAGACCGGGACTTTTCTGCGTCTGAATCCATCCCTGGGGTGCTCTGGTTCCCTCTCACAGTTCAAACGCATGCAGATTGCTGTAGATTAGATTACCTGGCAACTCTAAATTGCCTATAGCTGTAAATTGGAGAATGTTATCTGTCTGTACATGTTAGCTCTGTGACATCAAAGACGCTATATGTTCAGTGCACCGCTCTACCAGAGGTGAGCTGTGATAGGCTCTAGCCTAGCCACAGTTCTGTTTAAGACAAGCAGGTATAGGTAATGGATGTATGAATATTTTGTAATTCTCTACTGCTGCTTAAGAAGAGGAGTCCCCCTTATGTTGCACACACTTTCTGTTTTCTTATACAGCCCTCTGAGACATATCAATCAACTTGATTTGAGTATCATCAGTATTTGATTGAGCACTAATCAACTTCAGTATCCCCTTTGTGAGAATTTAATGCCAAAACAAGAAAACAACCCTCAAATTGCACTGTATCATCCAGATCATAATATTTCTTCTTTGCTTCCATGCATATCTGTCCCTATAATCATCATTGTGTGTGTTCTCCACCTCCACAGGCAGACTTCCAGGTGGAAACCCTGAGGCAGCACTTTCAGGAGGAGTCACTGGACTATGTGTGCAAACTGCAGGAGATCCAAGAGAGAAAAAAGTTTGAGTGTGTGGAGCCGGTGAGGGACTTCAGCCTCCAGTTTCTTTATTATTTGAAAATGAGATCATAATCTGGCATGATGTCATGTGCCATAATGTTTTGTCGTGAGTTTCTCTTTCACTTGTTGACTTCATGCATTGTGTTCTTTTTAGATGCTGGCCTTCTTTCAGACAGTCTTCACCTTTTATCACCAGGGTTTCGAGCTTGCCAAGGACTTTGACCATTATAAAAGAGCACTGCAGATCAATATTCAGAATGTAAGAAATATTATTGTTTTATTATTGTATTTGTAATTTGGATAAAGATGATTCTAACCATGACGACAATTGCTTATATGTCATTCAAGTAGAAACCAAGAATAGAAAAGGCCTTGGACATAATTAAATCATTCCCTACTTAACACTAAATCTAAAAACAGAGCATCATGGGCCACAGAAATTATCTCTGTGTTTACCTGTCAGACGCAGGCCCAATATTTACATTTACCAACTCTGCTTTGTACCTTTGATATGGCCTACTTTGAAGTGCCATTAGTCTCTCTTTCATTTTCGGTTTTAGATTGACTTCATGAAGATAAAGGGATTTCCAATGGAAGTTTATTATTTTGATTGACTGTAGCCTCCCATTAGGAAACTCTTCCAACCTAACCACTGATTATAAGGGAGTGACTTCCTGGTGTGTGTGTGTTTGCTTCCTCTCCCTCCCAGACGAGGAGTCGATTTGAGGGAGCGCGGTCAGAAGTGTACGAGCTGATGAAAAGAATCAAGGACACACCTCAAGAATACAGACAGACCAGCTCTATCAGTTGCGAAGGCTACCTCTATGTACAGGAAAAACGTGAGACCTTTTAAATAGCTCAAATGTATTTTAATATGGGGTGTCATATTGCGCCCATTCATAACGCACGCTAGAGCGAGGAAACGTAGTCAAGCCAAGAATGCATGACACACTCTCCAAATATACACTGTCCAATCATGACGGGGGGCTTCTATGATTTTCAAGTGTGGCAGTTTATCCCCATATTAAAATAAAATAATGATGAATAATAAAATGTTTCCTGTGCCCAATGTAGGTTGTCAGTGACATTATCTAATGGGTAGTCGTTTGGACACATCAGTAATTCTCTTTCATCCCTGTTATGAACAAAACATGGCGGTTCAAATGAATTTTTTAACCAGTAGCAGCAGCGATGATGCAGCATGATGATGCACAATTTTTTTGTTAGATATGTTTTTGCCTTCACTCGTTGACACACATTGTCATCGCGGTTGTCTTCCTTGATAACGCTTACTGTTATGATCCAAATAGTGCTGAATGTCACATCTGTACCTTGTTCCTTTAGGGCCACCTCCGTTTGGTTCAAGTTGGGTCAAACGCTACAGCACATTTGTCAAAGAGCAGAAGATCCTGCACATGGTGACTTTCGACCACAGATCTGGAGGGAAGATTGTGAGTGTAGTCTCAGATTTCTTTTATGATTTCTCAACCACATTTTTCAGAACATCTTGCTATTTTTGTGATCATATTTTTGTCACTGCAACATTCTGAAAAGTTTTTTTATTTTGTTTTGTGTTTTACAGGGTGAGACAGAGTCTGTCACGCTCAAATCATGCGTCCGCAAAACGACAGACATGTTGGACAGGAGGTTCTGCTTAGAACTCGACATAACAGATCGGTACATCATCACCTAGCGCTATTTCCCAAACACACTGTAATGATATTGTGCTTGTAGCTGCAGGTATCATTTTACATTATGTCACAAGTGACACACCTTATTAGAAATTATTCTCTTGGATGACTCTTGTGGCTTGTTCTTAGCGGAGGAAATAGATCTTCTGTGAGATTCCACTTTAACAGTTAACAGACCATAGCTCCACACACTTTCTGATTACAGTTTAGCTTGTTGTTCTATGTGTTTTAGATTGCAGAGGGCAGGACAGCAGGATTTGTCTTGGAGAGCTGCCCTCACTCACACACTTAGCCTGGAGGATTTGTCACACCCTGCTGTGCCCTCCTGTAATAGATATCTCATTTTGTCACACAACTTAACTCTGCCTTGCCCCTTTTCTGTAGTATTAATAGAAGAGCAATACCCCAGATTTAGTATGGAAATTCGAGTCCACACATCCATTCTGATTGGGATGAGTAACTTGATATCCATCTGGTCCCACATGATTGTGGGTCTCATAAACCAGCTGGTATGACTAATAGGGCTCATATTTGTAGTTACTGCAAATCCAAGGTGCAAGTGCCCTTGGTAGAGGGTGTTTTTTTTATTTTTTCAAAGCACATTTGATGTTTTATATTGACACTGACTTCCCCTGACTCCTTACTTTATGGTAGGTCTAACTCTTTGCCTAATGCTGATGTGGTATGGCTCTTTTCCCAGGCCAGGCACGGTGCTAACAGTACAGGCTCTGTCAGAGGATGACCACAAGTTCTGGATGCAGGCCATGGGTGGGAAGGAACCTGTGAGTCAACTGCCTGCACTGTGTCATCATCTATCACTCACACTTGGCTCCTGTAGCCCAACTGTATTCTGTTCAACAGCCATTTTATAGTTTCTTTTAATATCCTCCCATATACCTGCACTTTACTTGTATAGCATGCTTGATAAAGTTTAAATACCCGTGACGGTGTTTGTGTTTTTGAACAGATTGGACACTATCTTGGGAGGACTTGGACTAAAGAAAGAGGAAGTAAGTAGCTGTACCAAACTTTGTATTTCTAAAAGAGTATCATAGAGTTTCATCAGCACAGTGCTTCACCACATTTAAATGTTTGTTTGTTTTTGTCTTCAACCTGCAGTTGATGCCCAGCTGGATGACGTAGGTTTGAGTTTGGTGAAGAACTCCATCAGCGCCATAGAGACGAGAGGTGAGCTTGAGATATGTAAATATT
This sequence comes from Argyrosomus regius, assembly GCA_946959425.1. NCBI lineage: Eukaryota > Metazoa > Chordata > Actinopteri > Sciaenidae > Argyrosomus > Argyrosomus regius. The sequence goes on from OX336883.1 coordinate 9,902,879, forward strand.
GACAGGGATTTATTCGGGGGAAGTTAAACGTGACAACTGCTGCATTTTAACAGGTAACATTAGGTGCAGTATGTTTATATGTACACAAGGGGGCAGACTTGCTCCAATATTGAAACCAAAGACTTGACGGCACATACTGCAGGCAGCGAGTACTGTAGATAGTACTAATTCCTTTCATTGCATAGTACTAAAGTTCTGTTAATTTTCTTCAGTCTTCACATGCTTATCTGACCTCTTTTTCAGTCCAAAAATCAGTTTTGGTCTTATCCCTCTCAACATGGCCAATATTTCATTATGCAAATATATCTTACTGAACTTGGTGCACATTGCAATGACATATCCGTGTATAGTTTGACTGTACATGGTTGTTGTCGTGTATATATGTATATATACATATATGTAATATTGTGATCTTAATCTTTACAATTTCATTGTGTTTGTTTGCCTTCTCTTTTATTGTTTGTTTGGTGTTGTGTGTTCTTTTCCCTGTAAAAAATGTTGCAACTTTGATTTAAAAAAAAGTTACATTATTGTTATTACTTATCAGGTATTAATGACCAAGGCCTGTACAGAGTTGTCGGGGTAAGCTCCAAGGTTCAGAAGCTCCTCTCATTAATGATTGGTAAGTTTTCTTCCTGCTCTGGAAATGTATTAGCATAGAGAGTTGCTGGTAAAAGATGGAAAAAAAAAAGTAAAATTTTTAATTTATATGCTACTGCACTATCTCTGTGATATTAGGTTGCCCCTAGTTAGTTGAATGTGCTGACGTAAAGGAAGTGTCGGGGTGATATTAAAACGATAGTGAATGACAATCAGCCCATGACTCAGCCTATCAAAACCAAGTGTCTCTGAAGTGCAACAAGTGCCTGGGCGTATCTTCCATTCAGTTTTATATCCTCCAGACTACCAGACAGGGTCCCTCCCATCCACGTCCATGCGCTTTTTGGCTTTCATTAACGCACCACTAAGACTGCCTCTCATGTGCTCATGGCTGATTTAGTCTGTCAGTCGCTTTCTCGATTTTCCTTTTATACCTCTCACTTGTCTTCAATCCTTTTTCACTCAACCCCTTTTCTATAGAGCTTGTCCTTTGTCCTTTCCATTGCTCCCTGTCTGCTCTCTGGTTTCCTGCCGTCTCCAGCAGACATCAGCTCACTTTCAGCTCTGTGTTCAGAATGACAACAAACTCAGGCAGCCGCCAGCCTGTCTCAGCTTCCTCTCCAAAAACCTTCCAGCCTCTCAACCTGCCGACTCATGCTGTAAACTCCATTAACACTCTGATGCGCAACTCTAAGAAGTTTCTTTAAAGCCTGATTATGGTAAAAGAAGCATTCGTCTGTGGTCTTGATATTCCACATGAATGTGGGTGAAATACATATATTTCTTGCACTTTAATGTTTGCAAATGTTGGTTTACTGGATAACCATATAAAATACATTAAGCTGCCCAGACCACAAGTTATATTTTATCTCTGAATTGACTCATATGTATGACAGAAGTAGTAGTACTTCTGCACAAACCAACACATTCACAAACATTTCATGCATACAGCAGTTCACAGTGAGTGGGTGAAGCAAGCTTTTAAACCCTGAAGAAAGACTTCGGATCCTCCCACTCCTCCTCCTTTTCATCTCTCACCCACCGACATGGCCATGGTCCAATCAGAGAGGACAGAGTGATAGAAAACGAGTCTCCCATCATATTACAGTACAAACAAAGCAAGCGGCACCTATTGAATGTCAGGCAACAATATAACAGGAAGAAGACTGTAAAAGTGAGATCCATTCCGTCTCTGACCTGTCTGTTGTACAGCACGAGGCAAGAGAGTGTATGGTGTTGCTGAGTTAGACTTCTTAGTTCTATAGATATAATTGCAGAGTGAGGAAAATTTGAGGAATGATGTGAGATGTTTCCAAAGAACTACTCAATACATTCCATATTTTTAGGATGTAAGGCGGAAATGAACATTAATGTATTAAACGCTGGATGATGTTTCCAAACACGGTGGCCAGTTTATTCCAGAGAGCTGACCAGATGTTTATGCTGCTTCCCACTTCTGTTAAATATTATCAGTTCAAAAGACTGACTTTAAAGGTTCACTTAAATTACAATAAACTGTGGTGCCTCTTACACAGCAGCTAAAGCTTGCCCCTTTTGAGTTCAGCTACCAAATGTGTTAATCTGGTCAGCCTGGGCCCTCTAAGCTGGTTGTTTCCATCCTGAGGGTCAGGACTCCCACAAGGAATTCCAAGACAAATCTAAGGGTCGGGTTATGCTCAAACAGAGCTACTTTGTACAACGTGTTGTCAATCAAATGTTTATAGCTGTCCCGCACATTCAAAGGAAGTGGAGTGCAGTGTTGACTGCCATTAAGATGGTGGGCGACGCGATATTGTTTAAATATAATAGCACATATTTTGGGACATTCTCTCCCGGAAGATGTAGTGTAGCGCTCAGCTGTTCACATGTAAAGTAACAGAAATAGTTCTGTAAGAAAGGAAAAAAAGAAGTTCAAGCCATGGCTCTTTTTCTCACCTCCGCAGTGGCCAATGCTGGCCGATCACGGCATCAAGTGGGTGTGAATGTCAGCTTGTCAGTTTCGGAAAGTTGCAGAAATGATCGGATGTCGACCCCTTAATGTAACAAAGGGGGGGGTTCTGAAGCTATTTAACCATCCGGACCACAAGATTCAGAAAAAAAGCACAGTGGCAGCTTAAGGGGTCACAACATTATTGAAAAGATAGAAAGGAAAAATGGTCATAACTTGAACATATAGGAAACCAGTAGTGATACAGGTTTGTTTCTTCTTAAGGGGTCACATGTTGTCTCACTGCACCAGGCTGTAACAGCTGGTACTTTTGCTCACGCTCTCTTCCTTCTAGTTTAACAGACCTTTCTTTTGGAATGGATTTGAATGGTGAAATGTTTTTTCTCTATCTAAGACTGTTATGGGTGGTAGCTTCAGTTTCAGCTTTAGCTCCGATGCTAAATCCCCACACAGTGCGGTAATGTCCTCAGGGGCTTAATTTAGATAACTGATGTAAAATAACAAAGAATTACACCTTTGAACTTGCTTCTGCTTTGTGGTTAGCAGCCTCATAATCAATACTGCTCCAACTGCTACTGCCAAAATTGTGTTTTTGCGTCCTTGACCTAACCGAGCCTGTTTGTGTGAGACTACAGAGCCTGTGCAGATCTCATCAGTTTCAACATACATACTTAGAGAGACACAGCTTTGGCTACAAACACTCCGCAAAAAACATTTGCTTACAGAAGTTGATATTGGACAGGCCATTTTGTGGACGGAGCAGGCGGAGAGAAACACGCAGTCGCCCTCACTGCAGTGCTTTGATGAAAAAAAAACATTTCCCAATGACACAGACCACAACCACCACCCACGAAGCTCAAGTCAGCGTGGTGACCTGAGGCCTGTAGAGTACATGTGTCTAACTCACCGCACTTCATTGACACATTGCACATCCTCTGTAATTCATCAGAGTTTACTTAAGGTGTGACTAAAGCCCCCTGACTTCTCAGCACAACACAGCCCTGGAGTCCCTGTGGAGCCAATGAAGTAGTAAGGGATTAATTAAACTTGTAATGAGTATAGAACCAGCAGCCCTCCACAGAAGCTGTAACTTCCTTCCATATCCACTGGGACTAGATTCGACCCCCAAGGCTAGTAGCACTGCTTTTATCCTCACATGGCTAATTACAAGTTACATATTTATATTGCATATTTGGACTTTCTAGGCTACCCGCAAAATTACACTTTTGCTGGTTAATATGATAAAGAATAGTTTGTGCTTTGTGTTGTTGCCTCAGTCAGTGAATTTTCCAGTAACAATATGTTTCATGATTGTGATTCATTCAGATGAGAAGAGCAACGACGTGGATCTGTCCACCAGCGAGGACTGGGATGTTAAGACAATAACAAGTGCACTAAAGCTTTATTTGAGGTAAGAATGGGTGTGATTAAAGACATCGAGTTAACAGTTAATTGATTAGACAGTTGACAGAAGATTCATTGACAACTAATTTGATAATTGATTAATAATTTTAGTTTTGTTTTTTTTTCAAGCAAAAATGCCGAATTTCAGTGTTTTCTTCTTTTCAAATGTGAGAATTTGATTCTTGTTGTCTAGATTTTAAAATTTTAAAATCTGAGTTTCTTTTTGCTGTTGGCTAAATAAAACAAGCATCAGGTCACCTTAGACTGTCTGCACTTCTTTATAGACAAATCAATAAAATGTTAAAAAGAATCAGCAGATTAAACGGTATTAAAAATAATCATTAGTTGCAGCTCAGTAAGCTTCGATAATTACATGAGAAGAAATAAGATCATTTGCTAATCATATCTTAAAACTTGTACAGTCACTCACAACGAAACTATTTGGTTGAACTTCTCTTTTTAATGTGACCTCTGAACACATTTTGAGATGTAAGTTAAGTTTCACAATTTGTTGTCCTTGTATTGATGCATTCAAACTGAGAATGTGATATGACTAGTTTCGAGCCATTTGACAAAGTTTGATTCATCTAATAATCCACAAAACTGTATTATTCAGAGTTGCTATGTGTATGAGCAAATCCATTTCTGACCAACTAAACACCAGTGCTGAATGAATGACAAACACGAAAGAGCCTCTATTCACTTGAATATGAAACATTTCATCCATTGTCGACTCGTTTTTTTTTTTTTTTTTTTAAATGGCTAGAGAGTTAATTATGCAAAGTGCCTTGGTATAATTAACTCCTTGCGAGGTCACATTGCTTACTGTGCGCCTGTTCCACATTCACAAACTCCTTCCAGGTTGACAGATAGTGTGGGTGAAGTTCAAAGATTAAAAATGTGGTTTGGTTGCAAGAAGCTGAGACAGTTTCATTTAAATGGCTATTTGTTTTTGTAAACATGTGCAGTTAGCAGCAAATTGAGTTTGTTTTGCTCACTTAAATCAAAGAAAAGTTGTATTTTCTAAGTGTGGAATTTGCCTATTTTTCTGACAAACCCCAGTGAAATTTTTTCCAGGAAACTGATTTATGTACTGTACTGTACTCAAATAATTAAGGTTTTTGCTCCAGACCGTCATCAATCCATATTGTCATGCAAAAAAATGTGTTTTGATTTAAATTCTCTGTCAGTTGCACAATTAAATCCTGTTGACTTTGCTGTAAGATGTGATTGTGAAAATAATCAGATCTGAATGTCAAATTGAAAAAGTAGTTGCCAGTAATTTGTAGAAGTTTGGTCGACAAACTGCAGAATGCAGAATAACAATAATAAAGTTATAAATATCCTATTTCATTTCATTCTTATTTTCGCTGCAGGTGCTTTAGTCACAGTTTCAGTGCCCAATATAACGACGAGCTTTGCTCTGTTTAGTCAAGCAATATTCACTGCAACATTCAGTCATTTTGAATCACTGCTAACATAGCATATTCATATTGTTATGCGATATTAAACCACGCAGAGTGTTACTCTGACTTGCCTTTTACTTTTGTGTCTGGCCTGCTGGAATAAAGCAGGGTCAATCTCCTCAGTTTCCTCTGAGGCTAAGTACCTTTGGCCACTGGCCAGCTGCAGTGTGAAAGTACCTTCAGATGAACTTGGTTATCTCAATGCGTGCGCCATCTAATTCCATCCCCTGGCCTGGCCACATTAATCATTGCTGTGTGCAGACCCTATAAAACAGTGTGCTGGCTATTTCTGTCCCCCCTCGCTCACTTCAACTCTCACTTCCACATCCAACCCCCACCAACCTTCTCTCTTTCTCTCACTCTCTTTTTGAAGGAGCCTTCCTGAGCCGTTGATGACCTATGGACTTTACAAAGAGTTTATTAGCCCTGCGAGTAAGTTTGACCACCTCTATGAATACAGACCATAAACAAACAACAGAGTAAACATGTGTTGTAGCAGTATGAAATGGACATTTCATAAGTATAGGCACTGAAATCTAACAGTTTGTTCTTCTTCAGTGAGTTATTGAAAACACCAATTTTGCCAAATCTTTTAAAGGTACAGTGTGTAAAATTTGGGGGACTCTATTTACAGAACATGGCTGCCCTAAAAGATTCATAGTCTGAAAGCTATTGGTCCGTTTGTGTCTTGAATGCTAATTAGGATCCATCCACAGTCTTTAGACATTGATCAGGAGTCACTAAAAAGTGTAATGCTGTACCTTTTATGTCTTACTTGGTTTCAGAAATGTGTCTCTCTCTGCAGTCACAACATGTGTGGTAGTAAATCCACCATCTGAGGACACTCAGATAATTTCTGCTACTAAACATGTGTGGCCAAATAATTCATCAAAGGTTCAAGCTGAAAGATTTGAAATGATAAATATTCTGTAATTTTCATGCCCTCAAATGGTCCAGTGAGTGACCTTGAACAGCAAAAAGGCACTTTTTTTTTTTTTTTTCACCCACGTAACAACATTTACGTATGAAATGTTTTTAAAGCAAGCCAAACTTGAATCTTATTACAACAAGTGCTATAATTGGATCAGGTTGACATTTTTATCAGGCGCTCGCAATGCCCTCATAACGAGGGGGAAAAAATGGATTAGCAATGAATATTTTTTTGATGGATGACAGCAGCCATAAGAAGCTTTTTTCCATGTTTAAATCCTTGTCGTTCCCATAGTAATGATATTTTGTGTGTCTCCCTGTGTGTGTGTGTGTGTGTGTGTGTGTGTGTGTGTGTGTGTGTGTTGGTGTGTGGGCGGTCAGATGCCCATGTGTGAGGAAATGTTTAAGAGATGATCTTGGGGGTTTTAACACAACCCTTTTATACGGTAGCGACAGTAACGTAAAGCTATCTCCTTCGCCAGCATAGTGGTCCCTGCTGCCAAATTCTGGGAGGCTTCACACCATATATCACTATCACACCTCTTCTTCTCTTACTTAAACTGGAATGTATCATCCGCAGCCCTTATATTAGAGGGTGATAGCCTCTGATCATTGTGTCCTTAAGGGTCCACTAACTTTAGCTCAATTTTTGATTTTCCACAATGTATCCTTAAGTTTTTCAGGACTTTTGAAGTAATAGACAGTTCAATTCTTCCACTAAATGACTTTGATTTGGTGTTTCTGTACCTTAAACTCCAAACTGTGAACTGCTCAAATCAACAGTACATATGTGTATGCCATCATCTCTTTAAATTTGCTGTTTTGCTAGCGTTGTACAGTATTCGATTGCAGCTGCGTTGGCTCCTTGCCACCTGAGGAGCACAGTGAAATCCTTGTTGTTTAATGCGAGTGCATGGCTGCTTCTGCGTTTGAACAGAGGGCGGTAGTCCAGAGTCTCGCATCCAAGCCGTCCACTGCCTGGTCCACAAACTACCGGAGAGGAATCGACAAGTCCTCGGGCTGCTTATGAAGCATCTGGCCAAGTGAGTGTTCATCCTTGGTCATAGTTCACCCAATCTCCACCCCCTCTCTCTCTCAGTTCTCTCTTTCTGCTCTTCCTGTCTGTCTCCTCATTCTCACTCCACATGCTTTTTCTCTCTATCTCCCTCACTCCCACTCTCTTCACTCCCCCTTCCCTGCTGTCACTCCATCTCCTCTCTGTCTACTCACTGGCTGCTGGGTAAGAAGATTGATGCTGCTAGCATAACATTTTTTTATGCCTTCTTAGGTCACATTGGTGTACATTTAAAGTTGTTGAAGGGGGGATTGTGTAGCCTACCGTACCTGTTCAGTATGCCGTTGTGCAGCCCACCAGTGAAGTGAAATGAAATGGACCTCTCAAATTAAGCCCTCTCTTGAGATTACTCTATACACCCCTGGATGGACCACTATTGTGCATCACTCCATTTGTGAGATTAGATAGGAAGAAAGATTTAAGAAATAATGTTAGCTAACATTACAAGGTTTTACCTCAGCAAGCTTTTTATAAACTAAATATGAGCAAATTGAAGATAAGTAAATAATCCCTCTTCCCTGAGGCAGTGAAAGTCTGGTGGATCTTATTTCATAGAAACCCGCTGCAGAATCAGGCTCTGGTAAAAAGGCAGCGCTATTGAAATTGAATTTGGATTATCCAGCGTGAAATTCTCCAGACTGGAGAGACTCGAATATTTTTCTGAAGTTGGCGTGTGTGCATGTCCTGCAGGGGAAGGAAGCAAAGCCAGAATTTCACACTGCTATCTGAAATGGTTTCAGAGATGTTATAAATGTGAGTTGTCACCAATGTTTTTGTCTTCAAAGGCATCCTTTGAAGCTATTTAAACTGTCTCTCTGCAGATGCACTGCATATCATCATATTCTAAGTGTGAAATCCCTTCACCTGTCCATATAACTTTCTCCTTAAATAAAGGGGTTTTCTCCTCCACTTTTTTGACCTCCTAAGATAAGGTTTCATATACTGAAGATGTCCTGATATCAAAGCTGATCATTTAATAACATCCATCATTCCTCTATGTCAAATATCATTACCAGGTTGTTGAAAATAATCCGAATATACAATGCCAGAAGTATCCTAATTGTTGGAATCAATGGCATGTGTGTAACTTCCAAAAGTCTAGATGCACAAATGCTCTCATATTTATTTGATGATATATATAGTTAATGTTTGAGTAAGTGTGAGGAGGTTTGTTAAGAGTATTGGCTAGGATTTGCTTCAGATTACTGTTGTTGACAAAGATGTCATGAGTTGTCATTTTATCTCAAAATACTGTGGCTGCTTTATGTGTTCAGTTTTTGATGAAAATCTACAAGTAATACAAAGAATGAAAAGTTAAATGAAGGTCCATCAAGATCTCCAGACTATTCTGGATATTTGATATGCTTGCTTATTGTGACATTATTGTCTAAAACAGAGACCACCTCTCTGTTGACGTCATAAAAACTATTACAGTTTTATGAAATGAAACATTAACCTTTAGGGGAAAGGAACAGAGGAGCAATTTTACACAGCAAATGCTGTACATTCACTGAATGCGGCTATTGTTTAGGCTGTCATCCACTCACTAAATTGGTCACAAGATGAGATGCTTCAGGATCTGACTTACTTACTTCAATGCATGGGAACTCTGCACTGAATGTCAAGTTTTTCAGACAGTAGCCAAGCCATAGTTGGCTTAATTTTCTTGTTTGCTTATATAATTTAACTCCTTTCACATTCTAAAACTTTTTTAAACAATATATTACAGTTACAGTACAGTCCCTTGTTAACCAGAACACCAAGAATGGGGTCAAGTCAGAGGTTTTTGTTTCTCACTTTAGCATAGTCTTATTCTGCCCTAACTGACATTTCATATCAGTGACATTGAGTTAGAAAATTGGAGAAAAACATGTATAATATGAGTTGTTATCTTCCTCAGTGTGGCAGCTCACAGTAAACAGAATCTGATGACCGTGGCCAACCTGGGTGTCGTGTTTGGTCCCACATTAATGAGGCCACAGGAGGAGACAGTCGCTGCCATCATGGATCTGAAGTTCCAGAACATTGTGGTGGAGATCCTCATCGAACACCATGAAAAGGTAACGCTCAAAATTGGGATTTGTCAGGCCGCTGTATCAGCTGTGCTATCACAAAGTGATGCACTTGAAACTGAACACTCCCTGAAAACTGGAAGCGTCTACTCGTAGCACAGTATCTTCCAGTGGAAGTAATTACTACCATTTCTATAAGATTCGAGAGAAAGTCTTTCTACGGTATTATATCCCATTTTCTCCCCAAATGTCTGTTTTTGATCGGTTAAATCTCTGCTGCACTGACTGTACCTCCACGATTCATTCTTTCAGTGCAATGTTTTGTATATAATTGTGTCTCCACTTGCCACCCTGAACTATATTTACTAAAAGCTAGGCAGCACAAGGTATAATGATAGCACCAAATGAAATCTGAATCAGGTGACATGACATCAGTAAGCTGTGCGCAGCAGCTTTTGTGTTTACCAACCTGGGTGGCGTGTAATTACTTGATACTGAAGGATAATAAATGTGCAAGCGAAGCAAAAGATCTAATGTTTGTAAGTCCTGGTTTTCTTGGCACTGAGCGCTTTCTTACTATTGTTTTGAAGTTTTCTATTTTGCTCTAAAGTTTCGATTTGGCAGTTTCTGTTGGCACATGCTGTACTGTACCTGACACCAGAATTTCATTTGGGTAGAGTGAGAATCTCAATTAGGGTGGATGTGTTGCTCTTCTCTTCTGTAGGTCCTGTTTGTTAAGACTGTTTAGACTTGTGTATATTCACATAACAATCCCTCCTCATCCACCGTAAAAGGCAGCTTCTTTGTGCAAATGTTCCAGCAATGAAAATGCATCATATTAAATAATGGGTACTTTGTGGTCTGTTTGGATATATGCGTGTTGTATTTATTGCTTGCTCTACAAAATAATGAGCAGGAATAAAGTTCTCAGATAATGAAACATGTACCAACTTAAACCCTTGGGACAGGATACCCTTCATCCAGTTATTAATGTACTGGTGTTAGACAGCAGTTTAATATCCAGAATTTTTAAATCTGGTCAATAGGGGGAGCCCCAAGTGCTCATACCAGGATTAAACACATGGTTTTCTCTTCATTTTCAGTATCTTGATTATTCTGTAGATTTACATATATATTTAATGATATTTGGAAGGTCCTTTGCCAGCCTAAATACATTTATTTTGGTTATGAGTTCATCATAACCTGCAGTTCATGGGATCATGTAATCTCTCCAGAATGTCATTAATCAGCGTCAATCCTCAAAGGGGGATAATTGTCCGTGTCAAAAGAGAAAAAAGGTTTGAGATTAGTTTTCTAATCTGTGTGGAGCAGCTCTGCACTCTGCGTAGAATCAGATGAAACCTGGAGCTTTTAGTGATTTTATTTTTTCCTCCAGCTTCATTAAATGGAAGATGATGTGTGTTGTGACTAATGTCTCCACCCAAGCTCACAAATCTAAAATGGGGTGTGAGAGAATACAGAGGCCTGGTGAAAACCAACGGGGTATACAAATGTGCTAAAACAACACCAGCAGCACAGTGTACACCGCTAGTCTCTGAGACTACCCAGAGGTATCCAACACCGTCCAGGTGATAAAGGATGTAGTGTTAGAATGCAGCAAGAGCATTTTGGAAAGTACAGCGTGTTAGAGCAAGGGAAAAGTTGAGCAGACAGACAGACAGGCATTAACTTCCCTCACAGCTTAGTCCCACTCTAGACTGTTGATACCCCCAGATACCAACAGTAGACTCTGTTTTACATTCACCTCCATCTGCAGAGAGAGGCGAGAGGGAGAGAGGGAGGCAGCAGAAACTCTCAGCCATATCAGATTTCTCACTTTTTCTATCTGCTTTTCTCCTACAAACTTTCTCTCTCATGCCCCCTCCTCTGTGTCTGCCTCTCCCGTTCACACTCTGTCTCACTTTTTCTGCCACTTTCTCTCTCTCCTCCCTTCCCTACTCCCCTCCTCTCCTCGTCTGTGATCCTTTTCGGAGGCTCTGCTGAGACTTCCTCTCCTCTGCAGCCCTATTCTCTTTTAACTCTACATCTGAAGTTTATATGTAAACACGGCCCGGTGAAAACAGGCTGCGCCAGTTGGCCAACCCTCCTCAAGTCCAAACCCTGTTTATTTTACTCTCCACTCTTTCAGAGAGTGGGTCAATTTCTCTGAGGAGAAATGTCACCTTAACTTAGACCCAGATTTCTGGACGGGATGTGATTGCGTTACATGTGGAGCTGCTCTTGTTTATTTTGGCACAAACTAAATCTTCTCACATGCAGTTTTTAGGGTCCAATCAATGAGCTGCTCAGCTTTCCCTAGAAGCACATGCCGTGGCTGCAAATGGCCTTTTCCATTCATCTACCACTATATAAAGCCTTTCAGAACCCGTTCTCTAAGTGAGGTCAGTTGAGGACATGGGGCTGCTGCTGTTCAACACTCTCCGAGTATCTGCACTGTGACTTATGGTCTTGGTAGAGACTTATTCGCATTGTGTATTCAGATCTTTGCAGATGCACCCGAGTCATGCCCTCTTTCACCTGCTGCCCCAGTATTCTCCGCTCCCACAAGGCAGTCCAAGAAGCTGAGTCGACAGAATCGGCCCCTGGCTGTCTACAATCCACAAGCCCTAGACATACAGAATGGTAAGAAGCATACACATGTGCACCTGTATATTTTTACACTGCTGACTATATTAACAGAACTGAGTATACACTGTAGAACAATTAAGCCTAAGTTAGATTGGTCTTCCCTTTTCACTGATAAACTACCTTAGTGATACAGAAAGTATGCAACTCACATATATACACTTTTATGGAGCACAGCGGCTAGCAGGAGCAAATCTGTTTATAATTTGTTCACATGCTAATTAGAAATTCATGCTGTCAAATGAATAACTTGCCAACAAAGTGATAATATCCAAACACAAACACATAAACATCTTTAACCCTGTAAAATGTGTTTAAGAATAGTCAAAGATACCATTATGAATGTGTATTACCCTGATAATTGGCATGAATTTTCATATTTTTCATCATTATTTCATCCTGACGTTGTGTTCCTGTTAGCCACCTCTCTTCCCCGTTTTGTTTTGCCCTAATCAGTCAGAGAGTGACATGTCCATCCCGCAGATGTAATGTAGTTAAAGTATATGAAGAACACACATTTAAAAATAATTTAAGGGTTTGAATCGCTCATTTGTGTACACAAGTTGTTAATTTGAGATCACAAATGAGAAACTTTTATGTACTAATTATCACAGTACTAGTACAACTAGTTGCCAGTTGATTAGGTACACTTCATTTATGTAAATGAGAGTAGGCTTAGTCATAGAAACGTCTCCCTCCATACCCTAATGACATCCTCTGAAATGATCTTACAATTTAATCAACAGCTCTCTAAAACTGTTTCTACAAAAACTGAACGTTATAACCTTCATGAAGGTTGGATTTATTGCAGGGTTATTGGACTGTATTGCTGTAGTTTTAGCTAGGTGCACCAAATAAACTGGTAACTGAGCAAATTTACCCCTTAATCCTGCTGTGCTCTGAATTCATTGGTTACGTTGTCCGTTCCCTAGTAACCACTAAGACCCGTAGTGGTGTCTACAAATGACACACTGAACTCAGTTGCCTCCTCTCTGTAATACTGTGTGGAGAGATTTGCTTCTCTGACTTTGAGCGCCCTTGTTTACTTTAAAATGCTTAAAATTCACTTCAGCTATCTCTGATACTTGATGAAATGGGAGACAATGATTGGGGCCCCTCTCCTGTGCATCAGGTGAGCTGATCGTCTGACCTGCTGACCCAAACAATCTAACTCCAGAAATTTCTGATCCGGGGCCAGCCAAATCCCTTCCTCTCCGCAATACAAAAGGAATCTAAATCTGCTTACCAGATTGCCTCTCTTTACCTCCCTCGCTCCAGCTTTTACCATGGGTTATTTTAATATCAGGGATGAAAGGCATAATCCATTTTTAACCTTTGTGTTTTTCACTTAATGGTTTTAAAGTAAGTTTTCTCAGTATTCAGTGGGTAAAAGCAAATTTAAGGACGATGATGGGGGAAACAGTGGTTATATCTACCCTTGGCACTACATGTATCTAATTTCCTGGCAGACGTGACAGCATACCATGTGCAGGGAAGTGCATTGATAAGAGTATTTATGTTAGGAAGCCTTAGAGTGGTGCAGACAAATAATAACAGATATTTCAGTCGATGGTTTATGATCAGTATTTCTTTTTTTGGCCACTTGGAGGCAGTGGAAACGAGTTGTGACCACAGCATTGACATATTTTCACCTTTTAAGTTAATATGGCAAACTTGTTAGCAAACAGTTGCTCATTTTCCAACAGTATTGTCATTATTTGAGTCATGTTTCTAGAAAGTTCAATATTTACACCTTTTTAGCTCTGTTTTAGTTTCTATAACTCCTGAGGGAAATCTCTACCTCTTGAGCTGTTCAATGCAACACTCGCTGTGTTCACCAGCTAATTGCTAAGGTAGCCAACTCACTGAGACAAAATACATAAAACATCAACATTTTGACTGTTAATGATGTTAATGATATTAATAATGTAATCACATTATGTCTGTAAACATTCTGTGTTACATTTAAGGCCCACACAACAATGGTCCACCTACGCGGGTGATTTCACTTATTTTGCCTGATTGGGCAAGACTGTATGGTCATGTACAGTGCTTGACTGACATCTCCCTCACCCTTCTGTTAAACCTCTAAGGGGAAGTTTGGTGATCTGGCATAATTCACAGCATAGCTCCATCCACAGTCAACCTGAGCTGGGGTCTAATTCATCATAACTGAAAATACCTGTGTGGATGTGCAGAGCCTTTAAATGAATCAGTTCCAATAATGCTATGCTTCCATACATGTTTAATGTAGAATGACCAAGAATGCTGTTATTACAATTAGTAATGCAACAGCACTAATTCAATCTTAATTAGTTATGGGCTTTGGTTTTTGCACTTTGATATGTGTTTTCTGGTGAAAAGGGAAGAAATGCTCCAAACAAACTACTTTTTTTCCATTAACAGTTGCTTCTGTGCTTCTCCCATCTCCCAAAAGTAGGATCTTTACTTGACAGTAAAATTGAAATAAAAGAGCTTGGATCTCCCGAGTGTTTCTGAGCTTCCTGTCTATGACTGCAGAAATGTATTATTATGAACAATACAAACTTGGTTGTAAGTCTTGCCTGTTTTGACACCAGTTTGATTTATAAAGTCCCCTGTTGATGCAGCATTGCCTTATGTATTGATAAATTATTCAGCTGTTTTATCAGGCAAGCTATCATCAGTAAGCCGGAATCGGCTGAATCTTTTACAGTAGAATAAAATTAATGAAAAGTTGGAATTAATTATAACAAACACTGTTTTTTTCCATTAAAGTGTCAGCTGTGGGAGATAGTTCCAGCCTAACTACAGATGAGACATCAATGGGCAGCAATGAGTCTGTATCGTCCCAGTCGTCGTCAGCTTCGGCCTCAGAGATGTCTACAGAGAGGAGTGACCATGCCCCACTTAACACCAGCCTCAGCTCGGGCAGCAACTCAAAGTGAGTGGTTCACTATGCTTAAATCCCAAATCAATATGCAACTGTGCAGCACTGAAAATGCAGTTATTTGTTGTGAAGCAAGTAGATCCACATAAATAAGTCCAAATTCAAATCTGGACACATTGGCACTTTACGTTGAGACTTCTTTCTTTGGTCAAATCAGTTATATCATATTGAGAGGTACATTGTCTAAACAGTCACCAGTGTTTGAGTTGAGCACATTGTAATTAAGGGTCCAGTGTGTAAGATTTAGGCGTCTTAATTTAGAGAATATGGGAGAAATTGAATATAATGTGCATAAATATGTTTTAGTTAGTGTATAATAGGGCTGTCACTTCTTATTCAAAGTTCCAGCATTCGTTCCAACGTGGTTAATATTCAAGCTGTAATGACCTGTTTGACTTCAAAATTTACAGTTTTCAGTCTCCGTTTGCCTTCTGCTCCAGCAGAGGGCGCTCCACTATCAGCTTGACCTTTTGCATGCTACTGACCTATCGGTAAACTAAGCTATGTTGTTTGCTAAGAAAATGGAGGACGCTAGTGAGCAAAACCATCCTGAGTGGACAGTTAATTGAGATTATTTTGGGAGGCAGGCACAATTAATTTGTGTTGTTTAAAATTCGTTCGGATGATTTTAGGAAAAAGTAACAGCCGTAGTGTATAATCACCTGAAATTAAGAATTGTTATGTTTTTGTTACCCGACGTTCCACGGAGTCCGCCCATCGATCTATCATGTCATTGGATGGTGTCGCTGCTCAGCCTTACGTACAGTGGCCACTCGCAGTATTGCATCGAAAAACTTACCTGTTGCCAAAAAGCATTTTCTCCATAGACCACCATTATAGATGAGATGGCTGTAAAAATGTTGACAGGACACCTCAAACAAGGTCGATTATGACTTCTTCTGTTATGAATTTTTGATCCATGGAGGTTTTATGTTTGTAATACTTTCCTCAAGCTAATAAAAGCGATTAAAAAATCTGTGACATCATCACAATGTAAAGTCTATGGGCTGAGCAAAAACTTGCAGGTGAGGTGAGCAGGAGAAACACTGCTGCACATATTCAGTGGGTCCTGTATCCAGCTCTATAATACATCTATGAGTCCTCCAGGTTGAATCACCATGTTTCTATAGTAGCACAGAACATCAGCTCTAGATACGGCCTTTTGCCGCCTTCACACTACGAAGGAGAGGGTGAAGAGAGGGTTGTAATTAGCAACTACACCGCTAGAGTCCACTAAATCCTACCCACTGGTCCTTTAACTGGCCTCTGCTTCCAAAACATGGTTGTCAGTCTGATAATTAGACTGAGTTGCCATTTCATCTCCCTTCATATTCATATTCTAAATATATGGGAGATGTGGGCAGAACAAAGCCAAACTGCTGTAACTAAAACACTTTCACTGCAAGTAACACTATTTTTATTGTAGGGATCATTTTTGTGGTTGTATTCTGTGGTGGCATAATTGACATTATTGTAATTACAAGAGTAACAGTAGTAATGTTAACAGCATTATTAGTCTTAATAATGTTATTAGGGAAAGAAATATTTGGAAATTTAGCTGTCCAGTCTAAATCAATTCCTGATTAAATAAGACAAGTTTTATCCGTGTAACATTAAACTTTTTTATTTATCATTTTGTAGAAATTGCATTGCATTTGCCTTAAGCTATGCCTAATAAATACTCCACTCACAGTAACTTTTATCAAGAGCTAAACTGTCGGTTATATTCATAATGCAGCAGAATAAACTGATGAGTGAATCCTTCATATATCAACATGCAGCACACTCCAACATGAGCCTGAAAATAGTGGCTCTTAAATCGTGTTCCCTGTTCCAAGGGAGATTATTAAATTTGAAATGCATCTCGCTCTCATTGTATGTTGACCAGTTGAATACATTTTAGCAGTATCGCTGCGCTCTGTGGTTACGGCACAGTTCTCGCTTTTCAGCCTTTGTAAAAAAGACGTTCGTCTTGGTACGTGATTTGTTTTTGGTAACTTGTGTCGGGCATTTATCAAAAATGAAACATTGATGAAATTCATTTTTAGTGTCAGCCTTGACACAAATGTTTATGCTATTAGTCAAATGTTTGTCTTTCTCTCTTGTACTAGTACTAGGTGGAAAATGTTTCAGTAGTTGATGCTTTGCCTCTCTCTGGCTTTCTTTTCTGTCCTCACTCTGTCTACTAAGTCCTTGGTCCTTTTTGTTGTTTCCAGCCCATGACTTGTCTTGAATGCTGATGTGAGAGATGAATTATTGGGTTATGCTGCAGATGTTAGACTCTCTGCTGTGTCATGTCTACAGAATCACCTTGAAATAGACTTTTTTTCTCATTCACTGTCCCTTTCTCCTTCTCCATCAGCTGAAAAGAGCTGTAAAAAAACCAAAAAAAACAAATCCACCTTACTACTTGACAGAGGACAGCGTGATTCCTCTCACTTTGACCTCTGTGGGTGTGTGCCCACCTGTATGTGTGTGTGTGTGTGTGTGTAGGCATGTTCGTATCAAGCGTTTTCTCTAAGTTTCAGTATTAGACAGACAATGCTGTATATTACTTACGTAACCAACTCCTTTTTTTTTTCCTGCGGGTATTTTTTTTTTTTTTGTGCTTTCCCACATATGTGGCATCATGTTGGAGGACGGAAGGAGCAACCAGGAGGAGGTCGTAAATCTCAGCTCTTATTTGTTTGGGAGACAGGTGGCCGAGCATTGGCCGTGTAAATCGTATTGACATTGGGGAGATATTCATCTTGTTTACCCTTATAGCTGCAGCCCCTGTCCCTTTATGAAGACTTGCGCCATATGTCACAGGGTGTCGCCCTGGCTTTGTTCACTCATAAATCTTAGCATGTGAGATGGTGGAGACCTGTTAGCACAGCACCTCTCTGGCCTGGAACCCAGGGATTCGGCTTCAGTCCTAGCCAAAAAGAGCAGTAGGGATGGCAATTGCTAGATTACTTCCAGCCACTCTCAGAAATGTATTATCTGCTCTCCGGTGTGCTCAAAAGTGCACCTGGAAAACAGCATATATTAGTCGGTTTTCCTGCAGGATAGCTGCAGCAAAATCTGCCTGGTCATACACAAATGTATCCTGACTCACTACATCATGTAATAACTCTTTGTGGAGTGTGGCATGATTTATCATCTCCGTCATTTTCGATGTCTTGCCTCATTTCTCCTCTTCTCCCTAAATTCAGTCACAGCTTCTCCCAGTAGCACCGTTGCCCAATGAGGTTACATTTTTTTGGCCACTTGTCCTTCATCTCCCTAGCCCCTACCCTTCATGCCTCTCGCTGGCAGACAGATGTGGATCAGAAAATGGTGGATCAGAGGTTATTTCCTGCCCACCCAAACTGGCGGTGGCTGGGCGGGCAGCTTGGCTGTGGGTTTGATCCCATTTTCTACTAGAAACACTACAAAATCCCACCGCTGCCCTTCTTGCGTTAGTAGAAAGACAGTTGAGAGCCCCACTCATCCCCGTGTTAGTTTCATGCCAGGATCAACGAGGCCTGGATGCTGCAGGGAGAAATTCCTGCAGTAATGAGAAGCAGCAGTGTACTTCTGTTGATGAATTTCTCCTTGCTACTAACCTGGCAGCATGTGATAATAACCCTGATGGCTAAAATAATAAACCGAACCAATTCTCTTTTGAATTCAGTGTTTGTAATGTTGTTACTTTTGATATCGTGATGCTTTTTTTTTTTTATGTGTAATTATATAATGTCTCCTGTATGTTATGATATGTATACCTATATAAAAAAGCCTCATAGCTTAAAACTTACAAATCTTACAAATCTTTATTACCAATATCTGGAGAGGGATTTTAATGTGAGCCTCACATACAGTGCATTTTCACTGAAGAGTCCCCATTTACTGTATTTAATCATGTTTACAGAAGAAGCTTAGCTAGGCCTGTGATGGGTAAAAACAACGGATGAGCAATTCAAAGCTTGATGCTATTTTTGTTGAAGAGAAATGGCAAACGATTTCCCTCGGTTTGGCTTAGCTATAATTGTGAAAGCAATTTTGGGATGAATCCATTTACCTCTGGTACATTTAACAAGTTTCTAGGGCAGCCATGTGGCATTCACTGATTTTTTTTTTCCCTAACTGTTTATTCTATAATTATTTAGATATCTGTTTATTTTAAAGATCTTCACAGATCTGTATAATCCTCTTCCAACTGAAATAAGCAAGAAATGTGAACTTTTCTTACATATGTGTGTGTGCACATGCATTTTCTGTTTTACATTTAAATGCATCTGGGGTTTTGTGCACATCTGAGTAGGTTCACCTGCAGCTGGGTAAAAGTATTGGTGCACCTCTGCTATCCCTTCTCTTGGCTGTGACCCAGGCAGACAGTGGTTATGCCTGGGCCCAGGTTAATGAGTGGATTTGCTGCACTGCAGCGCACTATCCCCCCATGCTGATGTGGAGCAGCTGAGCACCACAGTGGCCCCACACTGCTGCAGAGCTATAAATCACCCACAGTCAGGCCAGGCCCGAATGGAACAGCCACCGCTGGGGATGGACAAGCGCACCGAGAGTCAGGCAGGGGAAGAAATGGTGAGAGGACACAATATACAGAGGGGGAATGAAAGCATGAGCCCAGCACTGTAGGTTCACCTCCACCTATGGCTACATATGATCCCCTACCATGTTTCCCCCTAAAGGCCGCCTCGCTCTCTCTCTTCTACCAGTGCCAACGTAACCACTATTCACAACATCCTCTCAACCTCCAGCCCCTCCCCAGCTGCTCCCTCTAATTGCCTTTATTAACGTCTCTATGGGAGCAGCAGCTAGGAGCAATTTGCTCATTATGTACTGTATTAGCACTGGCCCTGGGGCAGGCATGGAACACAGAGGGATGCCTGGCTTAGACTCCTGCTCTCCTCTGCTCTCCTCTGCCTTTACCAGGACCCCTACCTCCATCCTGTAGGTCGGCCATAGACTCGTTGGCCCCAACAACAACCATTGTAAAGTACATCCACGACTGTAACAGATAAATCACAAAGTGTTGGTGTATTGTTTGACTTTACACGTACAGAAGTTATATACATTTCTGTCAGCATTGATTATTTAATTCATAAATAATATTTATAGAGACCACAGGTCTTCTTCCACAGAGTCCGTCATGTTGGACCGCCATGTTTCTACAGTAGCCTAGCCTTTTTTGCATGCATCGCGGCCACCACTGTTACTCCTTTGTCCGAGGAAGGAGAGGGTGATCCTACACACTGGTCCTTTCATGTTTTCACTTTCAAGTTACTTTCCTCTACAGTCAAAAGTATAGTCTTTGTAGCAATGGGTTTATTCTTTTGATGTCACTCATAGTAGTGGTTGTACACAGGCTTGACTTTTACTTTTGGCTGCTCTCTGAACAGAAACACAACAACTGGTAAATGTATGAATATTCCTCGAGAATTCAAATATCATGTTTAATTCATGACTGTTTGCATCTTTTATTCTGAATCCTCTCCCTTGGGGTTTTTACATATGCAGTCAATCCAGATGATTTTAGACTGAGCATTTGTTATTAGTCTGGCGTGTTTACGTCAGGCAGGTTGAAGTTCAGAGGTCAGATTTTGTCTAGCTAATCTCACAATTATGTTACTGGTTGGTTTGAGTGAAGCACAAGAAGTTTCAGAAGGTCATATAAATGTATTTGTGTGACTTCAGACCTTGAGATAAATATATCAAAGTTGCTCTTGATGCTTACCGTTCAGGTTAATGTGGACTGCTGTCAGGAGTCAGTCCTTTTGAAGAGGCTTTTTGGCAGATGGAGTGGAATGGATTATTTAATTTATGGAAGCCTGTTGTCCTTGTTATTGGGGTAAATGTAAAACCTGCACACAGAGAGAATTCAAAGTGCGAGTCCTCCTGTGTGTAGCTGCTGTACAGTTGAATGAAATAAGATGGAATATTTATCGTCTCTGTGTCAAGTGTGAAATTTAAAAATGCAACTTCATGATTTATAGGCTGGATGTTGATATTTTATTATTGCTAATGACTTCAGGTTTGCAGTGATTGTGGAATTATTTGACTTGACATTCATTCATGACACGAATGTCACAGAAATAACAGAACATCTGAATTCAGCTTGTTAAAATTATGATTTGTGGATGGTGTTGAAATCTACCACTGTCAAAGCCTACACCCCATTGCAGTTCGAATTCCCACCCTCCCAAGGCTCTGGATTGATGTAGAAGTTTATTCTCACCTTGTCTCCATAACAACAGGTTGCTCAGGTTAGCTGGTTTCTTCACTTACAGTAGTTGCTACAGATACTGAACGGTTTAACAATGGATGAAAACACAACCCCTATCCTACATTTTTAACACAAGCATTTTTGCTACCTGTGACTTTCATTAGTTTTCTATTTATTAGGGGGAAAAAATGGTCCTCTGGGCAAATGTGTCATGTTTTCAGCCAGCAAACACCATAGGATATGTGGGAACCAAGGTGTGTGTGTTTTTTATCTGCAGGGCCTCTGCAGCAGGAGTCTCCTGGTCCACTTCTGGAGCGCCAGGAGAAAACCAACCTGCTGCCACCACAGCTGCTTCTGAAAAAGAAAAGCCAGAGGAGAGGTAAGACAGGGTTCCCTGTCTTGGGTTATTTGTCTGTTTTCCTCCCAACTCCCAATTTTTTTTATTTCTGTTTCGTTATGTCATTTTCACATTCACATACTGGTTAAATGTCACACTCTGAGATTCTTTTCACTCTCTCAGTCTTCGCTCACTTGCTCCTTTACTCGCCTGCTCGTCTTATCTCGCATGTTCACTCAACAGAATCCCTTTCTCGTTGAACATGTACTCGCACTCTTGCGCATCAATATTTTCCCTGACTTTCTCATATATTCACCCGCCCTTAATTTGGTTTACCTTTGAGTGATCTTAATGCAGCGCAAGTATAGGCTGTAGCAGGGGCAGCAACCTTCTCCCCTTTTCTGTCAAAACCCCAGACGCACCACACACACACACACACACACACACACACACACACACACAGGTATTTAAGCGAACCGGATGGAACTGTGTACAGTCTGCCCATTACGCTCATCTACTGCTTTGCTTCCCTGAGAATAAATGATGAATTCATTTCCAGAGCATTCATATGCTACAGAGGAAATTGCAAATGGCTCGACCATTCTATGGGCAATCCATTAATGTTATTTTCGTATAAATACAAATCCTCATTTTTCCCAAATGCGGTTCCACGAGAGTGCATTCTTCCAAAATTCTGAATTCAAGAACTCTGCTGAACATTGTTGTATTGACAACTCTGCTGTGACCACAAACTTTTTTTTTTTTTTTTCGGTTTGTATATCTTCTTTCTCCTCTCTCATCCTACATTGTTGCTGCTCTGCAGAAAGAATATGAAATATTTATCAGGGCATCGTGTGTTGAAGGCACAACTTCTACATAGTAATGTTGCTGGCATTCGAGATAACGGGTTGCAATGGTGAGCAAAACAACCTTTCTGTGGAAACAGTTTTTATGTTTTTCGGGGGAACGCAATGGCATAAATACGTCTTTTTACTAACCTTTGCAGAGCGATGAATATGGTTTCTTTGACGCCGCTCTTTTACATCAAACTGATTTCAAATGCGACTTCTAAGCTCACAAATGTGAATTTAAAAGCTTGAAGCACAGTGGAGAGAGATTTCTATTCTACCTCTGTTTGTGTGCAAAGCCACTTTAGAATCCCCCCGCCACTTTTTAATTATCTCACCATAGATGGTTGTCTGCTGCGCGGACATGATGTGTGCCTGCCTTTTCGGCTGTACAAAACCTGCTACAAACAGCGCTGCATCTCATTGTGTTTTTGCACGCACACGGGTGCATGTGGGTGTGTTTTGACTCGCTCGCTAGTCTGTCTAGACTGGAGATAGGGTTAAGGCAAGAGGTGTGTAGTGGCCCGGCTCCTCTCTTGGTACTTTTTGCTTATTTTCCAGCCTGGCCCATTTCTGCTGTTTCAGGCTAGTGAGTGAATGAACAAGCAGGCCCCGGGCCCAGATTGAACTGTGCGGTAATCCTCCCCAAAGCTCCGCCAGCTCACTGATTGCCTTCATTTTTCAGTGTCACCAGCAGGAAAGCCAAGGCAGTGTACCCATGTGAGGCTGAGCACGACTCTGAGCTCTCCTTCCAGGTCGGTGCAATATTCAACGCCGGTAAGTGTTATCGCCTACACCAGTCGCTCACTCAGAACCAGCCCTGGCATATTGGATTTGGAGGAAAACCGAACACCCAATCTGATCTTCAATCGAACAGAGAGATGAGACGAGGAGAGGGAGAACGGGGAGGGGGTGAGGGGGGGCAGGAGACACAGATTTGCTCTTCAGTGTGTCTGGAAGAGGCTCGACTGAGCTTTAATCACTCTCAGAGGAAATGAGGATTTTGTAGTTCCTATTTTTTGTCAAAACCCTCTTTTGTGAGACCCAGACACTATAGAGATACTATAGTCTTTACAGGGAAGCGCGGTTATGTCTTTGATAAGACCCCACAATGCACTGCAGTTTATTGGTCGCTATGGTCAGTTTTCTTCTTTTTTCTTTCTTCAAAGGCGATCTTTTTTCTCTCTCGACATCGTCATCCTCCGCTCCCCTGAAGATTCAAGTGAACCGTCTCATCAACAAAGATACAATGATCCTAATGAAGTTATGATCTAAACGTCAGAATCTGACAGCTGCCATTAATAAATATGGATTAGAAGGCTGAAACCTTACCTTAATCATATTTCTATAAACTGCATGTACAATATTTCCTCTTTTGATGCCTGTACATTCAAGCCATCAATGTTTCATTGTTGGTCAGAAGAGTTCATGTCAGGATGCCTACAACAGCGGAATTAAATTTAACAGAAGGTGGTTTTCCAACTCATAAATACGAACTCATGTTATCTGAATAATAATAAACACAAAATGAATTAAGTATCACATTTTCATAAACTATATTAAATTATGTTTGAGCCCACTCTTTTATTCTGAAATTTCATTTGGGTCTTAACTGTTTTGTTTAGTAAAAGCATTACTGAATGATGATTTGTGTTTCTTTTGGATCTCAACTTAAATCTCCAGTTACCTCGATAACAAAGTTCGGGGATTTTTAGTTTAGTTTTGCTTTCATTCCGTCCGTCCGTCCTTCAACACTTAATCAGGCATCAAATTAAGTGATCGACATGTTACATAAATCTCACATTTTCATTAACTAAACATCTACAGTATCTTGAGGCCCTTTGACATGTTGCATATTTTGCAGCACTTTTTTTTTCGGATTGTGTAAAACAAATGTACAAAAGGTCAAGAGGTCTGAATACTTGAGCAAGCCACTGTACATACAGTTTGTCTAAAGAAAGCTTCACCATATGTTGATGCTTTTCCTCACACTTTAAACTGAAAGAGCAACTTTGCCTTGCTTATTTATTTTCTCACTTGACTGTGTAGATGTACTGTGAGGTGTGCTCACAGATCTGATTTGAAAGAGTTCGATAGAGAGTTTGAAAATCCCAAAAATGGCAGTAAAAACAATCCCATAGCAGCAGGGTATAAAATTGCAAGCGTGTTATTGTACTCTGTGCACGTGCAGAGAGGGGTGGGGGTCTTTGTTTTTCAGTCGATCATAATTTAAAATACAGTTCTTATTCTAATGTATTAAATTTGATTCTCATGGGAACAAACTGATGTAAAAACAACATCAGAAAACATTAATAATGTAGAATGAGTTGTATTCTTGTGTTAGCTCCTGTATTTAGAAGACCTGTCAGTCAGTGTGGGAGCAAAAGCAGGTTCAAATCATGTGCTTTGAATTTTGTCTACACCTGTATGAAAGACTGGGCTTTTATGTTCCTTGTCCATTCTGCGTTCAATAGACACACAACAGCACTGCCCGTCTTGTAAACACATTTCTTTGTGTCCCGAGGCAGGCTTAGACATGTTGCAAGAGAAAAATGAATTATGAAGTATTGAATTAGTTTATATCTCTACTTTCAGCCTTAGAAGTTCTCACTGACAATTTATCCATGCAATTGTTGACTCGCAAACGCACTCAAAATTTTCAAATTGGCTCACTTTGTTGACAAATCAGAAATCCTGGGAGCATTTCGAGAAGGCATGCCATATAAATGTTCTGCACTCTGACACATCTGTCATACTAAACTGTTTGTGAGAGCTCCTGAGGTTTAGCTTATGGTGAAAAACTGGATCCAAAAACAGCCTTGCGATGTACAGTAGAGATTTTAAAAAAAAGAGTCAAAGTGGAGTTTAGTGTACCCGCATCATTACTGTATCCTCTTCAGACCTCTGCTCTGCTCTGCTCGCTCTGACACATGCACATACTCACTGGAGGCTTTGCGTCCTCTGTCTGTCCCCCACCCTCACCCTCCCTGTGGTGTTGTCCCCCACCCCCCAATGACGCTGTGTCCTCTCCTACAGTGACCCAGTCGAGAGAGCCGGGCTGGCTGGAGGGCGAGCTGGAGGGAAAGAGGGGCCTAATCCCTGAAAACTACGTGGAGATGCTGTAGCCCCGAATGGAAATATTTATGGACAAGTTTTCACCTTCACGAGGAAAATCTACAAAGATGTATGTGCCTCAACTCTGACGTTGACAGTCAAGCCTTGTTTATCCAAATCTCTGAATTCAATGATGATACGTTATTACTGGTGGACTATTCTTGATACACAAGTATACGCATTTTTGGCTGGCAAGTAGGCTTTTTGCAACGCATGCGCAAGCATGTCTCTTAGCTTGAATTTACTTTGGTTTGAGAAATCCACATGAATCTCAGCGTTGTAATTACAAAATGGGTTTGCACTTAAAATATTCTGCTGTATACAAAGATGCTGTAGCCTCTAAACATCCAGGTAACTTTGTTAGCAGCAACCAGAGAGCGAGCGTCTCTCCTAAAGGCGTCACTCTCTCCCCTCCATCTTATACATGGTATCCATGAGTTCCCCAAGTCAAAGAACGATCCTCAGAACCTGTGAGGATTAAGGAATGTCAGAACTCAAATCACTGTAATCCGTTCTTTAAAGATGTTTTTCACCAAATCCAGCAACTTTAGACCCTCTTGTTTCTCAGCTTATAAAAGATCAGAGATACTCTACCTACCGTGCCTTAACCATCAGAACATCCGGTGTAAATGTATGTTTGTGTATGTATGAAAATGAATTAGTGTGTTACTGCGTTAGCTTTTGAAATGTTCCTTTTTTTCCTGTCATCTTAAGAATGTTTGGATATTCAAAATTAGGCACATCACTATTGTAATTTTATTTTATTTAATTGGCACATTGATTGCATGACTTTTGAATTTTAAACACACTCTGTACTGTTTTTTTTTGTTCTCGGTGCACTCCTTCACAGAAACACAGTGAAACGCCTCTTTGATGCTTAATGGACCTCTTGTGTTAAACACTAGCATCGCACAGAGTCAGCAGAGGTACATTTACGTAGGTGATGATTGAAACCAAGTGTTTTTTTCCTGTCATTTGTTTCCTGTTTTGTTTGTTTTTAAATCTTGTTTTTGAACGTTGCTCAGTTTTCCTCTGAGCAGAGAAATGAGACACTCCCAGAAAGTTGAAATTTTAGTTTATCGTTATTTTTATCTTCAGCTTCAGTGGAATTAAGTGATTAGAAAATCCAAGTTTTATCACCAATAAGACCGCAAAATGCAGTATTTGAAAGTTTTACATTTGTTCAGTGTATATAACCTAATTATTATTCAAAGAGTTATGACTGCCAAGTATGTTTTACGTGTCTCTGTTAAGTGATGGACAGGTTTTAAGTTTTCATTTGGTTTGGTTTTAGCATGTACTGTACACATGTCCCACTACAATTCATCCCTCAGCTGTTCAACGAGACACTTTAATTTGTCTGAGAGCTTCGGTTCAGAAGACCGTGTTTTCAGTTGCAATAATTTAAGACATTGATTTATGACATTTGTAAAGGGCCTCGACTTCTTCTTTTTATACCTTTGGGTATCCTCTTGATCAATGTTAAACAAATAAAGATTTTGTTCTTTACTGTATTATGTATTCTTGTCATAAAATAAATGAGAGAAATGATCACTTAAAAATGAACAGATTGAAGTCTTATCAGAGTTTGTTTTTTTTATTAATCATAAATCTCAAAACATTATCTCAGGCACTGATTTCATAAAGTTTCAGCAAACTTATTATACAGTACGATGTTTGTTTTCCAAAATAAGAAACTGTGCACCAAAGAAAATTAAAGTAGCCACTTTTTTGGCCACATTTTGTTGACTCAGGGTTATAATAAGTGTCTGTAGTTTAAATTTACATTTGGGGAAAAATGTGTCTAGTTTTACCAATGTGAAATCTAGCGCTGTGTGTAATTTTTTCATGACTCATCTATTGTGTCACTGAGACGGCCCGCAGTTTCCCACAGAGTCTAAGAATAAAGTGACTGGTGAAATGAGAATTCATTCTGCAGCCAGTACTGTTACAGTGAGTCCATGTAGTGTAATGTAACCCTTCCTCTTTATATTGACCTGCACTGCTCCATCTGACTAAAAGCTACATCCGAAATAACTTTCCAAAAAGGGATTAAAAATAGATGGTAATCTTTCACAGAGGAAAACACACACTAATCCACCTCCACCCCCCTCATCCATTAACATCAGAGCCTCACGCATGTTAATTCTTAGACTACATCTGTGTAATTAACACACCAAATGGCCTCCAGACCTGGTGCTTTGGCATCAGTTACATAATTACCATCAGTCCACCACCACACTTAGACCTCCAGTAAGAGGGCTGATGCACTATTTAGAAATATAAACACACACACACACACACTTGGTCCACTTTGAAAAGACCAGAGGTCGGAGCTGTGGTTTCAGTGTGACACATATGTCCACCAGTTCCCCGAAGCAACCGCAGACGCGATGATTACATAATGAAATGAGGCAGAGCTAATGAGATGGGCAAAATATTCCCCCACTATCACCCCCACCATCACCACCACCACCCACCCACCCCCGGGGCCCTTCATCATCATCTTCCCTCTGCCAGAATACTGCTGAATCATAGAGACATCCACCCTGCCTGCCTCTCACTCTGCTTTGGACTGTCTGTCAGAAAGCGTGCCATGTTGCTCTATCTGCCTTCCCGTTTCCCCTTTTTCTTCTGCCTACCTGTCTGTGTCTCAGGAGCATTTAAAACTCCTCTCGCTATCTCCTCATTGCCTTCCTCCCTTTTCCTCTTCTACTCTTCAGTCAGTGCTCCCTATTTCTTTTCCGGTCCTTCACTAGTAATTTTTTAATGAAATCAGTTCATCTTTTCTCCTAAACTGACGCAGTGAATAACACTGGCAATATCTGGGTGGGTGGGACACATATTTGAGACCTTTACGCTGCATTAGTACCACTTGAGATTGAGGTGGTGTTACCTGTGGTGATTTCTGTGTCTCTGCATGCATTATGCATCACCTTCTTTCGGTCTGGGATGTCATGCATCAGTGTGACCGTGTCCATTTGGACTCGATGTAGGTGTGTTTGAGTAAAAATCCAGATGGACGTTTTCATTTCTCATTTCACAGAGTCCTGGCCACGTGCCAGCTGTCCTCTGCCTCCCATGACGCAGTGTCCTTCAGCCCTATAACATAGTCTCACACCGTGACTCAGCTTAGATCAAAGTCTACAGCAGTTTACCTCTACCTATGAGGGAATGACACAACTAAGTGCCACAAATGTGTCTGAATTTCCCAAACGTGCATGTCTGGAAGTCACACTAACTTAATACATTCCTGTGTCTTCCTCTGGTTCCTTCTGAGTTCAAAGCTTCTGAAATATAATCATAATAAGATTTGATGTATTATTGGGGAACTGAGTGGGAATTTGGAGAAAAGTGAATTTCAAACATAAAGGAGAAAGTGTGGAGGGGGGGAAAAAAAAACCCTCAGCTCAGAGAGTGGGCCACAGAAGCCGCCATGTGCGCGGGCGCAGCCGTGAAATCAGCCTGATCCAATAGATTCTGTTTATCTGGCACGACTACAAGTGAAAGCAATTGGAAATCTGGGGGAGATTTGGAGAGGGCTGTGGATTCGGAGAGAGAAAAAAAAATGAGCAAAAAAGTAATACTGTCTGCTCTACAGTCTGGCAAAGCAGGCGTGTTTTCAGATCAGCTTTTAACAAGGTTAATGGTGATTTTTCTCCACAGGCGCCGTTTTACTGTAAAAGTCTCATCCTTGCATGCTTTATCTCTGTCATTTTTACTCTCTTCTCTTTCCGTTTGTCTTTGTTCTCTTCATCTGCTCTCCCTGTGACTGCCGTACCTGCTGCTGCTCCACATCATTTCTGTTTTTCTATGCTAACGCTGTGTTTTTTGGCTCATTATCCTCCCCAGCCACCAAATGCAGCTGTTTCGAATTCATCCAGATCAAACAGCACATTTTTTTTTTTTTTTTAGGGCACGTTTCCTAGCTTCTGTCTCATGGTATAATTTTAATCACACTCACGTACAGACCATACATCCATACATCCATACACAAACAGATAACTTAAGTCACATCGAATTATCAGTTTAACAGTTTTATTAGAATCTTGCAATAGTTTGCAAACACAAGTATGGCAATATCTGCATCAAGATATACAGTAGTAACTGGTTTCAAAGATGTTTTATTGTTTTATGTTGTAGGGTGTCTACTGTATGTTTGCTGAGAAATATTGTACAAAGCATCTTGAGTAAAAAGTCATTTTTGGAATTGGAAAAAAAAAGCATTTGTATATATTTATATATTAATAAGAAATGCACTGCCATGGCTGTGGAGATATGGCTTAGTCTCTCTACACCCGATTCATCACTGTGAACAGAAAATGGCAATGACGTGACTCCACATATAGTGACGCGATAGTGTACTGTGAAACAGCAGTTAAACACATTCTGAGTCATTCATGCCTAAAAGGAGTTCATTTATGAGGTGACAGCTTTTAAGATAACGTTTCTCCCTCCAGAAGAGTGAAGGGTTTCTTTTGTCCTCATTTGCAGTAGGTGGAGATTGATGACCAATAAATAGTTCATTCATGTTGTTCCTTTAAAGGAATAGTTCGACCTTTTTGGGAAACATTTTCTTGACGAGAGTTAGATAAGGAAATATGAAGCTACAGCCAGAGGACGGGTCGCTTAGCTTAGCATAAAGGGGGAACAGATATCTTGGCTCTGTGCAGAGATAACAAAATCCACTTAGCAGCAACTCTGACACAAATTTTATTAAAATGTTTCATCTTGTTTAATGTGTACAAAAACAGAAGTGAGTTTTTTCATTTTTACACTTAAGTTTTCACACGGATAAAACAAACAAGACACATGTTAATTCATGAACCTCAGAGGTGCTGCTTTTTTCTTTTTTTTTTACCTTTGAGCCAGACCTTTCAGTCTTTACGCTAAGCTAAGCTAACAGCCTCCTGGCTGCAGCTTCATTTTTACCGTACGTACATGAGAGTGGTATCAATTTATTAATTATTTATTATTTAATTCTCAACAAGAAAGTGAAGAAGTGTATTTCCCCAAATGTAGAAAAATTCCTTTAAAAAAAACAAACAAAACAAAACAACAATAATAATTTATAAGTTAAATCCAATAAAGCCAACAGTCAAAGCCGATATTTCTGGAGTGCAGGAGGGTCTTGGGTACAGGGGCTTGATAGCATCATCGATAACCTTGCAGTCATTATCAGGAATCTACTGTGTAGATTTTAAGATTTACCATTCCTTGGGATAAATTTGTTTCTTTTATGATTAAAACCTATTTTGTCAGTTAGTGCAATAAGTCCAGTTAATAACTGGTCAAAAACGGCCAAATTTGAATTGGCTAAACTTCAGTCTCTACATCCATCATTTCATTTGATGTTGTGTGTGCACAAAGTTTCTATTTGAAAGTCAAGAACTTTCTTTCACGTATCCCAGTTTCAATAGTTTGTGATTTCTTGATTTTATTGTGGTGCTCATCAACAATACCGCCATGGGTTAGGAAATCATTTCAACAGCAACAACTCAAGGATCCATCACTTGATACATCTTGTTACAAAATAAGAAATACTTTTTGATTATTATTATTTTTTGTTTGAGCCACTTGAACAATGATGCAAAAAGTAAAAAAAAAAAAGAAAAAAGAAAAAAAAAAGATGCAAAATCAAATAACTTTACTTAATAAGAAGATAATAAATGTACTCTCTCTAACATTCAGGTAGTAAGTTCCATAAGTCTCTCACAATGTATGATACATTCATTTCTCTATTTGGCCCTTTCTGGCGCCAACCTTTACTGTAAATTCTTCTCTGTGATCCAACACACAGAACATGGCGAGTGGGAAACACACATTTTTCCAATATTTCAACAAGATGGTTAAAGTAGAAATGTTTTATACTATACTCAACATAAGGACTTGCTGTATTATTTACAATATATACTGTAAAATTGTAAATCAGGTGAGATAAAAAGGCACAAGTTTCCCTTTTTTAAATACAATGTAAACATCTCATCAAAAAGCATGCATTAACATTTCATTTTACAAAAAGGATATCATTTTTAGACAAAGTACTTAAATATTGTTTTCCAGCAAAATATAATTCTCTCAAAAATACTTTCCCATTCATCCTATGAACCTTTAGACAGTTTTTTTAATCCTTAAAAAGGACAAAAAAGGGGCAAAATAAAGAAACAGTGAGAGATTAGCTTAAGGGTCCTTCACAACTTGAACACAATAATGCGCAAGAAAGACGGATTGTAAAATGAGGCCTTTCTGACAAGGGACTGTATGAAAATTAGTGAGCAGGGGAGGGGTACCAAATTTATTTTTATTTTTTTTTATAAAAGAGCAATATCCTACACAGCATTATTAATATTTTCTTTGCCCCAAAATATTGAAAATGCAGCCAGACTCTTTTTGAATAAAGTGCTGCTAAATGTTTAGGTCTATAAAAGCCACTGAATGAGTGGACGGAGGGTCCCAAGCACCATGTCTGTTAGTGCTGATAGATTTGAACGGCACAATATTTTCACCACAGAATGAACAAAAACACCCTCTAATGGTCTCCCAACAAATTTAGCAAAAATTAAATATACTTAACCCCCTTTTCTGAACCCCCTTAGATAATATTCATACAGTCCCTAATGACAGTTGCGATCATGCCACCTCCATTTCTTTGTACACCAATTTTTACACGATTACCACCACAGAAGAGACCTCATAATGTAGCACACCACCACTCCCGCTGTGCCAGTGATGTCATGTTGTCTAACTTTAGGCTGGGTGACCATGCAGAAAGTCTTTTTCCTGCATCATCACAGTTGCTTATCAAAACAGACAACTCCTGCTAGCTGCACTAATGCCTCATTTCACATTGTATCTCCTCTGTGCAAATCTAAATGTGGAAATAGGATACGGCTAATCCTATAACATAAATGCATAATACCCACGCTGAAAGAGCAGATCAACTATGCACATGCTTGCCAGAAGAAAAAAAAAACACAAACACACGCACACACAAACTTAAGCCACACTCGCTCCATTCATACATGTAAATACACACTCACAGGGCACAAAAAAAAATAATAATAATCACACGCCCCCACTGTTTTTCTTCCCCAGCGGCTCTATCGCTTTTCAGTAGCATCATAGTAGTGTTCCACAACCACCCAGAAACCAGTGGGGTGTGAGACAAGTTAATGGTCCAGATGACTGGGCCTGCCATACCTAAAATAGTAGTACTTGGCCCAAATATAAGAGAAAGGAAATAAACTAAATTAGGAAAGGTGATCATACCAATAGTTCTTTATCAAGCATTCATCAACATGTACCTCAAAACATCTGTACAACAGCTGAATAGAATGTGTTTAAGAAGTTGTTAATATCTGTACACATTTGCCTGGTTTTGATACATTAGCTGTTTGCTGTAAGCACTGCAGAGTAATGCTCCATTTTGGATTATATCAACTTTACAGAGTATGTGTGTTTATGCTGTGTCCATATAGTGTATTGTATATGGACTGCCTACGAGTTACTGTACATGTTATGTTTTGCCTGGCTTTGTAGAAATGAAGCACCTTAATGTAAAATGACTGGCTTGTCAAAAACTAAACCTTTGCAACACACTTTTATAAAATGGTTTTTATTATTTCTGGGAAGAGTAGATAAGTGTTGGTTCACAAAGGGCTGGTTTTGCTTCATTGTGAGTAAAAACAGACATTTGGACAGCTGCTCTGGAGATAACACAAAACACAATTACTATGGATGCACCTCAGTCAAATCCATTACCAGCGGACTCTACTGAAATTGTTTCCGTAAATGCATGTTTTCCATCCTGCAGCACTCCTGACCACTTCTGCACAAAGGTAAAATCGCTCATCAATATTGTCTTAATTCTACACCACAAATGCCTAAAATAGTGACTGTATGACATGGGAGCTTCACGTGCAAGCTTTCTTTACACAAGAGAGACATTTTTATTTCAAAACGGCTTTAGCTTTGGACTTTTGCATATTAGTTTTGATTGTTTTACTACATATTTTAATTAAAAAACTCAGTATGTGAATGTTAATGATGGCTGTTATGACACCGATTGAGATTCGAACTTGGACTTGTTAGATTTTATGTAATTATCCAGCTTATGATGATGCTTGTATAGCCCTTGGAATATATTCAAATAGACCTTTCGCATTACAGTCTAGAATTTCTGTGCCTCCTCTTAATGTCCTTTGCCCTGTAGTCTTGCAGTATGTCGCTACACTGCAAAGCAAAATCTAAATATTGGCATATTCTTTTTTTTTTTTTCGTAGTGCTATTATTTTTGAAAGACTGCATAAGCCACAGTTAATATTTGCAAAACCTTTTATTTTTTTTTCTCTAGATTTGTTATCTGATTTTAGTGCATGTGGAGTGCATCTGTGCATTTATGTGAAGGCATGTGGACAGCATGTGTATCAATTTTCCTCTACGTGTATGTGTGTGTGTGTGTGTGTGTGTATGTGTGTGCGCAGTGAATGTATCTAGCGCATCCTAAGAAATGTATGGCTTTATCTCCATAGAAAATACTGTTATCGTCTTTGGGGCAGGGGGGGAGGGGGCGGGAAACTTCGGGATGCTTTGTCACATTTGTCACAAGTCCTTCTCGGCGTGTCGTGCTCGGCTCGACGAACTATTCACAGGTCTGACCCGCTTCTGGTGACTGCAGGGTCAAATCATTCTACCCTTTTTACCTCTGTCACCACGCCACTTAAGTTTCCCATCCAAGAGGAGGACGCTGGCATACTGGGCGACAGGGTGCAGGCCAAACTGTATCAGGCCTTCCTCGCACATTTTCTCTTCTGTTCTTGAACTTCTTTCTCCTCTCTTCCAGTTCTTAATGCTGCTTCTGTCCCAACTGTTAAGTGAGTCACTTCTTGTGGAAGTAGATTGTGTGAGTGAGGCCCGACTCCACCTTTGGTATCTGGTCACTGATGATCTCCACCAACATTTCGGGGAACTCCACCTTCAGGGCCTGGGACTCACGAAAGGTGTAGAAGCAGAAGTCCAACAGGTTCCCCACCAGCTGGACAACACAGACACACAATTAATGAGAAACATATTGTAGTTTCTTATTTAGATATGATATTATTTATATGTACACTTTAAAAGAATGTGAGGATTTAAGTACACAGCTGTGTATTCACAGAGTGTGTTTACATTCTGTTGGGGAGCTGACCCCTTTTCAGTTCTTTCCAGCTCACCACTTGGTGGCACCACTGATTTTTTTCTGCACAACCCTCCTTTAAAGAAGGGTCATCCGTTCAGCATTGACCCCATTCACTCAGTCATTAGGGTCGTTGAATCCTGGCCATTTATCTCTGTGACCGCTCACTTGCTGACTCTCACTTCTTGGGTCTTTGCCTACACTGTTATTATGCCACATACCGGTTGACCCATGCAAAAAAAAAAAAAAAAGGGTGATTTAGCACATTTGCTACAGTGACCACTATGTACTCTGATCCAGTAAACTGCGAGCTGGCATTGATCCCCTTCTGTTCCATTCACCAATACAGGCTGGTCAATGCCTCTTCCAAAATAACCTCCCCCTCAGGGAGAGATTGGGATGCAATAATCCTTATTCCAAGCCACACCACCATTGAACCGCTAAGTAAATGCATTATCCAAATTCACTATGCTGCCATTTTACTCAAAACATGTCCAGTGATATTAGAGGCACAAACTGCCACCGGACACCTCACTCCGTGTGTGAAGGCACGGCAAAACGAGAGGCTGCCAAGGGAAGTCTGTGCTGTACTGTAGGCGACTGGCATAGCAGGCAGACAGCGTATAAGCGTACTTACATCATGCATGGCATCCAGTAGCTTGGTGAGCTGGAAGAAGCGCTGCCAGGTTTGGCCAGAGTTGTTGGTTGCTTTTCCCACTGAACGCCGGAGCTCCTTAATGTAATTAACCCTCATCTCCTCGAATGCTGCCTGGTTCTTCAGACCCTCTTTGGGAACTGGGAAACAGACAAATCCTTCTGTTATCAACTGGATTTAATGAGTGGACAACAAAAACGGAAAATGATCCACCAAAATGTTCAACTAATATGAAACCTGGTGTGGTTGCTGGGCAGATTTGTTAGAAATGATTGGTGGGAATGTGTCTTCCATCACAAAGTCAGCACTACTGTCAATTATAAGCAACGGATCTTGTCTGTATGTGCTATAGTAAAGGACTATACTGGTAGCTTTGCATGTTTTGCATACCTCATGTAATTGCTAAACATTTTCCAATCCATTGGAAGACTGAAATCCATCACAATGAACATCAAGGTGTCTGTAGAGATGGATGGATGACCATGTACACTGTAACATGATATCAATTTGTCAACCATCACAGATTTTACCATGCCGTTTAAAACAATAGCTATGACTTTAACACCTTTAGTTGTAGTAGGCCATCATGGGAAATGTAAATAAATGAGCAGGACTATTTTTAATAATACTGATTTTTATATATTAATTTGTCAGGCATGTATGTCACTATAACACATTTCACTCTAGTTACAGGATCCATAAACAGTTTTTTAAAAATTGATTTCAATTTTATATCCTAATGTGCATCTTTATTACAATTTATGTAAGCTGTTGTTTTTAGAAATCTGAATATTGTTGTGTATTAATGCAGTTAAAAGCAGGATTTCACTGAATATTTTGAAATCTTTGACTTGGTATCGAGTTCAATTTAATTCAGTGGATCCAAAAAGAATTGAATTTATTAGCTTTGTTGTCAGACATCAAACCTGGAGGACAAATAATAAGCAAACACGCTGCAGATGTACTAAAAAGGGCAATCATTTTACTTCAGTCATTTTTTATTAATATTTGAAAAAAGGGATCATGATTTCAATCAAACCACCTGATTTAGAATATATCTGATAAAAGAGTTACTGTTCTGCATCCAAGGTGTCATTCTCAGCTGTCAGTTTCTTGTAATGGGAAAAAAGGAAAATAAGTAATTAGTTGTTCAAAAATACATTTAAATGTCGAAAATTCAGAGTTACTGAATGCTCACTGTGATGGTTTATCTGTCTGATGTAAGTTCCAAGTCTCTCTCTGTGTGAATTTTCCTACTCAAATGGGTGAAAACTAACAGCCACCTGGAATGTACTTATATATTTATAGTACACCTCAGAAAATGGCTGTCAAATGCACATTAAACACCATTTGCAGTTAATGGGCTAAGCCATGCACAACCACCGGTATGTTTCTTTAATGTAGAAATGTGTAACTGTGTAAAGGGTAATTAGAGGTGCTCAGTGAATTACGCTCAGACTCCCACACACAGTACCCTTTTTTTTTTGGACATTTTTCCCATGTTGACGACCTAAGCCTATTTAGCAACTCATTACAACCACTTTCACCATTTCAAGAGGTAATTAGTTTTCATGTGTAGCCAGTGATTCATGAAAGACGACTGATACACTGGAAGGCATTGATTAAAAGTTATCTCAGCAACAGTGACAACAAAAAAAGGGAACAACAGTCCTTATATGTATTAAATAGCTTAATTATTGTGTCAACCCAACCCCATTTATCAAGCGGTTTGCTCAATGACCAGAGTTGTTAAATGACTGCGACGCTCATTCACATTATAATAACTTGGATGGTAGCATCAATGCACTTAAAATAAAAAAAATAAAAAAAGGAAGTGTAATGGGAGAGATTCAGATGTGAGGAATGAGATACAGTAACTGCACCATGAGGATGCATCAAAATGTCTACAATATCTTTTTCTCTCACTCTTTCTCTCCCTCCCTGAGTGGGAGAACAAAGTCACAGATATGGAAGTCTGCCAAAGCTCTTCAATGACATTCAGCTGCTGGCTACCAGATTAAGAAACACCTCGCCTCTCAAAGAGCGCACCTCAAATCAGTCTGGGGGAACGCCTTCAGTTGTCCTTCAGCCAAGACCAAGCCAATAAGCAGGACTGCTTTATGGCAATGGGATGATGAAGTACTTGATTAAGTACCTTGATTTGTCATGTAGTTAATTTGCTGGATTAGCCAAAACAGACTTGCCCAGAATGTTCCAGAAAATTCACAATATCATAATATAACATTACATACACCGTGATAGAAGATTGTATAAATATCATCCATTCCTACTCCAGTGTTAATGATTATCCAGGTCAAAATAGATAGGAATCGAATAATGAACACTAAAAGTTTGATTTGATTATTTTCTATATTAATTGTTTAGTCCATAAAATGTCAATCAACAGCAAAGAGACCGAGAAATAATCACACAAAAGTTGTGAGAACAACTGATTAAATGCATCTCCTATGTTGAACATCCAAGCCTGAGCTCTACATGTGTGTAAAAGAGCACAGTATCTCATTCAACAGTACCCTCTGAAAAAAGTAGCTGTTAGTCATTCATGTTTCTTCAATGAAGTCAAAGAAACTCTCCATCACGTGAACTAATGGTCATCCCCATGGGCACAGTTAACCAGACTCCTCTGCATTCACATGTCGAGAAGAGACGACGGTATTATTGTCTCGTAAATTTTTATAGTGTTTTTGAAACCTTACAAAAATATCTTTCATGGCAGA
This sequence comes from Argyrosomus regius, assembly GCA_946959425.1. Lineage (NCBI taxonomy): Eukaryota > Metazoa > Chordata > Actinopteri > Sciaenidae > Argyrosomus > Argyrosomus regius. The sequence continues at coordinate 9,940,964 of OX336883.1, forward strand.
ATGTGAAATTTTGAGCCCTAATGGTTCAAATGACCTTTAAAAATTAAATCATGTACTTTCTTCAGCACTTTTGAGTAGCCAGAATGCCTCATAAACCTAAACCACTTGTAGCAACACGAGAAAAAAACAGCAACTGACAGGACCAGTTAAATGAATAGCCACAGGCGAAAGCTTACTTCTTGTCATTTAGGATCGCGTCTTTTAAGAACAGATCACTGTAGGTCAAAATGTGTGCTTGTGTGTTTGTGTGCCTTTCTCTCCTCCTCCTCTCTCTGTGTAACTTTGATGCACAATCACCTTCAAGCCTCACATACATGAGGCTGGAGGAAAACAGATATGAAAACAGACCGGACCCCGGTGCACAGGCCGTGATTTCTGTGCTTTATTTTGTGGCTGACATGTTGAGAATGTGCTAAAACCCACGGCTGCATTTGAACCATTTGTTTTTCTCCCACTGACCCACATACACCCTGATTAGAAACTGACCTGGCATTTATGGGCGTTACCACAACTGGCCCCAAAATAGGGCGTTTATACCAACGTAATTGGTGTCAAACTGATTTTAGCTGCAGGTATAGAGCCTTTTCAACTAGGCTTTATTTCTTATTGGGAGTGCAGCTGCATTGTTATGTGCACTAAAAGCCTGGGAAAGGTCTTTTTTTTCTAATGCATGTAAAAAAATAATAATGATGAAGATGGAAACATAATTCATGCAGCTACAGTAGGAGATGCCATTAGCACGCGGGCTGTTCAAGGACATGCAGCTTCCTGCTCTGGGATGCTCGTACGTGTACATACCGAACTGACAGGGTGGCTCTCGGTTTAGATTTAATACCCGATACTATTCATTAGGGAAATCTACAACTAGCCCTGAGCATGACTACAGTTACAACTTAGTGACGCTTTAGGGTGTTGTCTAACAGGAAATATTCATTTAGACATGACCTAAAAACACAAAAAAACGGTTAGAATGGAAATGATCGCAGTATTTTAAGTAGCGCATGTGTAAATAAGTGCAAAATGTGTCACAGGAAATGTGCCGCATCACCTCGGCCCCCATCTGCCCCAGCTGGAATGTGGCTGAGCAACCAATTCGTAGAGAAAAAAAAAAAGCGAGAAAACAGTTTGGTGACAGAACAAACGAAAAAGATAAATCTAGTAATGCTATCTACGTCTGTGTAGGGGTGAGGAGTGTAACTGGTTTGAGCAGGCCGTTGCTCCTGTGCAAAATCCAAACAGGGTCATGAGACACCGCAGGCTCAATGAAACCTTAGCCAAGGTCAGAGAGGAATAACAGCCCTTCTCTCTTTTCTCTTTATCCCTCCTTCCCTCTCTCCTTTTCTCTCGTTCACCCTCTCTCTTTCTCTGTAACACATACACAGACAGACACACACAATTTTTTCAAACCAGCCCAAAGGCACACGCACACACTCAGTGACTCCGTAGTACTTGCTCGGCTGACAAGTTCTGACAACTCCTCTGTAAACATTTCTGCCGCTACTCCTTCCACAAGGCCCGAGCATTACCTCTGAATAAATGTAACTAAGAGAGATTCCTACAGAACCTTTAAAAATGCAGAGACGGACTGCTTTTTTTTTTGTAATTATTCACAAGTGCTTTTGCTGAAATATTTGCAGAATGTCTATACATTACAATTGCTCCATCGTGTGTACTTTGGAATCGACAGGCACAGGAATTTCCCCGCTACACAGTGGAAATGAAGCACTGGATGATTATTTTCTTCCCCTTCCCTCATATTTTAGCACTATATTTTGACTAAATCCAATAACCGGAGAAGACTGAAGCACCTTCACTTCCCTGTCTCAATTCTGTATCCCGCACCCTCTCCTTCAAAATTCCAGTCCGGGTTCGAAGGAAGTGAAGAAAAATAGCAGGTCTTGGAGCATTGCCTGGTGCTTGACTGGCCTTTATTAAGTACAGCAGGACTCTCTGGAAAACCTCCAGAGGACCAGCAAGAGGAGAGGGAGGCCACAGTAACAGAAGGACCAGCTCTGCCAGCCCCCCCCACCCCCTTTTGTCTTCTCTTTCTTTCTCCCTATAGCTATGCACCTGTCTCTTTCTCACCAACACAAGGTCTCACTGTCAACATTTGTCTGATTTCACTCTTTAAATCTTCCTTTTCCCTCTTGGATTCTCACCCTCTCTGTATTCTCTCTCTTGCTTATGTCTCCCAACATCTAATAGCTGAGGTCCAGCCAGAGCTCCCCTGCTTCCAGATGACTCAACATCAACTGAGTTTATATCAGAGAAATGCGTTCGCACCGCCTCTTCCATATGTCACTGTACTATGAAGCCAAAGCACCCTTATATCATTGGTCAGGGATATATTGTGTTTTTGTTTCCAATATGTATTAGTGTACAGTAAGCACTGCACAATAAGCAAATATTTTAAAACATTTTGCAACGCACAAAATCATTCAAAAATATCTTTTTATTAATTACGGTTCTGGTTTAGAAGCTGCATTCCAGCTCAGTCGGACTGCAGCTTTGCAGTTTTGAGCCACTTTCATATTTTGGCTCAGAAACTGCAAGACTTCAAAGTCTGATAAAAAATGTTTTAACTGTATAGCAAAAATAGATGAGAATTAGGGCTAGAGTAGCAGACCACATCAAGCCAGTTCGAAGGTCATTTGATAAACCTCCACCAGGAACAAAATTTGTAGTTTTCTCTCAAAAATGTAAATTAATTTGAATAAAATTGTGTCCAGGATTAGTTCAAATCTTCTGAAATATCGGGCAGTTTTAATTGTAATGACTGTTAATGATACAGAACTATGAGCTTCTTCTATGGTTGCACTCATTATAACTCATTTTGGATAACGGTGTCAGCTAATTGCCAAAATGTCAACTGTAAAATGGAAGAATTTGTGATGCTAAGATGAAGTTTACCAAGGTTGTGTTTCGCCCATCTGAGTCCAGCATTCACGCACCACTTTCAAAGGCCTCAGTAACTGAAAAATAAATACTTTGCCAATGAATATTTCCACTGATTGGCACTGGTGCTGAAGTTCAAAGAGTCTGAAGTTTGGCCAGCATGCAGACTCAAATAGCTCGCCACTCACTCCATGTCTAACTATCGAACATCTATTGCTACAAAAAAAAACACACACACACAGATGAGGCGCCCACAAGGATGTTTGCATAAACACAAGGTCTTAATGTGTCCTAGTTGGGTGTGGACGGTGAAAATATGACACATCTGCCATCATGGAATCTTTAACTGTTACTATTGAACTGACAGCAGCAGCTCATGGGGTATTGAGGTGGTGGAAAAACTGCTTTCAGTTTCCAACTGAGCAACTTGGTCCAACACATCTTCGCTGCGAGGCTGCAGTGCCTGTGGGCGCAGTTTGGCAGCGTGTGGCAACACGGTGAGACCTTCTTTAGTGAGTGATAGACGTATTCTGTTTGTCCTTGGGCAATTAAAAAAATAAAATAATATCAAACAGAGTGGCCTGCGCTCAGAGAAAGGAGAAAAAACGAAGACACAGCTCCCCTTCACATTTGCATATACTGCATGCTGCTACACAAACAGGTGCATGCAACATCAAGCCTATTTCCACACTCGTTATGCTTATTAACGGATTACCAAGAATGATAATCTAACAGACCTTAAAAAGGCATGATCGTGGGTGCCAGGAAGGCAGGTACGAGCACTGCCAACACTGTCTCAAAGGTGTGTGGTGGATTTAACGGAACACAAGACACTTTATCAATACATTTCCTGTGTGAAAGGCAGTTTTTTTTTTGTTTTTTTTTTCCGGTTTTTGGAATGTGGGAGATGTTGGGTGGCTTTAGCCATAACACTTCACAGTATGGCAGATAGCACAATACAATTGTGAGGAACAAGTGCTAATTTGGGAACACACAAGGCATCGCACCTTTGCTTGTACGAGGTGTAAGAGCAGACAAACACACAGACACCTTTCCTGTTCGCAGTAAACCACACATTATCAGTGGACTGCATCTGGAGAAAAGAGCATGCGCCTCTCAACGTTGTAAAGAAACAGATGTCTGCATGGTCAGCTTTAACTGGGACACAACAGTTCAATCATTGCCATGAAATGTGGTCGCTGTTATCAGGCACAAAGGTGGTCTGAAGTGGTGTGACCTCTATTAGCAGTGTCTAGTCTATATTCCATCTAGCCAGGAAATTTAGTTTTTTTACATTTACAGCATTAATGTTATTGTTTTTGATTTAGTCAGTTTGAGTTATGGATAGCCTGAAATTTCAATTAAGTCTTGCTTAAAATTGATGTGTTGTTTTTTTTTTTTAAATAAATGATTTTCAAATGACATTTCATTATACAGCGCTCGAGGCGAAGTTTGGGACAACGTGCAGGTAATGCTACAGAGAAAAAAAAAAAGCAGTGTGTGCAGGTGGGTATATGATGAATAAATAAGTGCTCTTGCAGGCCTGTAGCTCACTGCCTACCTGTGCTGAGAAGCAGTAGGACCTTCATGGAGAGGAACTCGTCGTAGGTGAGCTGCAGTCGTAGGAACTCCTGGCTCACCTGCCTCATGCCCAGACACAGGTCGTACATGGCTGACTGCTGCATGCGGTCCCTGAAGAAGCAAAGAAAGATAGAAAAGAGAGAGGGAGGAGGGAGAGGAACATGACAAAAAAAGATTTTAAGCTTCACAAAAAGTAATATTTCTCCTGTATTAGACTCTATTAGTGACAATCCACCCTCCGTACTCACTCATTTATTCATTTACCCACTCATTCTGATTTTTTTTTTATTCATTCACTTCCTAACTCCATTCCTACCACACTAGCTCAGCCCAGTGAAACAATATTTCCACACAGTGCAGAGGAGGATCCTGCTAGTCTGGGCTAAGAGCAGAATACCAAATCCCCCCAGATTGCAGAGCGCTGCGTACAGTATCACAGCACAGATGCACCACTTTTCTAAGGCTGTGGCGGACTACGAAAGACCCCGTATCCAACCCTAGTCACCATAGAAACATTCTTACGAAGCATGTATAATTTCCAACATATTTATGTCGACAGAAATGACACACACATGAACATATGTTAACTACACCGAGACGCACATGTTTACCAAACAGGTTTATGTGCATCAACGTGTCGAAAAATACATCATTAAGTGTACGCGCCGATTGCGCATGCCTGTCGTGCCTAACACTTTCTCACTCACACATTTTATCAGCAAAATAATCTCGGTTACGTCACAGGGTTCACAAAAACAGGAAAGAAACATTAGGAGGGGATAAAGCACGAGCCAATCAGAAATGTGCACTGCAGATGCCACAGATTCACGGGAATCTCTGGCTTTATGTGCCACTTCTCTTTGCTATAAATCACCGTTGCATCGAGACTCCAGTAATTACATGCAAACGGTGTGGCTTGACTTGAAAGAGGTTGGAGATTTTACCCACGGTACAGTGAAACCGCATCATTACATAGGCAGCGAAGGTGGTGGCTTCACTCTGATAACAGCTAGACATTGTAAAGGGGACAAGGAGCAGCCGATTGGAAACAAGCGCATAATGTTCCCATTAAAGCATAAGACAGCATAACACTTTACAATATTTACTGTACACCTGTTTCTGTCGGCCTAAATAACTGATAAACTGTGACAACGTCTGGAAGAGGAGCAGACCTGTTTCCCTGCTGAGCAGCACTGTGTATGTGAGCAGTTTCACAAAGTGCAGCATAACATCATTTGATACAACTTTGGGCTGGAGTTTCTAAAGTCTCCACACGTTTCCTCTCTCTCTCTTTCTCTCTCTCTCTCCTCTCTCTCTCTCTCTCTCTCTCTCTCTCTCTCTCTCTCTCTCTCTCTCTCTCTCTCTTCCTGAAATCAATTTTGCTGAATCACTGCCCAAAATGAGCTGCTGGTTTTGGGGAGGAAAGAAAAAAAATTGGCAGCAATGTCTCTCCTTCCCTCCTTCTTTCTCTCTCTTTCTCATCTCTCTATATCTCTCTGTCGCGCTCTCACTCTGTTTCTCATTCTGTCTTTCTCTCTCCGTCTTGAACTCCCTCTCTTTCTCTGTTTCTATGGTAAAAGATTCAGCAAGGAGCACAGAACTGAGGAGAAAGGAAAATTCAGATTCACCTTTGGCTGGAGGAGGAAGCCAATAAAATTAGTTTGTCCAAACAAATCCCTTGAAATCTAACTGAAGTCACAATTAGTCACTCGCCTTTACAGTCAAACACCGTGTCAAAAGTCTAAAATCTATAGTTCATATTTTTTTAATAGTGGAAGTTGGAGATAGGAAGTTCGGAGATACATATAAATGCTCCTTTAGCCTTCAAGCCTGGAGTGGGTGGGCCAGTGTATGTGTTTGATTGACAGCTGAGCTGGCAGGGGAACAGTGACACAATGTAAATCATCTTGCACGGATACTGTAACTGCAGTTTACAAGGACAGACAGTGTTCTGTTAGCGGTGATACTGACAAAAAGGGCTGAGCGGACTGACGTTTGCAGGTAAAATTTAACTTTACCGACATTTACCGTCAGCCAGTAATAGCGTACTGTGTCTGTGTCTCTAACCGTCTTAAAGTTTATAATTTAGACTGAAATAAAGCATTTGATTGGCTATATCAGATAAAGTTAGCTCTCTATATAGACAACAAATCAACAGTGACAGGGGGAGCTGTCTCGAAACCAAAAAATCTAAATACATGTTGCATTTTATTTCTACTTTTTCACATGAACGAGTGCCCAGAACTTTTAGGAAAATAGCTTTGTTTATCTGTTGCCAGCATGTACCACACATCAAAGACTAAATCGCACAGATTATGCAGGCTTACTTTGTCTTTAATGTAAAATGCATATCTGTCTTTTCAGTATTTACTCTCAATCAGTGACAGATTCCACTCTAAGAGCTGAGTGAGCGGACAGTCTATTCAATAAATGCCTTAATGCCCTGGGTCAATAAGCACTAAGTAGCTATGGAAACAAGTGTACACACTGTCCAACAGGCGGAGCGGAATCGGCGAAGTTATGGTCCAATTTTGTTTTCACTTTTGACAGAATTATCAATAAACTACGTTAGCTGTTGTACGTTAGCAACGAGCGAGCAAGTGCACCTCGACCTGATAACAGGCCCCCGGAAAGACACAGTGGAGATGGCAGTGACATCTAACAGCAAGCATGTGACCAAAATCCAGGCCACCATCATCTCCAGCCGCTCTACATCTCATCTGTTCTGTCAAGCTGAATACCAACCCCATCTGTCAATGGGACAGACTTGTTATAAATGCATCACATGCAGAAGGAGCAGCACACTGTACAGTAAAAGCAAAGAATACTATAGACATAAATGCATGTGCAAATCCAATATTTCTCTCTGTTAGAGCTTACCAAATGACACAAACCATTAACTCTCTATCGCAAAATTAGATTTTCTCCCAAAGCTGTTGTCGTCTCACAGAAGGAAACATGTAATTCTTAATAAACTGTGGTCCACTTGGCACTAAATTGATTAAAGGATCAGAGGATCTCTGGTGTGGTAAACTAATGCTTTACTAACTGGACTAAGCTCACAGTGATACAACACAGGCTCAGGGAGTCTGAAGCTGTGTTGCACAATGGCATTTGCGCTGCTGTTTGTTTGTTTGTTTGTTTATTTATTTATTTATTTATTTATTTGGGACAAACTGACCCACTGACATTTCCTTACACAAGCTATTAGTCGCAGCTTTTAAATCTGCCCCTGCTTGAACCTGTTCTTCTACTCCAGGCTGCCTACAGAGGTTGCTATTCTCATTTTTGATTAACTCTATAAGATTCAATTCATCAGTGGCCATTCAACACAGCTCCATAGAGAAAAGACCCACACACACACGCGCACACACACACACACACACACACACACACGCTCCCTCTCCACTTACTCTCCTGTTCAAACATATTAACACAGATCAAGTGAGCCATTGACTGCTCTTGCTCGGCTTTGATCGTCTGGGCTTGGCGCAATTAGGGAATCGAAAAAGTACAAACGTATTTTTCTTGTGAAGTGCCACAAATCAGGTGCAAGATTATGACCCCTGTTTGGCTCCATGACGTCATTACCACAAAAGCTTGTTTTGTCGCTTTGAGTGGTCTTCAGGTATGTTAATGTGGCACCCAAAATAGTACAGCAGGAAAAAAACACACTCCTTACTCTCCAAATTCCACTTGCACTTCTACTTGCAAAATTGATGTTTATGCATAAATTTGCATCTGGTGAGCTGCTGAAAATAGCAGAAGCTACTAAACACTAATAGTCAAAGCCTCACTGCTCAACCAATTACTGTATCTACTAATTATATACTCTGAAAAACAAATTATTCTTTCTCACATCTGTAATAGACATGTTTGTGTGCTGGGGATCTCATAAGACGTAAGACAAGCATCAAATGTGCTGACGAAACTTCACAAAAAACACTTCGTTTAGTGCTTGGACCTCGTCTCTTTGTTACATTTTGAAAACAAGATAATATAAAATATGTGTGACAAAGAAATATTTAATATCTGGGCCTCTGTTAAATGTCAGGAGCAGTACACTTTAATAACAGCGTGATGTGTGTGTGCGGCATACTGCAGATATGGAAGTGTAGACCTACTCGTTAAAGATGAGGTCAGGGGCAAAGTACAGCATCTGTCCATTGGTGTGTTTGTAGGAGCGCCAGCTGAGGCAAAAGGAGGACAGACACATCCACGAGTACTGAATCAGGGTGATTTGGTCCTCGATGGGCAGGCCCCGGAAACCTAACACACACAGAAACACACACATGGCAGACACAGAAACGCTCATTAGAAGCTAAATTAAATGTTGCTGTCAATACTCAGGTATTGATCGAATGCATTTGGACTTAAGCTCCAACTTAAGAGGTATTTATTAACCTGAGTACGTGCATGTGTGTACCTACACGTGCACTACACACATATCGTGTCTCTTTGTTACAGTGTGCTATTTTTTGTGCCAATATTTGTTTAGACGTGATAACCACTGAGATGTTTTCACCCATTCTTATTTTATACAAATCCCACAAGGCCTCCAGTTATTGGCGTGTTGTCTATGAGGCTCCAAAAATAGAGACGAATAGGAAACTTGCCAAACTCTCAATCAAACTCTGGCAAGAAACTCCTCCTCATGCAAATCACAGGCCAACTGAGGACACACGAGTGACTTATCAAGGCTTAGGGACTATTTTAGTCAATACGGATGTCAATCTGCAAAATGTAATCATTTAAATAAATATATATTTTAGTAAAGGTGTGTCGGATGCCTTAACGCTGTGGGAATAAAAAAAAAATAAAATGACATAATTAAATATGAACAGAGTAAAGTTTGTGATTTTTCAGGTAACGTTAATGTGAACTGTGCGCTAATGATGTAGCTCCCAAACAAGTTTGACTTTCCTGCGAACATATTGTTGGTACTGACAATATCGTTCCATGTTGCCCTGTGTGTCAGCCGTGCCACATCCAAATGTAAGCTGAATGCAGGCGGTGGCATATCTGAAAGTCGAAGGTACTCATTTTGACCCTTCTGTCTGGCTCCCCTTCTATTTATACGTCCGGATATGGCAAGCAGACACCGTGGAGGTATCAAATATTTGCAATACAGCAAATTAAACAGCCTCAAAGAGCTACCTGTGAGGCATCTTTCAATATGTCTCCCACTGACTGGCATTTTAGGGGAACTTGTTTATCCCTTTTCAAACATTTCTTGACTGTGGTTTATTGGTAAAAATTAACGAGATAGACTTTAGATTTTCTGTTCAACATGACATCTCACAGAAATGATGTAAATTGAACTGTGTTTGGAAATCTTAATCTTGATTCTATTAAATGGTAAAATAGGATTCCATTCCTAATCTTGTTGAAGCTTTACAGGATAATTTCCTGACCTAATATTTAAAAATTAAAATTGCGTGCCCTGACAAAACTAGCAGTGTTGCGTTCTCGAAATGTGGAGATCAAAAGTGAAGATGTAAGCATGTTATCTTCATTAAAACCACAGTTTATAATTACAGTGCGGACTGATATTTTTTTTACCACTTCCAATCTAAGTAAAATGGAAGAAGTCTCTGTCTGTCTGTTGGTCTATATGCCCCATTTTCTCAACAACCGTTCATCCGATCGACTTCACACTTGGCGGGTGTATTGCTGAGGATTCAAGGAAGCGTAATGTCGATTGTGAAGTTGTTTGGATGAGCGGTTCTTGAGAAAGCTGCAAGCAGCAATCCGCCTGTTCAGTATAGACAGGTTTTTAACTGCTCTTTTTGTTTGTTAACAATAAATTCATGAATAAATATAACCGTATAAATGTAAAAATGGCTTAAATTTCACTGTCAAAAATATTCTATTGCACTGAGAATATACTGTACAATTTATTGCATTCACAAGCTACTTTAATCAAATAAACTTACTGCAGACCTTTTTTATTGACTTTCAAAGGCAAGGGGAACATACAACCTAAAATGCTGCAACCATCTCTATTAAATATAACCTTTAAAAATACAATTTACACAACTTATTTTCACATCTCTGTATGGGCGGTATTTCAACTCCTTTTCAATTCTGGCTTTAAAAGCAATCTTAAACAGCATTTAGGCTTCAGCCCACCTCTCTTGTGGTCACTAACCTGGAAGTACTTTGGCCCACTTCACCATGCGTACCATCTGCTTTCCGGCCAGGCGGTTGAGACTGGACAGCAGGTGATCAGTGGTGTCAGGCTGCGTGTTGTCATAGCCGGAGTACACGTCTTCAGGCTCAATCAGCTCCAACACACTGCAGATGGAGGGCGGCAGAAAAGGTGTGACCACCCCAGGCCCATGGGGCACCAGGGCATTGGCAGCGCTGGCGTTGAGCTCCTTCTCTGAGGACAGGTAACCGCCTCCAACGCCACCTGTGGCAGTTTGGCCGTCCTTAGAGCCCTGTAGGTCCTCGCTGACTCCCTTCAGCTTCAACTTCTTGGACTTTCGTGCTGTGTGGAACACAACAGGTCTCATTAACACTTTGTTAATGGTGATATTTCTTACACTCATAATCAGTGTTTATAATTGCATGTGACAGATCTATATGGTAAAGATATAACTGAAAACAAAAAAACAAATATAGATATACATGTATAAGATGTAGTATCTGGGTGCAGAAGATTCATGTCTGCTGCATGTGTTAACTACTGTTATTGCGTGTTTAATTTTAAACAGATGGGTTCTTCACTTCAAGGTTAAAGGCATGCTTATCAAATTTCCACAGCACAATTTTTGAGGAAATCTGTTCTCTCTCTCTGTATCTGAAGGAAGTTATAGCTTCTAGGAAGTTGTAACTCTAAATGTTAGGGTGTGAATAAGAAATTGGAAAGCATCCATCTGGAATGAAATCCAGTAAAACCAAGAGCACAATAATCACGTTTTATTTCCTGTGTATTGTTCAGTCATTCACGGATTGGGATCTTTGAGGGATGACTGACAAGCAAATAACAAAAAAGAAATACATACATACATGCTAATATACATTCATAAACCCCCTCTGCAATAATCTTTTTAAGCTAAATTGTGTCTCTTCTACCGGTGTTGCATTTCATCAACAAGCTTGCAGGCCAACATGTGTGCTCATGCTGCTTTGGAGCGCTGTGAAAAGTGAAAATATTCATGTTTGCTATTGTTAGCATTCCCCAAGTTTGAATCTGAATCTGACACTTTCTTTAATTGCCTTCATTATCAAAATTGGATATAAACAGCTGAGCTCCCATTCAATGGGATACACTGCTGCTTCTCAAACATACAGCCACGCTCACTGGCAACCTTAAGCTTTTATTCATGACTCATGGTCATCTGCTGCTATTCAACACTAAGACACATTTGACAAGAAAGAGATGTGTTTACTCCAAGTCATGTTTTTGTGCTTGTAATATGTAATCATTATCTGCTGCTAAACTGACATGTTTATATATGATTGACACATGGTGGATTGTTCAAATGAGCCTTTTCAAGCAGAAGTCAGAGGGGAGGGTAGAACTGTATGGTGGTTGGTGCCCAGGACTCACTTAGAAGATTGTACATATAGCTGATGTCAGGATCTGTATTGTGGTTTTCACCTCTATGCTGAGCTTGTTGTATGTTTTACAGGAGTGACAGCGTTATAAATGAGTGATTGACTGACATGTGATGGTCTATTTAAGCTGACTCTTTGGCTCTGCTGCTGCCTTTAGCCGCTCTGCTACATGTATACCGCTCCGAACACCGCCTCAACACTGCTGCCGCTGCATTTCATACGACCAACCTTCATCCCCGCATTCCACCTGTAGGCTCTGATTCCCCTGCGACTGAGTTTATTACTGTCACGTCTCTGTGCATGAACCGATGGTAACACTCGCGGAGAGTGATGTTGAAGCAAAGAAAAATGAACTCTGTTAATATTCTGTATTCAATCAATAATACATCATTTCCACATTAGTTTTGTTGATTGAAATATACAAGCAAGTCAAATTGGCCATAAAAAATAAACGTTCACACATTCACAGAGCAGAAAATGTATCATAAAGTGCTTTTTCTGGAATTGATTTTCCCAATCAGAGCCCATTTATTTATTTTGTATTGTACTATCAGAGGTTTGGATCGGTTCTAGGATAAAACATTTGTTATGTGTTAGCTGTAACTTTCAAAGGCACAGGCCTTTAACAAAATGTAAACAAGAGATCCTCACTACTGGAATTTTAGTAGTTAGTCATTGTTGCCCTCATTGTGGGTACTTCATTTTAAGTGGCTATACTCTAAGTGTAATTTAAATGTTTGTTGAAAATATCCACGAAATGTGACTCTTCCCTCCAAATAAAACACAATAAAACACATTTCATACCACACTGATAACACCAGTCCTCCCGTGTTTGGGACTTTGATATATCACATCATTTATTGGATGTGTTTTTGTGAGCATCTGCGTTTTTCTTACACATTTAACTGAGTACACCTTGTGTTTAGATTCTCCTATTTAAAGCAACAATGTGTAAGTTTTCTACCATAAAATAACAGATTTTAAAGGATGATTTTGATGCTACACTGACTTGTGATCAGGTGAATGTAGCCTGTTATTCACACATTGCACCCCATACGTCTGTTCTTGCATTATGTAACTTTGTGCTCCGGGTAAGAAGTACGTAATGCTTTACTGCACTAAGTCACACACCACCAGATATTTAACTTATTCTGGTAAAACTGGATCATGTTTCATGGAGAAAATATTTTCTGCTTTCCCTCTGACGTCGCCCGGCTGCTTTGCATCAACTCTCTGTAATTTAAAGCCTTTCCTGATGGACCGTAAAGTAACCTGCCGTGAACTATAGTTGCTGTTAGCTAATGGTAGCTCAGTTTGTTAGCCGGACCCGAAGTGGAAGTTTGTACCACAGACTTTTTTGGACCATTCGGGAAGGGGAGGTTTTCAAGCCTCCGGTGCATGGGAATGCTGAGGGGGAGTGGAGCCATTGTCGTGCCAGATCCGGGCCTGGACAAGCTGGCATTGTAACCGGGCTTAGCAGCCTCTAAGGACATAATGACAGAGGCGAAGACACTGAGGAGGACGTTGATGGGGGCAGCTAAGAAGAGAAAATGAGAGAAAAAGAAAGCGACCGAGCAACAGGCCGCCAGACAAGAGTACATCTCGGACTGGCTTTTAGTTGCTGGGGAGAGCTTTGTGAAATAAAAGGCTGAAAGACAGACGCCGAGCTGGGCTTCTTGCTGTTGGACTAGTAAGTAATATTAGCTGGCTGCTATGCTATACCATTTACGAAACCATGGCCAGGAAGGACTCCACCCATAGAGAGCTAGAGCTTTGTGGGGAGCCGTTGGTGTTACAGGCCTGTAAAGCCCATTTAGATCTTTTATATGATCTTAGGCTGCACATATAACCTTGATTTGACATGACAGCAGACAGTTATAGTGCATCTCCAAATGACAGAGTTTTCATGAGCCTTGTGCTTTAGATAAGTCACAAAATCTAAAGTGCCGAAATATCCCCATGTATTAAAATATTCAATATTCACTTCTTTTACACTCATCATGTCATTGCATACCTGAAAAGACAAAAATAAACTAGCTAAAGTATTTCATGACAGAAGTTTCACATTCTACAGGGTAAGATAAATATAACAGGTATGAAAATTAGGTGATGATCATGAAGAAAAACAACTTTGCAGTCATTTCAGTAAAATGGTTCATTCCGACTGTGACTCCAGGAATCTTGCTTAGAAATTACAGTACATGTCAGTACATCTAGTCAAAAATATCTAGGCTGCTTGTTAATTCTGAGCACCTTTCCGTGGGCTCTTATTAACTTCTCTCCCCACTGCTATTCACACACATCATTCCAATTTGAGATTTCACTTTGGATTCATTCAGACGACACAAATAATTCTCTAAAAAGCAAGACAGCTCAAGTTACTCTCTGTAACAGCAGCAGCTGCTGCATGTGTGCTTTTGTGTGTTTTTTTCCCCCCTTTTGGTCACCTTTGTGTTTCCAATTAATTTGACAGCACTTACAAAACCCTGTCAAATTATTTTACACGTTTACATTCATGCTTTAAATTTAGCTTCCTTGGTGAGCATATTTATATTTGCAATCACTCTAATGGACTAAAAACCTATCAAGTATATTTTTTAGGCTTGTTTATACCACTGCAGCCCTGAATTGGAATAAGCCAATGCCAATACATGAATATATCAACCACATCCCTCGCAACTACAGTATCTTTTCTCACAATACAATACCGTAACTTGTCTGCAGGCTTTGTCAGCTGGCATCGTATAGAGTACTGTAGATCTACACCTTCTGTAGATGCATTATACATATTGTGCTTGGATATACTATATTTGCACACATACACACCATCCTATGACTCAGCATCCTCGGGCCTCCTGTGACTACAGCCAGACCTACTTTTCCATATCTATAATTTCTTATAAGCAGAGCGAGGCTGACTCAAATGTCACATCTGAGACACGTGACAGGGCAAATCTGTAATGAGGCCGTGACTCCTTACCTCCTAGGTTCATCCCAGCCTGGAGACACTTCCGTACGCGGCACGCCGGACAGTTTTTCCTTCGGATCTTGTCAATGATACAGTCATTTCTTCCGGCACACAGGTAGTTGTGCTGACCTACAGGAAGACAAGACACAGCGTCAGTGCGGTGGTGAGCCATACGTTGACTTGACATAGAACAGCAGTGATATTTAAGTTATGTGCAGCAAAGAGATACAAAAGCAATAAAGAGGAAGATTAAGTAGGCTAACTTAAGCAATACTGACTAATATTTTGATATTTTTCATTACATGAAGTAGGCTAAATGTTTGATTCCACCACAGAATCTCTGTTGGTGACTGTAATGTAGGTCAACTCAGAAGCCCGTGAAATGTCTGGCAATATCAGAGATCTACATTTCATGATTATCACTGTGAAAATGATTGAAATTGCGATTATTCTGCTCTCACATTCTACAACGCATGACTAATGGTGTATTTTACAGTATATGGCATGAGGGTATTAATATTCGCTGGAACCAGGACACTGGCTGCAGCTAGACTATTCCTGACAGTGATGCTAACATGGCGAGAATCCCTCCTGCCTCCTGCCTAGCCCTTAGCTAAACCCAATGATCTCCCATTTCAGAGCGCTTCCTTCCGCTCCACTAGTTCTTCACTGTACAGCTCCTCTCCTCCTCCACTACGCCTGCGTCTCCATCCCTCCTTTTTTTTTCCTTTTTCCACACGTCCACCAGCCTCAGAGCGCCATACGCCCACACACAGACAGGCTCATGCTCGTGCACAAGTACAGTCATTCACTCTCTCACTCCCATATATACACACACACACACACACATACATGCATGCACACACGCACACGCACACACACACACACACACACAACCAAAGCTGCTTCACATGGAAATAAAAAAAAATGTTGTATCTGCTTTCACAAACAAATACACACACATGGAAATCATGACACAACCCAGATGGAGTGGTACAGTGACCTCAATGACCCCGGTGCATGGCTGAGCTCTATTAGGGTTGATGTTAAAATTGTGTGCACGTCAGATTGTGTATATGGCTGTATGCATGTACATGTTTGCATGCATGTTTGTTTGCATGTTTATTTCTTCTGAGCTTTCTGAGACTTCTTGCATAGATTTTAGTGTTTCAGCATGAAAGCTTGTGCGTTGTTTGCATGCAGTTTGCTCAAACATGTACATTCTGTACATTGCCTTTGTTACATCTACAGTACAGTATTTGTGTGTAGGACTGAGCAGAAGTTGTTTTCTGAGCTAGCAGGAGTAGTGCGCAGTGTGTCTGTCTGGCTGCTGCCAAAAGCCAAGGAACCGAGCTGCAGGAGGAGAGGCAGCAGCTGTAGCCCCACCACTATTTCTGGCTAAATCACATGACCGTTACATAAGCCCATTTTTCTTGCTCTAAAAAACAGTAAACTGCGACACAGGAAACACAACGCAGCCATCCCCTTCCCCACCCCCCTCGTGCACGCACACACACACACACACACACACACATGCATACACACATGCACACCCTCTCGCTTGGATAGGCCGGACCAAATGGCAATTCTGAAAACTCTGGAGCGTTCCTGTCAACTGTTTTGCTCATTCCCGTGAATCTTGTTAATAATTGTTAGAGTGAAATACACTTCATGAGACAGGCAAAGTCGTAGTCCGATGGTGTGTATGAGTGCGATTGTGTGTGTGTCAGAAAGGGAGTGAGGTTGTTTATTTATGCACGGTGTGTGCATGCACTCACATGCCCTCGCACAGCATGTTTACCTCTGAATATGTGCATTTGCTTATCAACCTGGCACGTGACGGGCTTACTGGTGATGATACATTTTCAGTCTTACCTTGGAAAAAGTCTCCTAAAAAATCTCTTATGAACGTGTTTAATTTATGAATTCAGTTGGATTCATATTTCCATGTGCATTTCACTGTAAAATCTGTAACTTCTGTTTTTTACAGTAAAAAAAAATCATCAAGATATCTTCATAAAATTCTCTGTGAAAAAGATAAAGATTCCCCAGATACTGTATAAAATTTGACATCATTCTAAAAACTCTTGTCTGCTGCTACAATGCACACTCTGTCAGCATTCTTCATTTAATGGAGTCCACTCACGTCTACTTTTAGCTAATGATCTCACAATCTGGCAACAACCCGCTGAGTAGTCTCTGTTGTCTGTCAGCTCCAGCATACATCAGTTATGAGGACAATTCTTCTGAAAGGGAAATACTCTTTCCTATGGGGACCCACTTTAACAAGAGTAATCTGCCCTGCAGTCCTCCTGCCACCAGTGCAGTTACAGTACATTTGCTTTCCAAACAAAAGACAGACAAGCTTCAGGCCTTTTGAAATACAGCCTTTAACCTGACATTTTTAAATAGCCACTAGACACACACAAGTGGTCAGACCCCTGATTGTGAAAATAGCCTCTCAGATACAGTAGCTGCCCCACATCAATAATACTACTGTGACTCTGTGAGCGCCATTTAGCAGCGGCTGCAGATTTCTTAGTTGCAAGCTGCTACTGCAAACGTGAGATTGCACATAGCTAAAAGGATGTGTTGAAATCTATGTCAGCCTTGTAGATTAATCCCATTTAATTATGCACTCACAAAGCATTCGGTCAATTCTGTGATCGTCATTCATCGGTATTTATGCAACCTAAATTACATAGCCAAAAAAATACCAAACAACCAAAAAACAGGCCTCTCAGAGATGTAATTGTTGTTACCACTGGGCCAGTGGTATGCAAATCACTGCCTTGCAATCGCTTCGCTACTCCAGTTCTTTGGACAACACACAAACAGCTGTGTTGGATGGGGCTCTACACAATTAAGTTTCCCTGTCTGGATCATTATAAAAAGAGGGTGCAGAAGTTAAAATAGGATGTAAATAGAAGCTGTTATTTTGTTTACTAATGTCTCCACTTCTATGATAATGTGCTATATCTCAGTTGTCCTGCGCATTTCCTCCTCACAAAGATTTCTCCATCTGCCGCCTTTGTACATAATGCATTTATTATTAGTCATTTAGGCCACAATATGCTCTTTGGGAGTGTCAAATGTACAAAAGCAGCCAGTTATGGCAGTGTTTATGATAAAAGCAGTTAGAGTTTATCTCCCATCTACAGTACAATACATTATAACTTTACTCCAAACCATTGCACTTACAGCAGTTATTTGTCAAGACATTCAGATATTAATTAGTAGAAATTAAAAACATTTGTATGGTTTTACAACAAGAGGTTAAAAGCACATTTCTTCCAAATTAAAAAGGGGGCTTGCTGCTAAATGTTTTCAGACTTTACATTTACAACACCAGAGATACACCCACTCCTCTGCACCAGCTTTCTGTCTATTGAAACATTACTTGAGTGCCTATATAAAAGATTAAAGTCAACTGAAGAAAGAAAACATGGAATACAATAATCATACAGCATATAACATCAGTGTATTTCTGCTACTGCTTTATATGTAATTTTGATGTACTTTTATGTATAGGGCCAGTACATTAAACATGCACATCTACAGCACAGTATGTGGCATCAAAAGTAATGCCGCAACACGCTGTAGTGCTGTATCTTTAACAAACCAATCATCAGCGATAAAGCCCATCAGATTGGCGCTGCTTATTTGGTTGAACACAAAAGGTGTAACCCACTGACTGTACTGTATCCTTTTTGCATTGATGTCAAAGAACAAAGGTATCACCAGGGAGCAGGAAGAGATGGAGGTCAGATTATATCCACCGGAGGAGCCATCAGGCCTGCAGGTCAGCCCAGGCCAGGGGAACTGAGGGCATGGAGGAAGTGGTGTGTGCATATATGTGTGAGTTATATCACCACACGTGCAACCAAACATACAAGCGCGCCTGTTAATGTAACAAGAGCCTTAATAGGTAGCTGTGAATACTGTATATCATAGCTCTTAAATGATTAATCGTTTAATCGATTAGTCATAAAATAATCAAGAGCAACTTAAATAATTAAGTATTGAAGTCATTTATCAAGCAAAAATGTCAAACCTCTGCTGGCTCCAGCTTCGCACATAAATCACTGTTAATTGAATACATTTGTGTTGGTCAGACAAAACAAGCAATGTTAACTTAGCTTCAGGAAGTGAAGAGGCATTGTTTTTGTTTTTTTTCTATTCTCCAGTATTTTACAGGCTCAAATAATTAATCAGCTAATTAAAAAAAAAAAAAAAAACAGCTGGCAGATGTGTTGTTATAAAAAATAATCATTAGTTGCAGCTCTAATACATTCTGTGCCCTTGTGTCTATTTTTAAAGCAGCAAGGATGTAAAATGCACACACATACTGTAACAGTAAATGTATCTAGGTTGCATTAGAGAGACCCTTCCTCAGGCTGCGTTCTCCAGCCTAAATGCCTATTAGCAATGTGGGTCACACACATACTTACAGTAAACTTTACAGATTAAATTTCTACCTAAGGCCGGGCACCTGAATTCCTTCACTACTTATGAAGAAGTGTGTGCCCGTGCATGTGTGCATAATAAGTTAGTGCCTGTGCTTGTTTCTACGTATGTTTTGTGCAGCTTCCGATCAAAGAAGCTCTGATGTGAGACATGTGTTGCTGTGGAGCACAACACTGAATGGCTTCATTCCAGCCGTTGTTACATGAGCCTCTTGCACACAACCTGAAGCATTCACTCCGGCACCAGAGGGAGGTCTTTACTCCTCCAACCGGAGCTGAAAAGGATGTGACTGGACAGCGGAGCTGCCAGTCAAAGGAGAAACAGTGTGAGACGTGTCCTCAGTTGACCTCTCCCACAGAGGCGGTACTGAAGAATAGGTTTTTAGATTGACACCAGTGCCATGGAAACCACGACCCAGTCACATTGCAGAACACACTGAGGCCATAACAAGGTTGACTAATGTCTCTGTAAACCTCTCAGTTCAATAAGACAGCGGCAAAAAGCAGCTAGTGAGCTAAAAGCAGGGCCTAGCATTATTACAAAGAGCAGACATGCCAAGCCACTGATGACATGTGAATAATAAGCTAGCATTCAACTCTTCAAATGCGCTCCACATGGAGTCGTTTATTGAGTGCAGCTGTCTTGTATCAACAAACTAGTCTTTAGTGGAGTGGATGCAGTAGAGAAACACATATGAATGTATTCAGCTATTTCCACATTTCATTAGCGATGATAACATATTTACGAACTGTTGTTTCGTGTCAGACGACATTTTTCCCCCCCAAAGCACAGGGTAAACGTTTATACCCAAGAATTCACTCATTTCAATCCAGCCCATAAAAATTGGCTGCAAGTTTGCTGGTGACAATTCAGTCAACAGTAGCGGTACAGCTGTAAAACTTGTAAGCTTAATAAAAGTCATTACCCCTCTTCTGTTTGTTTACTATACAAGAACATCTGAACCGTGACCGTAAATAAAGCATGTGAATATAAGGGCCTGTATACTGTATGATAAGATAAATTGGATAGCTTGTAGTGAATAAGAGAGCAGGTGGATGAATGTTTCTTTTATGAAATAAGTGTGTGTGTGCATGAGGAAGCTTAAAGAATTAATGGAGGGCATTTTGAAAATCTCACAGCAAGAGAACATGGAAAATCATTTTCTATACATTTCCTGGGACCGCAGTTGTAAACTTTATAGCGTACAGTTGGCTGTGCCTTCTGGTAGATATGACAAAAATTAAGTGGAATGAATATTCGTCCTCTTGAGGGGGACTGTAAGTGCACAGATTTGGACAGTAAAAGGCCCATGTGGCCAATAGATATTCCAAACAGATGGTCCAAATGTAAACCTAAAATTTAGAGTTCAAAGAATAACTGTGCCAAGCTCCGGTGATGTAAAATAGAGCTACCTAAACAATGACTGTCTGACTTGGATAAAGGAGAAGCCAGACCCTCCACAGTCAGACGATTTCATCTGATTTGTTGATGACTCCAGAATGTTAACTAGCTCTGTAGTAAAGGGCTGAGAGCCAGTTAGTCGTCTAATGAGCTACAGCCGACCGAAAAAGTTGTGTCCCCCGAGGCAGGCGGTGCCAAAAGAAATTAAGCATGGGCTGGATTATTCCCCTTGCACAGATGCCCACTCTCTGCAGTCTTCTTTTATATCTCACATGCCGAGTTGAAGTTTTTAACTTTGAGAGAAAAGAGGAGGAGAAGGAGGAGGAAATACTGTGAGAGGGGAGGAGTAAAACGTCTCCTCACGTCCTAACTTACACCTCTCCGGCGCTCACTGCTGACACAACGCTTTCCATCCCTCTCCCTGTTTCTTACTCCCTCTCTCAGCTCCTCCTCTCTTTATCTCTCTGTCTGCGTCTGACTTTTTCTTTGTCCTTCCTCCCCCCCTCCCTCGCTGTATCTGTTTCACTGTCCTCTATCTCTCTTCACTTTGCAAAATCCTTCTCTCAGTATTTTCATCCCTCCACCTTACCTCTCTCTTTCCACCTCAGCAGCAGCTGTGGAGGGGTCAAGTGAGGTAACAGCTCGCTTTGCACATCAGAAGGGCGGACACGTTGCACGCAACCTTGATGACATCACAACACTGTATGGGTTGCCCTTATTGCGCTTTTGTAGTTTGCACAGTTGCAGTTGTTTGGCAGTGCTGAATCAAACATGGAGACATACTCATAAAGAGATTTGAAAATGAAGAGCGCTGCAAAAGATTTAGAGGGCATCGGAGAATCAATGAGCCCATTTCGGTATAATTATACATCATATGAGAGACAAATAGGGCTTTATTGGTGTAATCACAGAGAGATTTCAGCTCTTCACAGCCTCACCTGACCAGCGCTCTCACACAAAGTCAGATCTTTAGCATCTGCCACTGGCTCTCCGCTGGCCACGCTTGAAGCAAGAACAATGGCATGTCTGATTCGATAACCCCAGACACATAATCTGGTTTCAGGTCTCCATAATGACGGTGTGTAAATATCATCAAATTAAGGTGTGATTTGATTGGGAAAGAGTGCAATTCCTCCAATGGGTCAGGAAAACACCTAGAGGGCCCGATGGCTCGCTGGCAGGCTTGTTTGCTTGTTTGCTGGCTGTTTTTTTTGTTTTGTTTTTTTTATCCGCCTGCACTGGGTCTGTAAGCGTGTGTTTTGCATTCAAACGCTCATCTTAATGAGTTAGGCCAACGCCTAGGGCAACAGGCACAAAATGAAAAGCACATTCTGGCTGCTGTTGATTTTCCCCAAGCTAAATATAACATAGAGGGCTGCTGCTGGAGAATTACCTACTGAATGTTGTTGTTTTTTCTGATGTGCCACTCAGCTTGGTCACAGTCTGTCTATAAATGTAATGTACTAAATGTTGAAAAAATAAATAAGTATCAGGTCTGCTGAGATTAAACAGTAGTTTGCTGCATGAGACAGTGTAGTGCAAACAAAATCTGCATCAACTATTGCTTAATAATTCTTAAAATGTTCAGCGCTGTATGTAAAGAACAAGCTGCTTCACTCTTTTTCCACCATGTGCTCGTATGAGGGAGATTTTCAAACTCTGCTCCATCAGAAAAAAAGTGATTATCTGAAAAATGTAAAAATTACAGAAAGCAGAGTTATTGTATTTGCACACATTTTCTCATTAACATTTCCCGACACTTGTGCCACGAGTTTAAACTTACTTGGCATAATGCGCTCTGCACGTACAACTGTTAATAAATTGAGCAGAATGTCTGCCAACAATTCTGAAGGCCACAGTTGTCAGTTAAGGTGGTATTGTTTGAAATGATTTGATATTGACTGAAACAACTGTGAGAACCAATGTTGGCGTAATGCAATATGAATGAAACCTGCTGAATTACAGCATAATACTGGCACAGTAGCTTTCTCCTCTTACAGTTATACGAGTATTAGTTTTTAAATTAGAGTTTGAACAACGTATGTAACGCTTGTTCTAAATAATAAAATAAGAGATTCTCTTTTTATATGTAAGAAAACTACCACGGCCAAGAGAGCTCAACACACTGCAACAAAAGAAAACACGGACACACAAAAAATCTTCACCTCTTCGACGACACATAGTTTGCATTTATAAAAACACTGCAGATAAACCAATTTAAAAAAACATATTCGCAAATTTGAAAGTACATACGCAGCATAAAATAAATGTGCTGCAAGTAGAAAAAACACAAGCAGATATAGAACGACAGTAGGTTCAACACGACAGATGACACAAAAACTACCAATCAATTTCTTTTAGTTATGATTACCATATTACAGGTGATTTGGGTACACACCGAGCTTCAGTCTTTATTACACAAGTCACAAGAAACTTGTGTTTTAACTCAATTCTGTTGTTGCTTGTGTTTTCTCTATTTACACTGTGTTTCTTTGTGTTGTTGAATTGCCTTTTTTTTTCTTCATTTGCTTGTGGTTTCTTCTTTTCTTTCTTTCTTTTTTTTATTATTTTTTTCAAGCCTTTATTCGACAGAAAGCCCAAAGAGAGACATGAAAGGGGGGCGAGAGGGAAAGACATGCAGCAAAAGGCTCGGGCCTTTGCTGCAAGGACTCAGTCTTAGTACGTGGTGTGCACGTTCTACCAGGTGAGCTACTGGGTCAGCCGATTTGCTTGAGTTTTCTATAGACGCTGTCTGTTAAGCTCTGTCATCCACCATAGAAAATACCTAACCAGTGACATCCTGGTTATTGCCATACCTTCCACTGCTCTTTTGAAGAAGACTTTGCAGCTTCCACATGTCACGACACCGTAGTGGCATCCCGATGCTTCGTCTCCGCAAACCAGGCACACTTTGGCTGTCGAGGACGGTTGTCTCAGTGGTGAGCTGAAAGGACACACAGACACAAAAGTTTTCAAACCAGACGTAGATCAACAAAGAATTTTGAAAAGTCAACAATAAAGCCAGGCAGACTGTCCTCTTCCTTAAAGTGCCACAGCCAGATACACATTGTGAAACTTGTCTTGGGTTTTACGACCCACAGTACAGTGGCAGCACAATGTGGCTAGCTATAAAGATGTCTGTCAACTCAGTTGCAGTTTACTGATTCACAGCCTCGCCCAGCTTACAAAGATGACAATGACAGAATTATAGGGCGGATTATTTAAATGAAATAAGCAGAGAGACACAGAGCAGGATGTGAAATTTAAATAGGAGCACAAAACTCCTCCCGTTCTGTGACATAAAAAGTGAGTAAAAAATAATACAAACCATGATAAGGCAAAACTTTCACTGTGTAACTAGTTCAGGGTCAAAGATCAAAGTTGAGAATTAGTACTCCTGCGTGCCGTACTGTAAGTTGCAAGCCGTGCTGTCGCTATTTACTCTGAGCCACAACCAACAGGCAACAGAACTCACGACAGTCTGCTGCAGTCCTGCCCGATCCAAAGTATTGTTTACTTTGGCATCATTCACTGCTTTCACTACTGACTGACTTCAACAATTACATGATCATTAAAGCTCAGGATGTACAGTATGCTCTCACTGATGCTAACAGGGAGAATTAGTTATTGCAGTAGGTGTCAAAGGTAATGGATGATGTCTGTCTATAGTAAACCCAGGTACAAAAGAGAGACATGCTCAAAGCAGTTAAAGAACTGAAAGGGACTCAAAGTGCACACAAAGAAGGGCTGCACATGACAAACGATCAAATTCACCATCACAAATGTAACAATAATGAATTTTTATTTATAATTAATGCATGTATTTCCTGTCTCATATACACTTTCTGTTAGCTTTGCCCTGTTTAATCACAGTGTGACCAGTAAAAGATGCTGAGCTGCTGCCGATTAGTTGGTTAAACTTGTGCTTCGATGTCATTGGTTGCTTTTGTCAGCATATGACATCAGCTTTGTCAGCATATCTGTTTAAAACTGCTTTATGAGCAAAGTTAGGCTGGTAAGACGTTCATAAAGTCACAGATTTGATAAATTCTGTTTATTCTGTCAATACAGATTGAGCAACTGCACAGTGTACAGTGAGTAAGTATTACCGCTAGATTGATAAACGGGGCTGTAATATGATAACGCTTCACAAAGATACTCTATATCAGTATGGACATATATTGTATATTGGCCATTAAGTACCATTAAGTTGCAGTACAGCTATGCCAAAGATGTTTGACATCAAAATGTTTATTTTTAACTGTAAAATATCTAGCCCGGTTCATATCTTGGACACAAAGTTTTGAACACCTTTTCAAAAATGTCTATGTTATCCATCCATTTTCCATAACCTTAACGCATATCCTTATAAGGGCCGCGAGGGGGGGGTGGAGCCGTCCCGGCTGACATTGGGCAAGAGGCGGGCTACACCCTGGACAAGTCACTAGTTCATCCCTGGCCTGACATATTAAGACAAACAACCATTCACCCACGGCAATTTACACCAATTAACCTGCATGTCTTTGTACAGTGGGAGGAAGCCAGAGTACTCACACAGACACAGGGAGAACATGCAAACTCCACACAGAAAGGCCCAAACCAGGAACCATCTTGCTTTGTAGCGATAGTGCTAACCGCCTGTTATTTAGTTAAAACATGAAGATTGTAGATTTTAAACGCCCAAAATGTCAACATTGTTCATAGCTTCAAAAATCCAGTAGCAATTTAAGCTTTTTAAACATTTATATCCAATGCATATTAAAAGATAAAGGACGGGTAGATTTTGAAAAAAAATAATAGGCCACCCAACACAGTCTGGTATGAAACATAACACGGTTTCACCAGCTTGCAGAACAAGCATATCCTATGTATGGAGCTCTGTCCATGCACACTGCATACAGCTGGATGGTGTGAGCAAAATTTGAATGTGTCCATTATATCAGGGTATGCTACTTATTTATGCTACTTATTAATGGATTAACACTAAATCAGTTGGTTCTCACTTATAATAAAAAATATGTATAACTCTGCCTTCTGAGTAGATTAAATGCTTCATGCATTTCAGGTTAGGTTTAACACACATGTGGAAAAAATGATTATAATTTTTGATAAAACATTTCCCTTCATGTGCACACATACACACGCGCACGCACACAGGGACACAACATGTAGATGGGTACAAAGAGAGAACACCTTGTATCAAAACATTAAAAGTGGCCTCAGCTTCCCCTTCTTTTCTGTGCTAATTACCTCTCTCCCATCTCAATCAATAACATGCAAGGTGATTGTCTGGTTAACATTCTCCTTACATCCTTCATCAGACCAGCTGCCAAGCACTCCTCTCTCTCCTCCTCCCTCTGTCTCTCCACCTCGCTCTCTCTCTATCATGCACACACATTTCCTCCAGGGGACTAGCTGGAAAGGGGTACAGCAACAGCACACTCAGATACAATCAGGACCACTGATCTAATTCCCTCTTGTCCATCTACACACACATTCAATTTGTTAGGACGCTTAGAGGAGTCTCTGGTGAGGTGTTTGTCTGACTAGATCTTTCTGGCACCGAGCCCCATGGTTTTAGCTAATGTGAGTGTGAGTGTGTGTATGTGTGCACGCACAAATCCAATCCGTGTCAAGACGTGTTTTTTTTCAGCATTTTAATCTACTGAATATTCCCCCATACATTGGTCTTTTCACACCATCACAATGCAGCGTTAACAAGAAGACATTTATATCAACACAAGAAAAACAGCCCTGGAACATTTGCGGGCCAAGAAAAACACGAGCAGCATATGAGAGTATGCTTCTAATATCCAGTCAGTGGTCAACCCTTTAATAGTGCCGCACATTAAAACCTTGTCGCTGTGTGCCAGCCTGCCTGCCTGCTGGTCCACCAACAAGGTGACTTCCCCTCCCTCAGAGAAGTATATAGGTCATTCACTCTCTCTGCTTATGAAACCAGAGCAGACAGGCCAGGCTGCAGTGACTGTGCACCAACGGCTGCCAGTAGCCCAAAACTAAACACAAGCTACCAGACATTCCCAAATCAGGCTATTTCAGCAGAGATGTTAGCCCACAGTTTGTCAGCATACAGGATGTGCGAGAATAATGAGGAATATATGTTTTAATGAGCTCGAGAGAGAGAGAGAGAGAGGGGAGACAGAGAGAGAGAGAGTAAGGAAATGACATGCAACAAAGGTCTCCAGTCAGAATCAAAACTGGGACGTTGCGGTTAAATGGTGTGAGTCTTTCACCACTAGGCCACGAGGACACACCAAGTGAATTTCCTTTTTGTTTGGCTTGTCATTTTCATAGCTGAAAATATTCTCGAGGTTGCAATTTCTGTCTGTTTCAATGAAGGTTTAAATGATGATGTACCACTGGAAGTAACATCGTGTTAAGGCCAGCAGTTCAAACTGTTAATTACTGCATGCAGAACCTTGTTTCACCCTTCATCTCATGCTGAAAACATGAAGCCAAAGTGCAGAAGAAGCAAATTTGTAGAGATGATGTTAACTTAGCGCAGATGTTCATTTTAGGAAACTGCAATATATAGTATAACACACAAAACAAACCCCAAAAAAAGTTCTGCAGTTGTGTGCAGGCTACTTCTGTGAACTGGGACTCTTTTTTTTTCTTGACCCCTGTCTTCTCTATTTCTGGGTACAGTCTCAGACTAACTCAATGGGACTGACTGCACAGATCAAAGGTCTCATTCTTCGCTCCAGTTGTTGCTTTTTTCCCTTCCTACAGAAACCCCAGGGCAGCAGTTTCATTGTTTTCAGTGTCCTTTCATCTTTAAAGATAACACACAAAGCTAACAACTGATTTAGTTGCTGTTTATTTCCCATGAGGATACAGATGAGTGCATGTACACAATGCCTGTTTCTTCCCACTGAAAAATGTACAAGCACAAATTTGTATCTCACACTAACTCTTGCTGCCCTCTTTGCTGCTTCCCAGACCAACGTGCCGCTTAGGGAAGACATTAATGAAATGCCAAAGGAAAAGAAATGTGAGAGCTCGAAGCCAGATGAAGCCCACTGTGCCCACTAAAATGTGTGAGGACCAAACCACAGGACAGATGTTTGGGCTCAAATTGGCCTCATGCTTTTCTACAAGTAATTTGGATGTCACACTGGGAGCATTCTCCAAATGGTTCAAATATCTCCACCCTCTCTCAGCTGTGGAATGCTAAATCAGCTAAGACCAGAAAGGATGGCCAAAGATTTTATCAGAATCCGGAAATATTGCACTTGATAATCACAGCGGGGACCTCAGAGTGTGAGTTCATAATCTACATTAACAGTAAACAGGTCAATAACGGTTATAAGAAGAGGTCCGAAGTCATCCGAGCGTGGCATAACTAGAGCAATTAGTTGCCATAGAAACAGAGCATGAAGTCGAAGAAAACTGACAAATTAGGGATACAAAGGAAGTCAAGGAGGCTGTAGTTATTCTGAGGTTATCAAGATAACATCATTATGGGTGAATAATGAGCCGTGAGACGGCTGTATGATAGAGGACAGCAGGGCCCACGTGGTAGGAATGAACCCTGTGACCCACATAAGTACATTAGCATGACAGAGTCACTAAAACAAGCAGCTGAAACACAGGGAGAGTTCTGTTGTATAGAAAAACAATGTCCTCGTCATGCATGTAATACTCTCTGCCGCAAACGCACACACTTGTGTACCATACTGTATTTACACTGCTCTAGAGCCATCCGCCCACTGTAAAGATACATTTGTGTGTGTGTGAGTAGACACACACAGTGACTCGTTCATTCTAGAGGCTGTTATCGCAGGGATAGTTCAGACAAGTACCACAGCCTCCCTGAACCTGCCCCTCATGAAAGAGAAGCATCCTTGACTCTACAAAAGGAAAAAAAAAACACAGCTTCTACGGTACAGTACCTCTCTACAGTCTGGCCTACAATATTTATGTAATACACACCTCGGCATGCAGAAACCTTAAGCTACACCAGTTCAAAGAATATTTATGTAACACGCAACTTGGCATGTTGGAAAGGTAAAGGTAGATTAGTTTAAACAAGCTGAGGGAGATGTAGAGAAAGAGAAAGAGGACAAAATGGCTTACATAACCATGAGCAGACAGTATAAACATTAGGTTGACACCCACTCACCGCCTCTCAAAGGGAGAGAGGTCTTATGGGTAGTGTTAGAGAGCCACCAGGGATTTATTTTTCCTGGTGAAGGTGACCCTGGCATTGGGCAGAGTACCTGAGCATACAGAAATATGAGATTTCCTCTTTGTCAGGCTTGTGTTACACTTGTGTTAAGGTTACAGTATAATCTGCTCTGAATGGCTGCCATTTACGGTTAAGAAAAAAAAAAAAATTATAACCTTAAAATGTTATGCATGAGAGTTTCATACATTCCAGTTGGGAGAAATAGTCATTTTCCTTCTCAAAGTTTATAATTTTGCTTATACTTTCTGGTAAAATACACCGGATAAAGACTTAAAATACAGGGCAAATGAGGCGATTTAACCATCAAATAAAATGTAGTTCACGGCACAAATGGCAAATTTGCTCTCTGATGGAATCTGGTATCCCGGCTGTGATTGCATTCCTTGTTTTAAATTCCAAGCTGTTGTGTTGTCTCCCCTCCAAGGCTTATGCCTACAAACTTTAAGTGACCTTCCCCATAACAGCAAATCATGATTATCTTTCTCCTATAAATCCACTGTTTTGAGTGTAAACAAAGAAATGAGACAAGTCACAGAAATGCACGCGCACGCACACACACACACACACACACACAAAGACACACACATTCAGCCCTCTTCAGGGAGTTGAGGGAGGCTCGGTCTACGGGTGGAAACAGACTAGACTATCATTCTGATCTACACATAATATTCAGTTTGTACTCAACATGTCTGAAGCTGTACCTGTCTTTGACTTTATATAACGTGAACTTCCCAGCCAGTCATTGCTGAACTTTCACCTTTTCTCCAGCATGCAGCTGCAGCTGAATAACCTAGGGGTCTTACAGAGACAGTAGATCCCTTTAGGGCTGCAGGAGCGCAGCAGGGTAACTCAGCTGCTTTTAACTAACCCAGAGCTGTTTGACTATTTTAACTCCACCTTAATCACTCACTGTCACACAAGTAATAGTGAATTAATCACCTGAGATATTTTGGCTAAGTGGTAAAGCACGCTGGCATGAATCTCAGGAAGATGTGGCAGGGTGTTATTATCTTGTGGTGAGGATTATCGTGGCTGGAAACTCCCGTAATTCATGCCTGTCAAGGACAGCGAAGGGACTGATCACATCCATACAGTATAAAATTAGGCATGAGATGCCACTGCGTGCCCACGGCTTCGTTCATAGTTTCTGTGTTGCACGACATACTTAAACTCTGTGTGAACGCTGACGTGCTGTTAATGAATGGTGGTATGCACACTGCATACTTTTCAAACTGCTCAAAACTAAAAAACTTCAGTGCAGCCGTACTTACATTTTTTATTTTTATTTTTTTTTGCATAATGCCACAACAAGAAAAATAAACAGTTCCTATACAGTTTATGGGGTCAACACACCCACTCGTTTCTGACCATATGCAGACCGCAGAGTTCATTTACACACAAAGTATGAACCAGGCCAAAGATCTCCAGTGCTGCAGGAACTCAATTTAGACGACTCTTGCATCTAAGCATTGGAAATAATATATGTGTGCAAGGCTGAGAAGGTTTTTGGGTGTATCCCACACATTAGCTTTGTTACCTTGAAAACTTTCCACATTTAGAGAGACATTTTTCAGAGACAACACATGTACATGAACACATGGCATTTACTATCTTTTTCTTCCCCACAAAAACACCTCTGCTATTCATTTATGCAGCTCCGTAGCAGCCTCAACAAAACTCCTCTTCAAGGCCTGCACAACTGTTTTGATCATCTGTGACAAAGGGTCTTTGCAGCCTTAAAGAAGTTAGGTTCTCATGTGGACCTCACACTGATCTGTTACTGATCCCCCAAAGTTTCTGTTTTTAGCACAAAGTTTCCAAGATCCTTCGCTGAAAACAGAAACAGCCACGAAGCAGCTGGGAACAGAATTCAGCTGACGTGTTGAGAAATACATTGCTGGCCATCAGGTTGATTTCCAGGCATGGGAAATCCAGAAACAAATGCAAACAAGAGTCTGGTGATAAACAATGTTGAACACATGAAGGAACATGAAATACCAGTTCAGTGACTTAAATCACATTTCCCTCCTGAACATAAACCTACATGATAACAGTGAAAATAAGCACACTAGATGGCTTATATCTAACTAAATACAAATAAAGGATCCTGTTTTCACCACCTTTGTGAAACATGGCTCAAAAGCTACTGTAATCTAGCTAACTGCCACGAACATAAACACAAATGGACCACTTCAAAGCCACGCTGCTAAAACTGGTTTTGTTATAGACCCAAATCCTTTGATTTCAGTGGCATGGATGAACTCTAGACCTGGCCTCCCCTGGTGTTCATGTTTCAGCTCTATTCATTGCTTACTTTGCTTTCTCTCAGCAACTCCATGTAATACGTGGTGGCTCCTTACAAATGTGTCTATAGCCAGGTTTGGGTCCTGTTGCCTGTACAGCAGGTGACCTCCAAACTCAGCTTAGAGGCCCTGGAACAAATGAGAAAAACAAATCCCTAGAGAGGGAGATTATCTTTAAGGGATCAGTCCTGACCTAAGCCACCTCCATGCCACTCCTTACCTCTGTTCTCCACTTTCTAGCAACGGTTAGCACACAGCCGACTCCTGTTTACCCCCAGTACAAGATGGGTCTTGTCAATAAGATTACAGTACAACATAAGCTACACGTTGGCATTTAAATTCTAAAGTCTTAAAAAACCAAATGAAATAAGCTTGTGGGTCCAGAGAAATGAAATGTGCCAAAAAATATATTATTCAAAAAGCGACCTTTTGCTTTCCCGTGTGATTCAAAAAGGCCTCACTCTGAATGTAGGTTAATGTACACTGGTGCTGACACATGTTGCCAGCAACCCTACGCATTAGCTGTCACATGTGATCATCCTCAACACCCACCAGTCATTTACAATTCTGCTGGGACAAACATGGAGGAAGAGCAGGCTGGGAGTCCAGCATGTGCAAAGAGGAAACACTGCACACACACAAACCATAATACATTAA
This sequence comes from Argyrosomus regius, assembly GCA_946959425.1. Taxonomy (NCBI): domain Eukaryota; kingdom Metazoa; phylum Chordata; class Actinopteri; family Sciaenidae; genus Argyrosomus; species Argyrosomus regius. The sequence goes on from OX336883.1 coordinate 9,973,014, forward strand.
CATACATACCAAGGAGATTAAGTTAGCTATGGGGCTGCCAAGTGGATCTGTATGCAGTGTTTATTGTATGTATAGTTTTATAGTCTAGTGGCTCTCTAAAGTCACAGGGTATGAAACCACAACCTCAAGAAGTGGGCTGTGTGCAGTAGCCAAAGCCAAGTCTCTGGTTGGCTTGGATCCAGGTGGTTAGCACCACGGCAGCACATTCTGCATGTTAGCTCAAGGACTGCTGAGAACTGCTCTCCAGTCAGCCTCTCTATAGTATTTGACAGGTTCAAAAGCAGAAGAGCAGTCATATACCGAGCTAACGCTCAGCCCCTTTGTCCAAACTGCTGCTGACAGCATCTATCAGGAGCCAATTAGGTAATCAACAAAAACTAAAGAAATATGAATTTCTAGAGTCTTGCTGCAGAGTGTTTTTGTATATTTTTAAAATAGCGTTATCTGCACCCATCCTAATAGGTGTGTGCAGGTGTGAAAGAAGATTGCTTAAAGGTCTATTTTTATCTACAAGATATTCTGCTGTTACGGTGATCCAGTGCTGCTGTATATGAGGTTAACACCCAACAACCCAGAGCAAATACAATAAACAGTCCAACGGGGGTTATGACTACAATTTGTCCAGCAGCATCAAACCTGCTCATTGTAAAGCTCGACATTATTTTCCTTAAAGGTCAACGTTAATATTCTGACCTCAAAAGTACAAAAGGTCCCACACATGTGGTACAAAATGCAAAAGAAAAAGAAGGTTAGAGGGCAAAGATACGCACACACGCACATACACACACACAATGTCGGGCCAAACTAAATGTGTCTGTGCAATGACCTTTTTCAAATTCAGTGTGTTCACCTCCAAAGGATTACAGGCCCAGATGGCCACTGGATGAACAATGCAACACCTGCTGAGGGACATAGCGCAATTAGTTTCTCACAAAAAAACTACTGCAAAAATAAAAACCTCGGTCTACACAATGAACTTTTGAAGGAACACATACATATGTTATGATTAATCTAACTCCTGACTAAATTAACTTTGACCGAAACTACAGAATAATCCAACCCTTTAATCTACACTCCATCTTCTTGCATATCAGTAATGAGGATAATATTATATGTGTCCATTTGCAAGAGAGGGACACTAGTGAAGTCCAAAAATTGTGATTAAGTTGTTTTAGAATAGAAACCTAAATCTTTAAGGTGCAATCCATAACTTGCTGCACACTCAACCTGCGCTCACAGCAGCAATGAAGTATCTAGTGTCACGTTTGTGAAGCTGTTTCACTTTGTTGTCGTAGTTTGCTTGCATCGGCGTTGTCATCGGAACAGGTGCAAACACGATCGACATTTCTTAATTGTCTCATTTCAGGCAAAGTCACGCACTCCGTGAAATTTGACAAGATTGGCCTTAACAAAGAGGAAACACAAAACTGCTTTCCTGAAAGGGGATACAGAGAGCTGAATTTTTCCACAAGTGCTACATCTTGGATGCCGTATCTGCGTCTCTCACTTGTCTACCTCCTGCATCTCTATCATGCACCAGGCCTTGGTCATCACCACACAATGCCCAGACTTGCCTTAACACTGAAGGGTTTATTATGTGTCCCACAAAGAGACACAGGTTGGCTACATGCAGAGAGCATGAGAAAGAGAGGGCGGCTCAGACAGACAGGAACACAAAAATCAAGCGTGAGACGCCTGTTTTTACTAACTGTTGTCACCTCTCATCCATCCCTCTCATCATCATTGTACTTATATGTAACACACATTGTAGCTCGAAACATAATTTCCTGTTTAAAACAAGAGGTTAAAAATAACATCAGTCATCGTAACCTTGGCTCAGGTGAGAGCTGCCTCACAGGTATGGCTGACTATTGATGTATATTTAATAAGGTGAAAGATTTGCAGTGGTGCATGTGGCTGCCCTTTCAGAGCGGGCGCCCATGTCACCTTTTTGGGGCCGGCCAATTCGAGGGATGTCAGCGATGGTGAGGCAGACTGGGAGAGTGCAGAGGATAGGGGAATAAAGGACGGAGCGAGACAGGAGTAGAAAGGGAAGCGAGAGAAAATATTTAAATTGTATTCTACTGACTCATTTTCTGGTTGATTCTGACAGGCTTCAAAAATACACTGATCTTGCCCATACACAAAAACAATGAGAGCGACTATTCTGAAAGTGAGTCAGTTTGAAAAAGTCACATAATGATTGATGCTTAGCTCTTGCATATAGGGCTGAGCAATACCATTGAAATAAGAAGATTTCCTGATATGAGTGAGTATAAGTATATATATATATATTATGTTCAATTAAATGAAAACAGTATAATGTATGGCATCAGATAAAGTTATCATTATTTTATCCAGATTTCTTTCAAAATAATAAGACAATATGTTCAGACAATACAATATATATTATTTCAATCCTAATATTTTAAAGTCGAACCCATTAATCATAATATATCAAATAAAATGCCCAAATATTTGAAGGTTTCAGCTTCTCCAATGTAAGGATTTGCAGCTTTTCTCTGTATTGTATATTATATATTTATATTTAATATAAATACCTTTGTGTTTTGACACATTGGGCTCTGCCCTTATGTTCTTTTTGATATTTAATAGATCAGAGAATCAGCTCTCTAAAATGGAGACTATAGACTGTCTATTAATCTTTAGAATAACTGAATCTCACTTACAGCCCAAAGTTATATTTCTACAATATAACCAATAATAAAAATATCACAGTCAATAAAATGAATTGTGAATAAATTAATATTATGCATCAAATGAATTGCCAATTACTTTGCTAATCAATTAATCATTCAAGTCATTCTTCAAGCATCTCAATTGTGCTGCTGTTCTTCATTCTATGTGTAAACTGAATATCTAGAGAGTGTTTTACTGTTTGAGGGTTTCAGAGTGTTGGTTGGAAAAATCAAGACATTTGAAGACGTCATGTTTGGCTTTAGGAAACTGTATTTTTTTCTCTATTTTCTGACATTTTAAAGACCAAAGGAATAATCAGCAGATTAACTGATAGCAAAAAATAATAATTATAAGCCCTCAAATTGATTTATCACCCAGCCCTATTTGCGCATGTACTCAATGATGTCATCTTAATTTACCAAATATTGTGTCAAAGAAGAGGAACTGTACGCACATTGAGAATTAAATGGTCTGTACTGCTCATCATCTGACTGCACTGTCCTTGCCCTCTTTCTCCAGGCTAGCAGTCACATGCACACAAATATATTCATCAACATACAGTTGCAGGCACATAACATAATTCCCTTCACGCTGCACTTTTAATAAATCATAACATCAGGCTTTGCCACTAAGACGCCCTTTTCAAATAAAACATTCGCCCAACCAAATACTTCTGGGGCTCAAAATATCTCCCACATTTTCCATCTGAGGGAAATACTGTCGATTCAGACGTTTCTCTCCTTCCTCTCTCCCTCTCTGCTGCTCTTCCCCTCACTGTCTTGTGTATACACTACATCTCATAGTTTGAGGTGTATGAAACTCTGAAGATTAGGATAAATACATGACATCTTGAGCTTATCGCATAAATATTTAAGAATGGGAGACAGGTCTCAGGTGGAGAGGGGGAGGAGGAATATCTCACGTGAGTGGAGAGTCTCCTTTGGAAAGTGTATGAGGGTGATGGGTTTTATTATGAAGAGGAAAAATAAAGAAACAGCACTACTTTCTTGTAGGAGAGTACTCATGGTCAAAAATATTTTAATTACTCTTTCTGTGAGCAGGAGTTTAGTCTCAAGTGACATACTGAGCTCTTAAACGGAAGGCCACGGGGATTTACACAGTGAACAAAGGATTCCCTATTGAAACATAGGCTTTGTGCAGCAGAAAAGCAGCTTGTAGGTCTACATTTTCTATCTATTCACTGTTCTGCTTCATGTTGCGAAACCCGCCAGCGCTAATGAGTAGCTTTATAAGGGGAAATAGAGCGTAATTGGTTTTTTTGGAGTGATACAAAGAAACGGTGGAAATGAGAAAGATGTCTGTCAATCTCACATCAAGCATATACCTTCTGCCGTGACCTGACTGCCGCCCTACATCCAGATTTCTGACACCATGTACTGTGTAACACGTTGACATGCTCTTTATGTACTCTGCCCCCAGGGTCTGTCTGTCCACAGAGGCTTTATATGAGAAAGCCTGTCATAACAGCCATGTTAGAGTGTGAGGCATGCCCATTTCACTGGGATCTCTGGCCAAAGCATACAAACTCTGGTTACTGTAAATTCAGGAGAAGTGCCAGGTTGCTCTGAACACATCTGTCACCACCAAATCCCCTTAGGGAACAGAGGTCATAATTTCCATTTGACACCTACTGCTCCTACACACACATGTTACGGTTTATAGCCTTGCATGTGTAATGCATATCTAAAGGAAACATATTTTTTTGTGTTTTACAGCCTAAAATAATGAAGACTTATGAGTCCAAAAGAGCCAAACCTGAAGTCAAATCAACACAACTGGCTAGCTCCATCCTATGTACCAAGATTTGTTTTTTTCCATGCCTGATTTTTTTCCCTGTGTCTCTACAGTATCTAACTTGGGATCATCTTTAGCAAAAGTAAAATGCTTTCCTGTGCAGAAAATCTACAAAGTTTTAAACATCTCCTCACAAGTTTTTCAAGCTCTTTTTTTTAATAAATATTAACCACTTTGTCGCAGTGTTTGAGCTCCTTCTTCTATCATCTCTGCTGATTCGATTCAACCTTCCTCCTCTCGTGCCACCTTTTTCGTGTCAAGGGCTAACTTTGGCAAGCTGCTGAAAGGTCCTTACCCCAGCTGCTGCTCTTTCACCGTGCCTCTGTAAACACTCCTGCTTCCTCAGCTGTCTCGTCAGAGCTTCTCCACTCCTTCACATCTCCTCTCGTTTTTTTGTTTTTTTTCCGAAACAGACACACACACTGCATGTATTATCCCTGTAATCTTTGCCTCCTGCTGAGCAACTTCTTCTAATTTATGTGGATTAAAGCCATTTGTTGCAGAAGGCAAAGTGTGCCATCGCGGAGCCAAACATCAACATTAGTCTCATGCTGGAGACATACATCTTCTATTGTATAACAGAGGCATTTAAAAAAATCCATACAGGTTTAGCTGAACTGTATCTTTAAACTCATTGCACCCCACAGCCTTTTTGTGCCTGGTCTGAACATACAAAGGATTATTTGAAAACTTGTTTTTGTTGTGATAGCATCAGTTGTTATTAACGAGGAGCAAATGCTGCATAAATGAATCTGTCTGAGCTCCTCGCCCTCAGCCATCAATCAGAAGTAATACGCTCACTGCTGATTTAATTGGGTTAGAATGGCTGCCATGGTGCCAAACAATGCTATGATGCCACATGTCATTCACTAAAAACTATTTGTTAACCTTCTGTAATCTTGTCCTCTTTCCTCATCTGCATTTGAAACCTGATGCACAGGGAAGAGGAGTGAGTTTAAGAGTTTAACCATCCCTTGCAGACGCAGCTTCTGAAGCTATTCCAACAGTTTGGCACCCGAGGGAGCCATGCTAGTCACACCAAATCTATCCAGAGAGACAATAGTGGACTAACAGAAAGCATAGGTTTGCTTCAGATCTGTCTGTGCAGCATTAGCATGTATTCCCTTGGTCTTTGGCCAGGGTAACAAGAGATTCAATTTCCCCGTTTCTGGTCCACTGAAATCAATTGGCGCAGTTAGGAACAGCAGAGTGTGAATGATACAGACTAATTCTCTTGGAGAGGGAGGTTAATGTGAAGTGCACAAGGTCAGTGCAATTGTAAAGGTAACTTTGGCTTTGTGCTGCGACTTTCTCTTCTGTTTTTTCCCCCAGCTCTCTGTCTTTTTCTTTCTTTCACATGAACACACACACTCACACACACACAGCCGCAGAGTCCCTTAGTGGTTTCTTTCTCCTTCACTCGTTCACTCTCCCTTTCTGTCTCTTTCTTTCTCTCTCTCTCTCTCTCCCACATAAGTTCTCTCACACAGTCAGAGTTTTTCTCTCTTTCCCTCTTTTCTTCCCATTCTCCTCTTCTTTCGCTCCTTCTCTTTCTGCATGTTAAGGAAGTGTCTCTTTACACATCGCAGGGGCTCAGAGAAAGCTGTGCTGCAATAATTGGATTATTGAGCAATAGGCAAACAAACATGAGACACAAAGCACAGGATCAATACGGAACGCTTGCATCATTTGAGGTGGTCAAAAGCAATCAAAGTACTAGCAGTGAATAAAGACGTCAAACAACTTGCTGCTTAGGATTAGTGAGTTTAAGGAGGAAAAAAATGGATGGTGTGACGTCAATAATCGCTCATTAGACATCAAAAGAATCCTCCATGCAGGCACTCCCTGCCCTGCCTAGCCTGGTGAATTTGGATGAATGTATGTCGTAAGGCTTAAACTGAGCCCAGCAATGAACAACACAGTCTGTTTGTGGCCGGTGAAATAGCTTTGGGTTTCCATTGTGTATTGATGTCCAGATGGACAGTTGTGTAGTAATCTGCTGCACTTCCTGTTTACAAGCAGGTAGCGCTATAAACTGACTAAATATAACAGCAGCTTCAATGACAAGCGGCATAAACTGTGTGGAAACTGTAAAAAGAAAATGATGTTAGTGATGATGATAGTTGGAAAATGAATGTAAATGTTCCCCACAGTGTCCCAGATCCCAAGGTGACTTCTAACAGTACAATTGGGTTTATTGGATTAATGCAAGTAGTCATTACATCACCAAGCTTCTGGGACCCCATATTTTACGAAGACGCAAAGATGAATTTCACTGTGCCATACTGTGGTGTGACTGAGTCTTGAAAGAAATCAGAAAATATTCACATTTGAAAAGATGGAAACAGATTTTTGGCATTTTTCGGGAAAAAAATGGCTTGTTTTGTTCAGCCAACAGTCCCAAATCCAAAGATATTCTGTTTATAATCGTATATAACAGAGAAAAGCTCATATTTGAGAAGCTGGAAGCAAAAAATGTTTGGCATTTGTTACATCACATGATTAATTTCTTATTAGAAATGTTGCTGGTTAATTTTCTGTCAATCAACTAATAAACTCAGCTCAAACTTTTGGGGGGGTTTTATCTCATCAGAAGCAGGTGATAATGGGGGGTTAAAGTAAGCATGTTTGTTTATTCACAGAATAAAACCACCTCCATTTCACCATTTCAGTACATTCACCTGATGTGGAAGCCTGCAAACCCAAAAAACAAACCTTTTTTTCCCCTGAGATCCTCTAAAACAACAGCAAATCATGCAGTAAATAGCTTATACAGTACACTGTGCATCCACACACTGTATACAGTTCGACTATAAAATCAAAAATGACTTGTGAATTCAGAATATGCGCGCAGTTATACCAAGAGCTTTTTCTAGGTCAAGTGAATAAACATCGCCAGTCTTGCATACTTCCTTAAGCAGCAGACAACAGGCGGGAAAAAAATAAAGACTTCCTCCAAAGTTTGCCAAGGGAACCTGTTTCACTAACCCTGAACTTCTGGTGTGGAACGTAAAAGTTGAGCTCCTGCCCGCCTGTCAGGTTGTGGTGAGGAGGGTGTCGATAAAAATGTTACATCGGAATTGACACGCTGGCAGTCTTTCGAACAAAAGCCCTGCACTGTCATTCTGCTTTACTGTCTCTCTGAGCACATAGTCACTGAGACCCTCTCGCTGCTTTCTTTCTTCTGCTTCCTCACCCTTGTTTCCCTCTCTCTACATCTCCCCCCCTCACTCTCTCTCTCCTTGTCTCCCTCCCCCTCGCTCTCTTTCTCCTCTCTCTCTAAAACCCTTATAACATCCTCGGGATTTAAGAGCTTAAATGTCAGTCCCATGATATCAGTGCCATTCAGATTAAGCGCATTAAATACGATGTAAATGTATAAATGTAGGCCAATGAGTGGGCACCATTCAATCCAATTAGCCGTAATGAAGGCAGTCTCAAGGAATTTTAAAAGCAATAATTTCTAATCATATTCTGTGGCTTATTGACTATTACACTCTGCAGACAGCTGAATATATTCTACCTTCATTCTATAGAATTTTTCGTTCATAGTATGTGACCAGAATAACTTCAAGGAGAAGCCTGAGAGACCTTAAACCTAAATCTGGAGCTTAAATCTAATACTAGAGAGTAATGTGGTTTCAATGTATTATGTGAGGTCTAGGAATTCGGTCATCTTGAGCATTACCACGAATTTAGACTGAAAACAGCACAAGGGGCTGTGTTGGAGGGTGTGTTTTGCTTCAGGAACCGGCTTATCAGATGCCAAAATGCTGCATGGCAGATGATAATATTATGAGGAAGGATTTTAAAAGTTATCGCAGAAACAATAAAATTCATTTTATCCTCCTGTCTTGACAATAGCAAGGTCAACAGCGGAGTTACCCTGTTCACGTTACAATATAATCTACCAGGAATCGCGCGGATTTGATTGCCCAGTTCGGTGCATTTGCCAGATAACGTTGCATTATACTGCAGCGAAAGTTGAACAAGGTCATCTTCTTGAAATGAATGAGGATGCTGTGAACAAATTAAAGCAAAAACTTTATTATTCTGTGTCCAGAGAACACCTCTGGATGTGTTGTGGATAAAGTGAACTATACTGCACAAGAGGAAGTGTGTGTATTAGGTGGGTTTTTCCCACCAGGACATTTATATTTTTCGCTGCATACTGCACTTATACTGACGACTCCACTGTATGTGTGTATGTTTATTAGCTATCAGTTATCAGCTTCAGATCGTTCCCTTTTCCTTCCCCGAACATTGGGAATGAGGAAGAAATGTGTTCCTGCTCTACCAGTGTCTGAGAGGTGAAAGATTCAGTTCAGGTGGACGGCTGCAGGAAAATGTCTCGCACTAACTCTGACGGGCCTCATCTGAAGCCATGTCTCTTTTCCTAAATGTCCTCCATAGTGCCCTTAAACACATATTTTTACCTTAATATCGTAATAACTATGACATGAGCAAAAGAGGAAGTGAGGTGATGTTGTTATAGAGTCACAAAATCTCCATAGAGAACACATCGGAGTGGGTCAACACAATATCAGACTTGGAACACAGGAGACCACTGTTTGTTTTCCTGTTTCCAACAAACAGTCAAACCACAACCGTTCCATAAACTTAAATAAAGTAAATTATGGTAACCATGACAATGAAGGTCTCCTAACCTTAAACCTAACCACGATGTTAACCACTTAACTTAACCACTTTGTTTTGTGCCTAAACAGAACCAAAACGTAACCATAGCACTGTAAAGTCATCTATTATTTGCTACCTTGTTAACTCGAGATGTGAAATTAAAACTGAGATAGAGCGCACATGAAAGTGAGCAAATAAGAAATTAAAACTAAACAGAAAGTGACCCTAAACAGGACGTGAATTTATCACTGCAGTTAGTTACTAAATGACAAAGAGCAGATACATTTCTCAGCATACACATTTCATGCAGTCTACAGTGCACTACACTGACTGACAAGACGCTGCAAGTATGTTTGATACTGATGAGGCTCGCTCAAGCAACTTAAGCCAGTCCCTAATGTAAGAGCTCAGGTTTTGCGTCCTTGACCCCAGACGCTTTGTTCAGTACGATACAGAAACAGCAGATAAGATTAATCAGAGGGGGAATGAGACATTCATTGAGGAGGTCTCTCCACTCAGGTATAAAATGGAATCCACTTGAATTCACTGTATTCAAACTAAACAAATTTCTAAAAATCAACATTAAAAACTTATTTTTTAAGTCAATACAAATGCAAAATGTTGAAGCAGGTCTTCCTCATTCACCAAGTAGGGATCTAATTCACAAACCACAGTGCATTGCTGTTGCAGCAATCCCTTCAACACTGTGTGACGACTACACAGTCACACATAATCACATATCATCTGTAATATTTTGGTCCGAATCTCCAGTAAAAGATGATTTTATGCTTCAGTTAGACCTGGTTGGCAGTACGTCTAAAGAACACTGTTTCCCTGTATTACATGTCCTCTAGACAGGTGTTAAAGTTGGCGAGTGGTTTGCACTGTTTTTTCTTCTGCAAGCACAACAATCGCCAAATTCATTCATTCATTCTCCCAAAGGTGTACTTAAACAAATACTTTTGTTTTTTATTTTTTGTGACTTTATCATTCATTCATAAGAGAGACACGTTTATGCATACACCAGTATGGATTGTAGCTATCTATACAGCAGTGTTTGCAGTCGGTGTGTGTGTGTGTGTGTGCGCGCACACAGTGTCTGCCAATGGAAGCCTCAATTTTTGGAGAATCAAATATTAGTAGGCTGCATTGATTTTGGAACAAACCTCTACGTTCTTGTGTGAGCTCAGTCCTGCTGCCAAGTTTGTCTGGTCTGTCTACTCGTTCTTTCCTTTCCAGGCAGCAGAGTCACTTCTCTGATCCGAGCTGTGTTCAATGTGCGGAGTTGCAATCGCTTTGTGTATCCGCTTTCTTTCCGATGATGAAATATCTAGCATTTTAGTAATTGCTAACCACTCTATAAGCATTCCTGGGCTTGTTTTTGGTTGATTGTCATGCTCTTGACACTCAGAATGCCTAAGTGAAACAAAGTCCTGCAGTGCTTCAGCTGAAGTGGCAGGAAGATGTGTTTAAAAACCACGTCTGATGCATACAGTTAGTGGCAATGTCTCCCAAGTCACTGGCTACCAGCCAATAAGAGAGGATGACAGGAAGGACAAGAGACTTTGTTTGCATTGAATTCCTCACTCCCTCCAGGCATCCACTCTAAAGGATATCTCCCCTTGCCGTTTAAAATAAACAACACACTGCATATAAGCTTAATGCTTTTTTGGGTTGCTGCTACAGTGCGCATGCACTCCAAGAACAGAGCAACAATTCATTCAGACTATTTGGACTGACTCTTATCTCATTAAAGCAACTGCAATCATTTGTACTCACAGATGACACAGAGAAATATTCATGTTTCATCTTTTCAAACATAATGCTCTGATTATTATAGAGCATGATTCATTTGCTGAATAAACCCATTTTTCCATGATTAAAAAGAAGAGGATGAGTTCAGTGAGGGGTGGGTTGATGTGTGGGGATTAATTATGGTCATGTGGTACTTTGTTGAGACTTTCCACTCCGAAATTTGTCGCCCGCAATGAACAATATAGAATAAATTAAAAGGGGACTTAGACATGCCCTTTCCCTCTGCCCTTTTCTTCCTCTTTCAGCTTATCTCAGATCATCGTCTTTCCCTCTCTGTCCATCGCTTTATGCAGCTCTTTATCTGTCTCTGCCTCTCTTGTCTCCCTATTCCTCTCAATTTTCTTTTTACTGTAAATCTCAGATTCTCAGAGGGACACTGACATAAACTAAATGAGACACTAGCCTTGCAGTTATTTCTGTGCTTCAGTTTTATGTTGCTTCGGTAATAAATGACAAAAGAGGGCTTATTTAACATTTTAGTGAGTTTAATTTTAAGCTGTGTCTCCGCAGAGTGCATATATAGCCTACTGTACACACAATGAGTAAGTCATATCGTGAGTTATATATTCGTTATGAGATTTATCGAGACGTTATTGCTCTTTTAACTTAGGAGACCATTACTAATAAAAGACATGGCCTAAATCTGTTCATCAAATTAATTTATAATTTTTCTTCTTCCCTTTTCTCGTCCAAATGAATATGTGGACTATCAGAAAAGGAATGAATTAATTAATTAAGAAATTCCCAAGCATTATGCATTTGAATTTTTGCCTTTTTACAGCCCTGATGTGTGTTCAAAAGACACTTTGCTTAAGAATGTGAATTCATGTACAAATGACAGATTTTGGAAAATAAGTACCAGATAACAACAATCACACAAAAAAACCCTCTTCCATCATACCTGCATGTTTGGCATACAGGGAAATCCTTTGTTTAAAAGATTGCAATGCCTCAAAGAAAAACATCTAAATTCAAAGATCCAAGTCTAACATATGACTGTTATTGCTTAATCATGGAGATATAAGCCCTCCTTGGGCATTTTTGTTTTCTTAAGAAAGGATTTCAGCATATGTTGCAGACATGCAAAATGATGTTATACTGGAATTTAAAACATTTCCTAGCTTTACACCTCCATTTTTTCCAGTAATACAGACAGTTATGTCACTTTATAGGAGTGCAAAAACATATTACAGGAACATTATCAAGGTAATTTAGCTATTTTCATATATTCCAGTGTCCCTTCAACTGGCCCAACAATTACAACTTGATCAATATAAGCTGAAACGGAAATATCAACACTAATAAATCATTTGGTATTCAATGGGTTATTTTTAAAGTAGATACTTTTGGGCCACCACAGCAAAAGGACGGGATTTCTCCTGATTCTCTGTCTTTATTCCTCCTCATACTAGACTACAGAGGTGTGTTCATACACGTGAACATGCTGTAACCCTCTCCTTGGCACGCTCCTTTATGTACAAGAGCCTAATCTGATTTTAATACACTGCGGGGTTAACAGCAGCTGGAGGCAGAGTGAGCTCAACTCTATGAGGACAGATCGGATCAATTATCCGATCCATCTATAGGCAGCGAGTAGAAACTACCCTGTGCTGCCCGTGGATTAGATGAATATATTCTCTTTTAATCAGAGTCACCACGACCTTTCATCAATGCCATCTTCCCTCTGACCAATGAGGTGTGAAGAAAGAGGAGTTGACAGGTTTGAATGTCCTTCAGTGTCTGTCCTGTATCATTACCCATCTCTCAAAATAGATCGAAGCTATCTAAAAAAAGAAATCCGTTGTCATGCATTCACTGTGCTTGGTGGAGCTTTGAGCCCTCCGTCCAGCAGTAGTGTAAGTTGTGGATTTTGCTCTCACTACATTAGGGCCAAGCCACAAACAAATTTACATGTTATGTCCTACAATCATTAGACGTCATGAGAGATTTATTTGAAGTACAAGCACAAAAAATCTTAAAGCAAGCCATACATATTCTTGCAAAATACTACAAAACAGAGGCAAAAATGAGAAGCCATACTGAAATATCAACATCCATGTCCACTAAACAGATGTGGTTGTTTACAAGTGTGCATATATGTGTGTGTGTGTTTACACCCCAACGGGAGCCACAAGGGGACCAAAACCAAAGGGAGCCCACTGAGGGGGAATAACTAAATCATTCAGCCCACAGATGTTTGTTAAATACCACAACGAGATGGAAAGGATGGGCCCAAAAAACGTCAGATTGTTGTGTGGATGTGGTATTCTGTCTGACCGTTGGTGAGCATGCATTAGACAAATGTGGATCTAAATCTTTGAATCCATGTCAGTCTGCCTGTAGCACTATCAAGTGTGAACCAGACAACAGGAGGACTATAAGCCCTACACAAACACCAAATACTTGGCATTCTAGCAGCCATGAAAGTTGTAGAGAAGTTTATTGAGATGCAGCTTAATCAGAGATAAGGGGTTACAAGCTGAAATTAATTCATGTAAATTAGTTTTTTGTGAAGTTTTATTCAAGTCAAGAGGCTTTAAAGTGAAAAACTGAATCCTAAAGTAAGAAGTAACACCAATTGCTCAGTTGCCTAAGTGCTTGTGCAGTTGATAAAGTCTACAAATGGCTGTCAGTCCTCATAAAAAACTCTTTCATAGCGAGTTCCTACCAGAAAATTAACAATTATTAAATCTTTGAACTGCAGGAAGGTGCGTCATGGGGAGACTGTACATACAGCAGCTTGTATAGTAGATGAGCCTTCAGGCTAGCTCTGCTGAGGCCAGTGCCTCTCCCATCGCGTCAACACATGTGACGTGCCCTCATTTTCAACACCATTAATCTCAGGCGGGGGGTTGGAGAAAGGAGGGGGGGATGAAACGTGATGCAGTAGACTGAGAATTTGACTCAGCATTTTGTCTTGCCATTCATCTAGGGACTGTGTAAATGGTGTGTCATCGCCTAACTGGGTGTGCAGGTGAAGAAATGTGGAGCCCAAGTTAAAGGACGTTGTAGTCCACCCGCACCCTAAAGTTAGACACACACAGCCAGTTTGTTTTCTTAGAGATTGCTCTGAGACAAAGAAGTATAAGGTTGCAGGTAACACAAAATAATTATAATATTAAACTGTATTACTACTAGCCTAAAGCCAATCTATTTATGTCTCACTAAACAATAGTCATTGTGGCCACACGTGTAAGACAGGTATAATGCACCTGAGTGGAAATTCCCTACACCTCTCAAGAATGCCTTTATAATGTGTCACAATTATGTGACCTAATTAAGAGCAAGTTCAACAGGATTCAAAGAAAACAAATGAGTCCTTTAATGACACATGCTGAGAAGTCACTTTAAAAAAACAACAACTAATAATTAATGTCTGTAAGCTAACATTAGCGACTGATAGTACCCAAACAAGTAAGACTGGAGTGTAAAAACTTAAAAAAAGGTTGGCACAGGTACCAAGGACCAATCTTAAATTGTTAGTCACAGGGCAACTTTCTCTGCTTCAACGAAAAAGTGTCATGATCCCATAGCAAAAATAAAAGGTACATTCCCAAGGATCACTAGTATAGAACCTTATGGTAAATATTCTAAATGTAATATAGCTATTCTCTGAGCTTTTGATCATCTCTCATAACCTTATTCACCAAAATGTAGACGTTTTTGCCCTACTGTCTAAAAAAAGGTTACAAGGCGAAGTCTGGAGCCCTCTAAAATCTATACATCTATTGCTATAAGCTTACTTTTACATATTGCTCTTCGATGGTCTTACTTAAGTCTAGTTTATTTCTAAAAATGAATAAATTAAACTTGCAGACATTTAAATGTATTGATTAAAAAAAATACTGCTTTCACAACTTGCCACATTTTCATCTGCAAAGTTATGGAGTATTGACAGACGTCACATTTAAACTCTGGGATTGACACCAGTTTCAGTCAAATCCTATCAACACCCATTCCTACTCACAAGTGTTTTGAAGGGTGTGACATTTCTTCACTCAATTGTTTCAAAACTCTCTTAGATACAGCACAATACAATATGCAAATATCTGCTGTACTTTTCCTCTCTCTCTCTCTCTCTCTCTCTCTCTCTCTCGCTCTTTGTAACAAACACACACGCGTACTGTACATGTGCGCACTCACACACACGTATGCACACTGAGTGCCATACTTTTTTTTAACAGGTTTTCTCTCTCTCTCTCTTTCTCTCTCTCTCTCTCTCTCTCTCTACAGTATGGTAATTTTCTCCTGTTCAGTTTCTGGTACCTCTCCAGTGTAATCACTAAGGGGAAATCACCCCTTGAAACACTTGTGAGTGTTTGGCCCTTAATTCATATTGCATGAAATGAGCATGAAGCTTTGTTCAAAGAAAAAAAAATGCCATGCCTTCAGTAGAGCTTGTCTAATACAACCCACAGATGGGAGCTTTAATAACTAATGTCAGGGCCAAGAGAATAACACAACAATAAAATGGGACCTCTGTACCTGATCTGAGACCTAGTTATTTTCTGATTGAGACACCTAGTGATCTACAGACATGTCATATTTCATACAGAGGGCAGTGACAGCACAGCCGTCCTGCTGCAGCAGCTGATAATCCGCACCAAATTGCCTATTTTATTCACTAGTATTCATTTGGAGCTACATGACGAATGTAAGCCCAATTTATACTCTCCTTTTTAATTTTGTTTTCATCTCCATCAGCTCTTAAGAAAAATGGGTGAGGCTGAACCAGAACAATAAACTGGTATAAAACCAATACAATGGGCTGAAAGATGCTGAAAAATGCTCTGCGGTGCTGAGGGGAGCTGAGTCTGCTGACATTTGTCTGTGAGTACATGGATTCAGGCAGACGGTAGACGGCAAACTGGATTTTAGTGGATGAGAGCAGGATGGTAAAATTAGGTGAGGCTGGCAGAGAATACTGTTATGGTAATGGTAGATGGCAATGCCGTCCAAAATTTAAATATTTAAATTTGTGCCGTCCCCCGCAGCAGAATTTACAACCAAATGTTACGTAGCTCTCTCACACACAGAGAAAATATGGGCAATCTGGAAAACAAGAAGCTAATAAATTATAACACAAATTAATTTTATGAAATATATTTTGTTCCACTCTTTGTAAACAATACGACATCGCTATGGCAACATATTGTCATGCATGTTTTGATCTGCCGTCCTGCAATTCTATTGGACTGTTGGTTTTTCCTGTGTCCTCCAAACGATGTTGTCCATCTGCCTGAATATGAATACAGCATAAGTGGCTCCTTTTTTATATTACACATTTGATCTATTGTTAATTAAAAAAAATACTGATTAGTGCAAGTTGCATTTCTTTTAGATAAACCTACTTTAATCCTTTAAAGTAACCGTCATCCCAGATACCGGTAAAAATAACAGGAAACAGGAAAGTCTGTGACATATTTTAGAAATTATTTCCTGGTGATTATTTTTATGTCAGCTGACTGACAAGAAGCGAATTCATCTTACCGTAAGTCAGCTGATGTTGTTCATATTCTTATGACAATCCTAAATGATCATGACTTGATGATAAATTCAGAACATTTACAAAACCACATTATATTTTTATGCTAACTGAGATTTCAAGGCTGCGGAAGTTGTTTACGATATTGTATTAGATTCATAGCGGCAAGTGATATTTTAAATGTTGTGTGCAAAAACTGGAAATGCGCAGAAAAATGTTAAGAGCCATGCATTGGGGTGTTGTCATGTGTCTCACATTGTGTCAAGGTTAATACTACCTTAATACTATACTGTAGATCAGATTCACAAGCAGGTTATTACAATCCTCATTGTCTTTTTTATGGCACCGTGGCATTGTCAAAACCCATTCCAATTAATCAAACCATCCACTCAACCTGTCAGACAGGCAATCCCAAAAGCTGTTGGAAAGGTATCAGTAACGCACCTGTAGAAGTCACAGATGTCACTGTCACTGGAGCGAGTGGGTGTAATCACACTGGAATGAAGGAAGAAGTCAGCTATATTCACAACAAGCAGGATAACATCCTCCTCCACCAGCAACCCAAAAGAAACTCGGATGCAGTAGGTTTTGCTTCTCCTCTCAGGTTATAGAGAAAGAACTTTTAAAATCACACGTTTCACAACAGCAAAAAAAACCTTCTACACTGGACAAAGGCATAACATAGAAAATGGTATGTTATGCTCCTCTTAGAAGAAGTCAACTATTGTTTGGGAATGGCCAATAATGAATGGATCTGCATGTGGATTATCTATAGGTCAAAACAAAAAATGTATTCTCGATACTGCCATTGTCGGGGCTAAAGAATCATACTCATGCCTGGGGTTCGTGGTGCAAGGCCCCAAATCAATAACCCACTGATGAGAAAATGGGATTGTGGAAGATCACTGATTTCTCTAACTGCTGAAATCAGCAACTGAGAGCTGCAGCAACACCATCAGAGTCCTTCAGAGTCAGGACCCATCTCTGATGTTAGAACAACAATGATACCCTTGATGGGATGGCGCAACCTCTAGTGATACGTTTTTACCATTGTTGGCATGCATCCATCAAGGTGAACTGCATACTGTACGTATCTAATAAAGTCGGTATCTGGGTCACCGAGAGCAACTGTTCCCACAGTCGGACGAATTGTAATGGCCTTGAGAAATGTAAGGCATTAAACAATAGGAAATGATCACCAAGACTGTCTATGCACTCCAGTTGCCACAAGTGTAGATTAAAAACTCATTTTCATTAGTCAGATTTATTCTGCCACAGTTATCACTGTGAGAAAAATAACGATCATATGTAATGTGGACGTTTAAAACAGATTCCTCCCCTACACAGCCATACTGGAAATGAAGCCTGTGAAAAGAGGGGTCAACAGCCACAATTCCCATTTTTTTAAAACAGACGCTATGCAGTCTGAGTTAGCCAAATTAAATGTGTAAGTTCCAAATTTATTTCTGAATTTTTAATACAAAATTTGAACTGTGGCAGAGGGATCCTAGTTGTGTAGTTTAAGGATGAGACAAACCAGTCCCTCTTTTTTTAAGTGTAGTAGCACTAGTAAAGAATTCAGGTCCACGAGAGAACGAGAGAAATTATTTCAGTGACCTATAACTATCAATGTACATATGACAT
This sequence comes from Argyrosomus regius, assembly GCA_946959425.1. Classification (NCBI taxonomy): domain Eukaryota; kingdom Metazoa; phylum Chordata; class Actinopteri; family Sciaenidae; genus Argyrosomus; species Argyrosomus regius. The sequence goes on from OX336883.1 coordinate 9,991,111, forward strand.
GAGTAAATTGTATTAAAGTAGACTTTAAAAACTGTGACCTATTCTTTACATAACCAGTTAGAAACTACTACTTACGACTGCTTCACTCTGACTGTATTGTTCCTTGGAAACACAGAAACACAGATAATTGAATTCTTAAGAGCACCTGTCTGAAAGAATGTACCAGATAAACCTGGATCAAGAGTGCCATTACATTTACTCAATGCCCCTCCTTTATCATCTTAATGCCACTTTAATGATACTAAACCACAACAAAGCTGACATGCATCTGTGAGCGTGCCTGTGTGCGGTTTGACAACTAACAAATTAATCAAGGTGAGAATGTGCACAAACTCTTCTGCTGCTTTGCTGAAAGTCCAACATTACAGTATAATGGTGCGTCAGCGTCTTTTATTTTCTTCAAGGTCCAGCAGCTGAGCAAGATTGTGAATAAAAGAGAAAGCTTCTGCTTAACAGTCAAAACCCAAAAAAAGCTCCAGACTGTCTCCCTTTCAGAGCAGAGTGAAACAGGCAGCTGTAGCCAAGTCAGAGGAAGGCAGGCGAAACAAAAAGCAGACACTGAACAGGGGAATGTTTGCTTGTGCCAGGTACAGTGCAGTAAACTCTACAGGGATAATGGCCAGATCTGAGTATTTCCCAGAGCTGTGGACAATGCTGACTTGATGCCATCATGGTGTCCTATCAAAAGTCCGACTGTGTCTTCCTGTCAAAACTGGATCATTTCTTTACAGACAGGCCAAGTTACCAAACACTCGACCACATGCAAAGTCGTTTGTACTCACTATAATCAAAAACAAATGCTGCCCACCATTCATTACAATGAAATACAGGCTGCCGAGTCACTATTCCTCTAGATCAGCTCCTACCCTGAAATCATGATTCTGTGACATTTTTCTATACATACATGTGAAAGGACGGTCAATTCAAATTTAACAAAATCAAAAATACAGGTTATGTTTTTCAGTATCTTACTTTTTAGTTTGGTTTTCATTTAACAAATAATCCTGAATAACTTCTGAAAAAAAGTAGCCATAAAAGACCTTTCCCGGAATAAAGTCATCTGAAATCTAAAATTACTTTTGATACCAGACAGTTTAATACTCTGTGATGCAGACACATTTCCGTGGGTGCCAAAAATGTATTTATATTTGAAATCCAACCCTATCTAGATTTCCACAGCTGCCCCAACACAATGGAGGTAAATGGTATTTCACTGTTACTCCAAATGATCCACAGAAGACGCTGCTAGCAGTTTTCACTCGGGCTACAAAATATTTTCAATGGAAACTGTTCACAATGACTATCCAGAGTAATGGATCTAATCTATTTTTAAGCGTCACAAAAACTTAATTGACCTCCTTTGTATCAGAGTAGATGTTTGAGAGAGATATCTCAAAACTTAGACAAGTGAAACAAAACTATCTGCGTGACTAGACACAACCTGAGGTAAGAAAGAAAAAAATGTTTGGGTTGTTTTTTGTGTTTGTGTGTAATTTGAGACAGCTGCACCTTTAATATCCCTTCAATTATGACTTTTCTTCTTTCTTCTACTGAAATCATATTACACTTCCTGCCAAACACATTTACCCTTTTGCAGTGTCAGGCAAGAAATTGATCTCTCCAAACAGGTTCAGTATGGCAAAGTATCTTTTTTTTTTTTTTTTTTTTTGAGCTGTCATTTGATCCTTTGGAAGCCTCCTTTTACCTGCTGGGTCAGTGTGTCATGGGCTTCCGTGGCGATAACATACATGATTTGTGCGCCCGAACAAGCCGGACACTGAATAAAAGGGTTTTTATGGCTCCAAATAAATTTTTGACAAAGAACACAAAACATTTAGGTTTTTTTTTAACCCCACAGCAGAGCAGGAGGAAACATCCACAAAATGTGTGTTTTCTAGGTCACCATCACGATGGTCGTTTTAAAAAATGAATTATACATTTTCAAGGCTAACACGTGCGTCAGCTTTACAGGGTGTTTCTGGGGAGACAACTCATATAGGCTTTGAGTATAAGATATGTACACATGTCAGCTTTGTTCCATCCAGTGTGTTAGTTTTGGTATCTGTGTGACATATTTAATAGAAAACCACTGCCACTGAAATTAAGATTTAAAAGCAGACCCAATTTAGATAAAGCTATCTAATAATTTATTTCAGTTAATAATTAAAAATGTTATCTTAGGAATAACATCTAGGCAGCAGAGATGAATAAAGATGAACTAAAAATATTCAATTGCTAAAATAATATCTATGAAGGCCATAGCTTTAAAATCCTCTAAACAACTTTATTTTCACTGTTTTCGTTCATTTAACAGATAATTTCTTACTGTTAAATGTGTTTTTTGTGTTATGAATGAAGTTATCAAAGTTGTTCATGTTTTAAGTCTTAGTCCGCGGCAGCACGTTTCTGAATCATGGGTTCTGCTGACATAAAAAAGTGTTTGTGTCCATGTTTGTGTGTTTGGGAGAGAATAAAAGTGCTATGTAAAAGAGCCCGGAATAACCCCCTCCACCCCCACCAACACACACATGCACACACACACCCTTCACTTTATTTGAGCCAACTATGCATGACCTACTTTGGGAACCTTTCAAGCTGAACAATTAACATTTTTTTGAAGCTCCTTCCTTTATGGCATCCTTTCCATGGAGGAACTGACAGGACAAACACTGTGTTTAAACGTAAGCACTTTGGCATGAATACTTGGGCATACTCTAATTAAACATGAATGATAAAGGCATGCCTTGTTTGCTCAGTCAAGTATATCAGCATACAAGAGGAAGGCAATAATATGCTGAGAGAGTCGAGATGGGTCCTCTCCACCGAAAATGAAATATAGATCTCATTGCTTTTTATAGCTCTGAATGAATAATGTCCAACCGATGAATTAGGCATCTGCTTGCATTTAGCTCAACAAACAATTCTTTTTTTTATTTATGACAGCAGTGATAGGCTCTTATGACCAGTTAATCTTTGCAATTTGTGATTTAATATGTACATATTTCCTTGTAGTCACTCCATATTACTGATACCAGCATGTTGCTATTTCATTTCAGATGACGGTGCATTTCATTCAGCTTCTCCGCCACACAAAACCTACCTACAAAGCTCATGACTCAGGCGATCTTTAAGACTACTTTGTGGGAGATCTTCAAGTCTACTTGCGTGCTAGGTAAACAAAGTACTGCCATTCAGCTACAGTATTTCACATAGCAGCACGCTATAAAAATCAGGGCATTCATCACGAAACAGAAGCATGCACTATGCTTTGTTGCAGCTCTGGTATTTAGTTTCCGCCTCCTTTATGCAGTTTGTTAATGACCTCAACAACAGAAGGGAATGTCAGCGGTAGGTAATAGAGAGTAGATCTCCAACTACAGGACTGGCCTAGCAGAAATCTGGCCCTCTGTCACCAGACTGTGTTTCAGGAAGAAGTTCAAATGAGGACAAGACAGGCATTCAAATCCCAGGAGCCCTGGCCAGCAGTAACCACACTTTTATTGGGGTGTCAAGTCCGGCCTAGAATGTGTGCTGTTGTTGTTGTTGTTGGCTGCCGTGTTGTATGCTTGTGTGTGTGTGTGCGTGTGTGTGTGCTCTGCGTGGGAGAGGAAGAGTGGAGACTTTTAACATGGTTTCTTTTCTTTGCAACAAAAGCATCCGATCATTGTGTCACACAGTATCATCTTGGTTCTTTAAAAGAGATTATATCCATTGTCGGCCTACACTCCTACACTCTTGTAGCACAAGGTAAGAAACCTCCATTCATAAAGATGGAAGTTTACTACATTGTTGGATAATTTAGATCAGATTTGTAATTAATTCACGTTTTGTATTTAATCTTTCTCTCTTTCTGGTAAAATGTATTAAAGATTCTGACAACCCTGACGTCCAAATCAGCCAAAAAGTTAAATAAAAATGAATTCAATATGACTGAATTTAGTGAGTATCTGACAGAGAAAGCAAGACTGTTGTGGGATTTAACAGAGCCGCTAGCAAAAAAAAAACAAATCTGCTCTAAAAGTTAGAATGGTGATAGTGGTGAGAATCTTCAGGATTTTTGCAGTAATCTTTATTTTCCCCTCTAAAACAGCAGATAGAAATTATTTGGCACGTGGGAACAGGCTGTAAACACAACAATGACATGTTATCACCTAATAAAGTTGTTGCGGTAAACTTGTCAGCATAAACTGCACATTCTTTTAGGTCTTATTTGGTCCCCACCAACTCCTGAAGGAACTATCTGTCTCTTTAGTTGCTAAATTCTTCACTATGTATGTATCATTTAAACACTAAATATATCAGTCTGCCATTTGGTGGTGATATGTATTATACAGTCGCTTTTTCAGATCTGTGTTGCTGGAACAGCTGCCTGCTACATCTGGAAACTAAGATGAATTTGTGGATCAGACAACCAAAATGATGCACTGAACGACAGACACAGATTTAGAGCTGAGAGGGACTGCAGTACAATGTGGTATTAGTTATTCGTGCTGGTACTAGAAGGCTGAAATAAGATTTTTTGTCAATAGTACCAACCCAGTTCATGAGTTTCGGATGATTGTATGTCCTTAGCTTTAATTAAATTAAAATTCTCAGTAAACCTTTTAATCGTTCATCATCACACAATGAACACACACACACAATCACACAATAAAACAAATACAAACAAAACATTTCAATCACTGTCCAATTTTGTAACATCCATCTCCAGGAAGACGCACGGCACCTTTGTTTGTGTTTGATAATCATATAATGGCTTCATTGTCAATTTCACCTTAGGTTGCGAAAGCGCTTCAAGGTTAACTTGTATGATTTCCTGCCAAAACTCGGCAAGCCTTCATTAACACAGTTGTTGAACGAGATGAACGAGTCCCATCAATGATTCTGACCAAACTGAGGAAGCCCACAATATCAATACATTTCGATTTGTTAGGCAGAAAAGCCCAGTGAAAATAAAATAAACTACATCCCAATGTGAGGCTATGAAATGTGTTAATTGCGTGATTGCATTCGAGCTATATGACATCAGGATTGAACAACGATCATTGTACGTTTTAAAGAGGTTTACTAACTCTCTGTTTCCTGCAGCCATTTAACCCTTTACCCCCCTCAAGAAAACCTCCTTAGCAACATTAAAGTCTTCGTCTCTTGGCTCTTGGCTCTCTAAAAAGCCACAAAAGGAGCTTTTATCTTGCCCAGGCATTCATTTTTAAGGATAAATTCTTATATTTTAAGAACAGCAGACAGTAGAATTTTACCAACTCTTACTACTAACACTGCCTCACCACTCTCCTCTACACAGCCTCCAATCCACCCACACCAATGAGTGATTGGCTGCCCAGAAGATAGAAAAGAGCTGGATCCTTGTGGGCGCTCTGTTTTTTTTTCTGTTTTTTGTGTTTTATTCATTTATTTTTTTCCAGTAGACATTAATCTTATTTTTTTTAACCCATGGATAAATATATATGCCAATTCACATAAGAAGGGAAATATTGAAAAAAAAAGAATAATTTAATTCAACTGTTTGTCTATTTTTAATAAAGAGGGATGGTTGAAGGCAGTAGGTGCTTCAAGGATGTCCTTGGGCATGACAAATCCTATTATGCTAAAAATGTATTTTCAGTGCTAAGTCAGTATACAAGTAGTTTTCTTGCCTCCATGAGCCAGACAGTGTAGACCTGATTCACTAGTTAAAAAATTCTACAACTACACTGCACTGACTGTCTTTATTCTTGAGCTTGACATGAAAACATGGCTAATTTCTGCTTGGGGGAACAAGTTAATTTTCGTCACTCACTGTTGGACTGGGCTGCTGCACTGTAAGGCAAGTCTGAACTGCCAAAGAGCCCCGTACACACAGACAGTGATTTATTCATGTGCTTGTCCCAAAGTGCTATGACAACAGTTCAGAAGACATTTTCGGCATATTTGACTCCATGTGAAACAATATAACATGAAAAACACTACACTTAAAGCAGTATAGCTTCGTCTTTACCTGTCTTTTCATTCACATATCTACTGTATATCCTGTAACTAATATAGAGTTTGACAGATTTTAATCAATCTTCCCGATTAGATCTATCTAATATCACAATACTTTACTGCAGGCTACTTCTATATTGTTAAAACAGCACTGTGTGCTGTACTGTCTATATTTTTTTTAGGTTTCAGGTTTTTTTTTTTTAAGTAAATGACTGTTGGCTGTGATCAACTATTCCCAGCAACCTTCAGTGGGCTATCAATTATCTTACAGGGTTTCAATCACACTGAAAAACCTTTTCACCTAAAGTCCTCTCAAACCACCACACAGTCTAGGACAGGATTAATCAGAAAATGCCTTTTGAGAAGCATAATGATAAATGGAAAACATTAAATAAAAGCATTGTTCCTTCAGAAGTGAAGTGTAGTAATTCTAGGAATGTACTGTATAAAATGCACAGAGCACATGATGACTTTGACCCTAACCCTTATCAATGTACGTGCTTGTAGTCACATACATTAACTAACTGGGCAAATTGATTTATTATGTTTGTCTCGCACACTCTTTTGCAGAACCATCACCATATTAACTATATATCATGATTAAGAGGGCGTGACATGACTCAAACTCAGTGATCTCGGGCTGCACTTGAGATGTTGAAGTTATTACACACTCAAAAAAGTACGCTAAAGAAGGTTTTTGTGTGTTTTTCTAAAGCTACCTGACATTCATCACATTTTATTGACTCAAGTAAGTTGCAGATTGAAAGAAAGAGTGACACTAATAGAAAAAACATAAACCTACTACTTGGAATTAGTCAGCATGCTTAAGATCAACTTTAACATAATTAAATGGTATTTTTTTCCTATTGTATACCTATTGTATATTAAATTACTGACACATGACACTCAAGGATGCACATAATTAATACACTTGCATGCGATATAAGACAACGTCTTTTCCAGATTATTACGTCTGCTGCGTAGACAGCTGAGACCCACATCCATTCCCCAACACCTTCACCTGTAGCATCTTTTTCACAACCCAAACAAGCAGCTGCCCGCTTTATAGTCAGGAACCCATAATGCACTGGGAGCCCCTGTGCATGCCTGGTGTTGGGATTTAATTGGATATTAGTATCCAGCAGTGTCTGAATTAATCAAATCATTTCCATCCATTAATTTAGTGCAGGAACATACAATTAAAGCCTTATTAGTGTGCTCTCAGGAGTATGCCTTTTCATCCCTCTGCAGAACATTGAGAGTTGGCCAGAGTCCAGTGCAAAGCATTCTCCCCGCTTGAATCTGGTACTTTCTCGTGATGGGCACTCTGTTGATCTACAGCAACTGGCTGCAAGCTTAAAGCAAGGGAAAGGTCAGCCTATAGTAAGGTGATACATCTCCCATGGCTGTAAAAAAAGGCTAAAAAAATTCAAGGAGAGCTTGTGTAAATGGAGAAAAATACATTGTCGTTTTCTATTTTGAGTCTTTACCATTTGTCAGAATATTAAAATATTATTAGGTCAGAGGGCTCAAAAGTAATTCTATCTGATGAAACATTACTGTAAAAATCAGCACAAAAAATAGGGTGAAAAGAGATTTGGAGATTTAGGCATGGAGCAAACATAATCCAGCGCGCTAATGTAGGTCATTTTATGATATTTTCCATATTTATATTTACTTTTATAGTAGCATTTTTAATATTCGTAAAGAGTATATAAATTTAGGAATTAAACTTTTTCTTATAAAAAAAAAAAATTGGAAAGAAAATCATAGCATCTAAACTTTCAGTCACGTACGATGCACCATTCTGGCCACCTAGTTTGCCTAAGCATTAAGTTTAAATCAAACATCACATGAGTACAACACTTCTGGTTAGTGTGACTCGTTTTCTTTTTTTTTTTCTCCTTCCTTCTCTCTTGTGAATCTGAGTTAAAATGTTTTTGCACAAAGTAATCCAGACTGCTCAGATGAGCAGCCATTTTTAATTAAAACCATTTACAGAGGAAACCAAAGTGAGAAAAAAAAAGAGCCATGGGATTTTACACTCTGTCATCCAAGGCTTCAGCGGATCAAAGAGTTTTAGTTGTGCTTTTTAATGGTTACGTAACATTTTTGCCTATGAAATATTGGGCCCAGGTGCCATGTAGTCAGTCCAAAGCTCAACAGTACCACAGATTTCCTGCAGTGCACTTTCAGATTTCAGGCAGGATACAATAAGCCTATGTTTATGTCTAAGTATAGCTGTCAATCAATACAATACTACTGGTGTAAAAGGACACTAAAAGAAGGCTTCAACCTCTGAAAAATATTAGACTCTTACATTCCACCTAAGACATTTCTGTATGTGCATATATGTGTATGTGTATTAACACTGTATGTATATATGTATATGTGTGTGTGTGTGTGTTTGTGTCTGTTTCCCTGCCTGCCTGGCTGTCTGCCATGTGGCCCACCTCTTACTGTCATCCTGTCTGACATTAGGGCTAAGCTGGATCTCATTAGGACCAAGGTGGCAGTGATCCCGTCAACATCGCTTTGCCTCCTGCCATATGGGTCGCCTCCAAGGTAACGGGGCTGTATCAGTCTCCTCAGAGCTGCAAGGCTTGTTATGGCACACGCGCGCACACACACAGACGGAGTATCTACTCCCGAGACGATCGCGTACTGTACATGTGAAGCTGAATAAACACGTCAAACAGACAAGACATGAAAAATACTGATAAGAAGATGAGATAATCAGACAGACACAGACACACATATACATTGTCTGTGCTTGCCATAGGAAATATCACAAAGACAATCAATGTAATGTATGTTTTTATGAGCTATGAATTAGGAAAACTATTTAGGATTTCATCTCATTATCAGCAAAGCTTGTAATTAGATATATAGTTCAGCATGACAAAAATCACACCGCACATCTTGTTATATGACAGATGCATTAAAGCAACAACCATCATTATCAGCAATGTTTTACATTGCATTTGTGAGCTACAGTACAGTGATGAATCACTGATAAAGTCCCTTCCTCCAAACTTGTCCCTGCGATCGAAACGAACATAGAAAATGAAAATAGAACAACTGAAAATGGCAGAGCAAATCAGTGAGATCTGCAAAGTTGCTTTCTACAAATTCAATCAGGAAAACTTTTGATCAAATAAATCTCCATTTTGAGACTCTGCGACATCACTGTCCAAAGTCAGTCTGGAACTGTCGCGGTCAAGTCATAGTCAAACGTAGCGGAGTGACGGCGACATTGACAGCAGCTCAAGTACTGTACTTCTTTTACAGTGAGTGTCTGACTCACTGGCCATGGCAAGTAAACAGGAAGTCATTTATGACTTTATTTTGCGCTTCTTTACACCAGCTCATAAAAACTGAATTTATAACATCCCATGCATAAATGGATCACAGCAATGTTTTTCATAAGAACACAAATAGACAATAAATGCTACACAAAAATCACACAATCACACAAGTTCCTTAAATAGAGGTCACAAACCTTTCTTTGATTTACTCTAAATAAAACACCAGCACCTCTACTATTATGTGAATAAACACACTAACTTCTGTTTTTTTTAACAGTGTTACCATGTGTTTCTTGGTCTACATTAAGGCTTTGAGATTCCCTGTTATTAATCATTTTGATGATAATTTACTTCCTTCAGCTTCACATGCAACTAGGACATCAGAATACATTGGAAACAAAACAACTGTGTCAGAGTTGCACTTTGCCAGATTGGCGGCTATTATAGATTTATTTTTTTCCCTTTGGCCTGTTTGTTTTGTTTCAGCCCCCACCCCTGACAAAAGCAACTGTTTATTTCATCAGTTTGGCAACAAAAGCATGTGATCAATCATTCATAATTTATGATGCTGCCAATGGCTTAGAGCCCATAAAAACAGATATTTGCATTACATAAGGTCTTAGCTGGACTTCCTGATAACAGACCAATAAATTTTGTTGTTGTACATATACACATGCTCCTGATAAGAGGTAAACTTTGTCTCTGTGTTACAGTAGAACACAGGGCAGTGCTAGCAGAGATGATGTTGTGATCACATGCTACTATAACAATGACCTGGACCCCGTCCTTTAATTCCTGTTCCCTCCGCCAGCATCCCGCTGCCTTTCCCAAGCCCTGCTGTTGTTATTATTTTTGCACTATTCAAAGCAAACGCCCTAAATCCCTTGTGCAATATGAGTCTGACTGTAACAAACTGACCCTTCATCTATCTGATCCTCTAAAGAGACACAGGTATACTGACAAAAAATTTTTTTTAGGAAAAATAAAAACTGCTTCTCTTTGTAAAGCTAAAAATAAATATTTATCGCAACTCAGAAAAGTCAGAGATCTGACAAAGATACACTGAATGACATTACATAGTGACGTCTTCATTCTCCTTACCTGTCCGTGATGCAGTTCTGACCCGGGTATCCCTCACCCCTGGCTGACAGTGACCCCTGTGACATGCCTGGCCGAGATTTCCATGACTCCATTAACGCCGTTACGGGTGAAATTAGATTCAACAAAGGGTTGGACTGGTCCCTCACATCATGCCGCGTGAAAGACATTGTTCCTTGCGCTCCAATCTGGTAATGGAATGAATGTCCACCGGAATTAACTCCAACAATGGCCGATGTGGGCATGCTGTTATTCTCTTGGTAATAGCTGCCATCAGTGGACTCCTGCTTAACCCCTTTGGACAGGACATTGTTGGAGAACACATCGGGCTCATAGTTCCCATTCATAGAGGAGACAGGGGGTCCTAAGATACCAGAAAGACTGTACTCATCAATGTTATTCCTCAGTGACAAATAGGTGGTTTCAGATGCAGAAAAGGGACCAAGTGATGGTGATTGTTCACCATAGGGCTGTTGGCTCATACATCCCTCATTTTTGTTTGGCTCACTCTTAATCTGTGTGATAAAAGGTGTGCTACTCGCATTACATTTGGTGCTGCCTAAACACATGCTCCTGAAGTCAGTTCCAGGCTCATTCTTAATGTACTTAACCATGCCCATCTGGTCTAAGCCGACATTGAACACCTCCCCGTCTACCATCTCTACTTTAGGGAATTCAAAGTTCTTGAAGTCCGTGTCTCTGGTCAGACCCGCTGCTTCTGGGCTGTTGGTGTCATTCTGCACCAAACCCAGTCCGCCGGCAGGACTGGACACAGGAAACCCACCTGAGGAGGGGTTTTGTGGGCTGCTGACCGCCATGGTGCCCCCTGTGGCCGGACTGGAGATGGAGGGCCTTACTGTGCTGCAGTTGTTGGCAGTGCTGGTGCAGCTGCCACCTGTGGGGCTCGAGACAGATGACCTAATGTTACAGGTAGTGCTGCAGGACGGAGGCGATCTCACACTACTCATACTTTGGGGGCTGGACATGGGGGACCTCATGACATTGAGTGGGCTGGTGAGAGGTGGTGAGCCCACTGTGCTGGACTCTACAGGGCTACATGTGGCTGAATTCCTGCGCTTGATGTTGGCCAAAGTTGCAGCACAAGACGTCTGGCTGACAGGACTACTGACGGACGAGCACACTGGTCCAAAGCACGTAGGAGGACTGGTGGTTGATGACACCATATTGTTGCTGCCCCCGGGGCTAGAGATTGAGCTGGAGGTCTGGGGGCTACAGGACAGAGATGAAACCAGCATTGAAGCTGAGCTAACTGGAGTCCCAGCGGTGCAATCTCTGGGAGTAGTGCTGGGCTGCTGGAAACCAAATGGCTTTAACTTGGGGCTCTTTGTGGAACCACACTGGGTCTCTTCTAGAGACCGCCCACACACTGGATACATCTTCCCAGGGCTGGTACTGCCCCCATGCTGGCTAAAGGCAAAGTCTGCCTCCCTGGCAGCATTCATATACAGGCCCATAGACTCGGCCACAGTCTTGGAAAGCTCCTTGGAGTCCATTTCCTGCTTATGACTATGAAGAGAGTTGTTGAAGTGTGGGAGAACAAATGGCTGGTTCTGGCTGAGCCGGAGCATTGGCTGCTCCTGCTTCTTTGTATTGTTGTCTTTGCAGTCAGTGGCCGGGCTTCCAGCAGGGCAGCTAACATTGACTATGTCCATCAGGATATCACTGTTGGTCAGACTTGAATCCTCTGTACTGCAGCAGTGCTCCATGGTGCTGGGGACCTGCGACCATCTGTTCTCTGTATCACTTCCATCAAAGAAACTTTGGTATCTTTTGGTCTCCATTGCTGGCTCATTGATTCACCTGGTAAATGAGGAAAAAGAAAGCAAAGGGTGAGAAAGGTTCCCTGTTATCGTCCAGCTGGACACAAGACATTTGATATATTTGAGTTGCAGGTGTAACTTAAAGGTCTCATGTGTGATTTAGGAATATGCTAGTGTCTAAGTCTATAGTGTAAATATAGTTTTTGGGTTTAGACATCAAGCAAGGAAAAGGGGCTGTTAGAACATAACACACAATGATTTAACTAATTTGATATTATATTGATTTACTTTTAAAGACAAGACAAAACATAAATCCTGCTGTGTTAACCACATGTTAAATCTGAACGAGCACACCAAGGCAAGTCTGTACAGTATTTTCTCCTCTCACACAGATAAAAGCTCCTTATCACTGCCCTACAGGAGATGTACAGTCTGATAACTTAAAGAAAACTGCATTGCAAGGGTTAATGTATCTACGTGACGTCGTCTGGGCTTTTCGTTTAAATTCCCACCTCTACTGCGTTTCTATTGGACAACTCATCCAGAAAACCACCAGCTTTATGAGGCCATTCATGGATTGGTCCGAAAGCTGTCACTCAATAGTTATTGCTTCTTGCAGCCACAACATAGCTGCGACATAACTTGAAATGTTGCTTTACCGGCCACAGCAGCCCCGACATGTGCAAAAGCGACAAAAATAGTGGCAATAATTTGACACTTTACATGACAGATTGCAATGAGGTGGCATCGCTTTACGTGATGTTGCGATATTGATTTTGCATGCTGTGTTGCACTCTTTTGAATGGCTCACAGTTCTGGAGTGGCCAAGATGCGAGTTAAAGTTAGTCGGTTTGCTTGCAAAATACCCAATGCACATAATGTGCACATCCTTAAATATAAAAAAAATAAAATAAAAGAGATGTCAGCTTGATAATTCCTTCCTCTTACTCATTGCCGTGATTGTCCTGCCTCTGTGGGGCATGCAACTCTCTGCATATCTCTCCATTTTGCGTTTGCGCAGAATAAATAACCGACTAAAAGGACGATTTTTGTTATCTTGTTGCTGCAGAAGTTATTATTATTTTTTATTGTTTTTGCTGTGTGAAAGTCGTGTCTTTTGCAGCTTTTTGGACAAACAATGTGGACTAAGTGCAGAAGCGAGAAAATGTAAATTATTGAAGCCATATTTTTAGAAAGATTTTGACATGACTAGATATTTCTCAGCGCCTCTTGACAGGTGCGTACAGAGATTTAAAAACTACTATTATTTTTAACAACATTTAATTGTGGCTATTTTGCGTTTGTACATAAAGTACATAAACTTCTTGGCGACTTTTATTCTGTAGCAGACACAGGGCTAACGGTCCCGGTTGAAAGTTATTAGATTTCTCTATCACAGCAAATGCACCGGGGAGGCAAGTATTCAGTTATCCGACTGAAGGAGTTTGCTTTCATTATCATCAGAGAGCCAGCGCGAAATTAAAATGTACAGTCAAACACTGAGCTCTGTCCTTCCTTACCTTAATTACGACATTCAGAGTTGTCAGGTGGCCGTGTTGCTGGGCAGCGATAATCCAGAAGACAAAAAAAGACACGCGAAGCAAAAGTCAATAAATATCAACAAATGTGTTCTGTCTACTCTTCCCAATACATAGTTTTCAGTTTGACAGCTAGACACACTGGCGAAGTCTACTGCGTATTATCACTAGTAATCCTCAAACAGCGAGCGGCTGCTCCTGACAGGACGAACGGCAGCGACGGGTCGGACGACAGCGGCAGATGATCTCACATTATGGCCGCAATTTTGCAGATTACCGATTCAGGGCCCTGGATATATATATAAAAAAAGAGTATTAAAAACAAACGAAGGAGTCGGTCGGACGTCATTCATGGACCCTCCTACTGCAACGAGTGCAACACAAACTCCGAGGAGGGGGAGGAGGAGGTGGTGGTGGTGGTGGTGGTGGAGGAGGAGGAGGAGGAGGGGAGGCAGAGGGGAGAGAGAAGGAGGAGGAGGAGGAGGAGGAGGGGCTCAGCGCAGGTAGACAGAGCCGCCTGGAAATAGGGCACCGCGCTCGGTGCGGTGTTGTTTGAAATAAACTCTGAGGATAACAGTGAAGCAGCATATAAATATATATTTAATTAAAAATATCCGCTGCAAGTTTGTTTCATGTTGGTGTTAAATCCTCTGTCCTCTGCTCTCACCGTTTTTATGAAAAAAGAAAAAAAAAAAAAAAAAAGGTTTGCTTTTATGGAGCTCGTGCGCATTCGTGCATGCCAAACGCACACGTGCAGTGAGAATTTAGATAAAGAGGAGATAGGAGCACGAGCCTTTCCCAGCCTCTCTTTACAGTTTAACATGGATCTCTTAAAAACCCCTGCAAATATTGAGTGAGGAGTCATTCTGTGAAATCGAGTCAGGCTGTTGCCTCGTAACACCATAACGTCTGCCTCCACTAGGTGGAGCAATATTTCTATTGCTGTGCTGTCTATTGAGTGGTCAAGATGTCTCTTAATTCACTTCATGTCAAACTAGGATCAAATTCTTTATTTCAAATGGAATACATCTCTAATTGTGACTTCTTGTGCTCATGACACATCATGATCATGCTCATGAACATGTATCTTACAGTTTGAAATGGAAGAGAAAGACACACAATCTAGAGTTCATGCACAAGAAATATGTCAGTAAGCAGTGAAATAATAAAGAGATGTACACACACAGTTAATTCAAAATCTAGTCGTATTGACATACTTCTTAGATTAGACGAGATCAGTATCGCTCCCTGATAATGTCCCTTGGTGCACACATGAGAAAGTACAATGTGCCCGTTTTTTATCTGTGACACCACCACAACAAAAATGGTTGTGACTTTTACATTAAGATTAAGTTGTTGTTTACATTTTACAGCTGCTGTCATGACACAGACTTTGTTTTCACAGCCAATAATCAGCTCAATCTCTGGAGTTGTCAATCAGTCAAGTCACATTCTGCAGTGTTTCACATGGCTGCATAAAAGTGTGCATGCAGGATTTTGGCTTTCGAGAGTGGGGCTCTGTATAGTAGTTTGAATGTTTCACTTCATTGCTTGTCTGGGTTTCCACGCCAGCCTGTAGCCATTACCCAAGCAAGGCAGCAGCAGTTAGATTAGTCAAAGCCATCCAAGCAACACTGCCCACCTCCCTGATCTGCCTGTTAATCACCCATGAATGGGGGACCTGCTTCAGTAAAAAAAAAAAGAAAAAGCAGGAGAATTGAGATATGTTTCCCACCCCCATTCATGCAGCTCCCACTTGTCCATTGCGCATAATGGGTGCCAGTCAAACACATCATGAGCAAATCTAATTTAGGTTTTTCCACAGTGACAGAGTCATAAGAATTTGCAGACTGACAGCAGAACACGGCTGATATGAAATCAGTAATAATTGCCTTCCTTGTCAGTAGAAATTCGAGGCAGCACCATTGAATCCCACTGAGCTTTGCTTTCAAGCACTGTTGTTTTAATCAAATCAATGAGAAAATCACACTGGCCTGAAAACATTGTATATAAAAGTATATATGTGTATGTACACTGGACCTAAAAATAGCCATCTTTAGAGAGAGAAAGAAGGGGGGTCTTTTCAGTTGAGTGATTGCTATGATTAGGAGCAGGCCTCCACTCCAGTTTAGACAGCAGACAATTCCAGTAGCTGAGAGGGCCAAAGGCATGACAGAGAGGTGCACGCTGCGCCTCATGGGGACAGGTGAATTGGAGCATGTTAACTATGAAACAAAACACTCGTCAACTCAGCAGAAGACCCTGTCCCTATCGTCTGTGGTAATTACAGAGGTAGTTTTAATCAGGGAAGAAGTCCGTCACCACCATCCTCCCTCAGCTGCTTATTGTTCCAGTTTAAGAGTTAAGCTTGAGGACGAATTGCATCTAAAGTGATAATGTAACAGAGACCCTTGAATGCCATTCCCTCTTCTCTGTTTAATATGTTTTAGCGGTGACTTTGCATCCAACACGATATTCTCACAACATACTTTTGATTGTTGCTGTAGCCTTAACTTAAAACCAGCAGCATGATTTTACACTAGGGGGCAGTGAATCAAGCTGTAAACTTGTGAACATGTCAGCAAACTTTACATCCAGCTTTACAGAGCAACTTTAGCATTCATGGATAACTTTAGCTTTGTTTTACTGTCCACCAACTGCTGCAGGGAAATATCTTTCTCTTTAGCTGCTAACCATGTTCACGAGACAAAGTTAGCAACTTAGCCATAGTTGCTAACTTTGTCTGTCTGTCATTTGGTGCCATTCAGGTAGCATACAGTGGGTTTAACAAAAGTTTGTCTTGTATCTTGAAACAATACTGATGAGAGCAGTGAGAGTAAACCAAAACAGTAAAGCTGCAGGCTGTGAAACCAAAACAATGAGCTGAAAGATGCCAAAACATTCGGTAAAGGTGAGGAGAATTGTAGAGCTAGTGGTTATTCTCTGTGAGTTCTTCCTTACAAAGCAAACTCTTCACATAAACATATTTATTTAATCAATTGTTACTATTAAAATATTGATTATAGCACATTTAAAAGTCACTGCTTCTTTCACAAATATCCCTGTTTTACCGTAAGTGCTTTTGCCCTTAAACTGTGTTGGCAAGCTGTCCAGTGACATGGTAGATTGCTGGATTGAGATCAAGACACATACATCATCACCAGCCCTCACCACTCTGGCCAGTACTATTTGTTGTTGAACCCTCATCCTGCATGTGGTACATTTCATGCCTATTTGTGGAAACTTTGAGCCCATCTGTGTAAGCATAACTGGCCTGTTTTCATTAAACGTGTCCTTTCGTCATAGAAAACTATTTTCCCGCTAACAAGTATTATTTGATGAGAACCTTCATCTTATTCTGTTTGTCTAAGGCAGAGTTTAGTATGGCTGGTATAAGCTGTGACACATCT
The DNA here is from genome assembly GCA_946959425.1 of Argyrosomus regius. NCBI lineage: Eukaryota > Metazoa > Chordata > Actinopteri > Sciaenidae > Argyrosomus > Argyrosomus regius. The sequence goes on from OX336883.1 coordinate 10,008,228, forward strand.
GGCTAACAAACTGAATAACCTCACAGGTAAATGACAAGACTCTTATCTATGAAGGTCAGCGATGGGGGTATATGCTATTGAATTTTCCCAAGGGTTGCTATGGGAACTAGCATGTTTGTCCACCTGATCTCTGGTCAGTGTAGGCAGACTGAAAAAAAAAACTGAAAACGGTTATTCTGAATGATTGTATGCAGGAAATTCAGAAAGAAGATTTTTAAAAACACTATCAATATTTTAGCTCCTGATTTCTGTGCTGAATTAAATATTCACCCAACGTACACATTCACTTGTTCCTGTTCATCCAAATTAGTTAGTGCATTATCTAATATGAGAGATACAGTATTACTGCTACAAAAGCAGTCAAATAAATGCAAAGTTGAAGAGTTACACAACTAACTTGCAAGATTTTAATTAATTCACCCAGAGGTATAATTACAGACAGAATCATTCAAGTGTGACTGTATCGGTGTGAAAATTTACACTTTGCAACATTTCAAATAAAGGCATATTTAACTGCTTCCAGATGAGAAGAGAAATATATGAGGGAAAAACTGCATTGTCATTGGCAGATAGATGGATAGATAGATGGATATTTTTTTACATATTCATATGTTATTTAATTTTATGCATTATTTAAACTTTAAAATCTAATGTTTGATAGAAAATAAATAGCATGCTATGCAAAGCTGTCATACATCATTATCAATATAAATAAGCCCAGCTTCTATTCCCACTTTTGACACAGATTGCTGTTCACCTTAAGTAGCCCCACTACACGGATACGGCACGTATTTAAATGCTAAATAATATGCATTCAGCCTGCCTTCCTTCAGAAAGTCTCTCGTACTATGTGTACACCACCTGGGGTTTGTTCATCCTACTTAAGCAATGACGATTGAAAACATGTTGATGATTAAATAACATGTTTATCCTCCGTGCAGTCAGAAATACATATTCAGTGGGAACATTGCGTATAGGCTACAGCCTGGCCTCAGATCAGATTATTAACATGCAGAGAATTATCACTAAATGATGTGTTGTTCAACAAAACTGTGTCAAGTACATTATGAATTTATATTCCTGGTGTCTTACAAACATTTCCCCCATCCTGCAGCATCTAGATGCCAAGGTAGTGCAGGCTTTAAAGCAAATAATCAGCCTGCATTTTGTACATTTTAGTATGTTTTGATATCGAGATACGACTGCATTTGATTTTGTTGCACAAGAAATTTGGAATGGTTCGATAGAAATCTTTTATGTGTTGCAGGTTATTCATTTAAAATTCTGTCTGTCCACCGTGCTTCACTAGCAATCTGTGTATGTTTTAAATCAAAGACAGTATGAAAAGTAGCAAGAAAGGTGTCTTAGACTTCACTGGGTTTGAGTTTGGGTGACTCAGCTTGGGTAGATGGATTATAATCAAAGTCATTGTGGATGTTTGTCCAGGTAAGGTACTGAATTAAATGTGCACAACTTGTTTGAACAGCTTCCATATTCTTGCCTCTTGGCAGTGAGTCACTACACTTATAACAGCTATAGTTTTAGTTTTCAGGGCAACTGATTTTCAGCTGATCAGCTCAACAATGGAGACATCAAAACACCATTTGCTCTGATGACAGCTTTGCACACTCTTGGCATTCGCTTCACCAACTTCATGAGATAGTCACCTGGAATGATTATCACTTAACAGGTGTGTCTTCTCAAAAGTTAATTAGTGGAATTTCTTGCCATCACCCTGTGCCATGTTGGCATACAGTATATAGCTCTATTCAGCTACTGTAGTAATCCATACTATGGCAAGAATTGCTCAACTAAGTAAAGAGAAATGAAGGTCCATCATTACTTTAAGACGTGAAGGTCAGTCAGTCCAGAAAATTTTAAGAACTTTGAATGTGTCTTCAAGTGCAGTTGCAAAAACCTTCAAATTGTATTATGAAACTGGCTCTCATAAGGACCGCCCCAGGAAAGGAAGACCAAGATTTACCTCTGCTGTAGAGTATAAGTTCCTACAGTTAAGTTCTTACAGTTGTTCTTACAGTTGCCTCAGAAATAGCTAATTAACAGCGCCTCAGATTAGACCCTATATAAATGCTTCACTGAGTTCAAGTGGCAAACACATTTCAACATCAACTGTTAGAGGAGACTGTGTGAATCATGCCTTCATGGTTGGATAGCTGCATAGAAACCATACTGAAAGAGACCAAGCAGAAGAAGAAGAAAAGAAAAACTGCTTTGACCAAGAAACACAAGGAATTGACATTAGACCAGTGGAAATCTGTACTTTGGTTGATGAGTTCAAATCTGAGATTTTTGGTTCCATCTGCAGAGTCTTTACGATGCCCCAAGGTGAACAGATGGTATCTGCATGTGTGGTTCCCACCACGAAACATGGGGGAGCACAATGACCCACCTCCAAGGTATGTACGGACTATTTGACTAAGAAGGAGAGTGATGGAGTGCTGCGTCAGATGACCTGACCTCCACAATCACGTGACCTAAACTCAATTGAGATGGTTTGGGATGAGTTGGACCACAGAGTGAAGGAGAAGTGGCCAACAAGTGGTCAGCATTGATGGGAGCTCCTTCAACTGTTGGAAAACTATGTAACTTAACCTGGCACCAATTGATTTTTCCACTTTGGAGCATTGCAACAACCAACATCAACATGCATCATGTGTTAGCAAACATATGTCTATTTACACATCCAGCTGACACAGAGGAACATTCGTATTCACTAGTGTCGTGTCGTCTTCTTTTAGCTCTGTTTTGGTCTTCACCAACTCAACCAGGTGACAGCTAACTTTATCTGTCTGCAGTTTGGTTCTCAGCAGGTAGTAGCTGCTTAGCTGTTGCTGTTTCCTTTAGCTGGAAAGTATATTCATGTAAGCAGTTAGGGTGAACCAAAACAGTAAAAACAAAAAAATTCAGCTGACATGAAAACACTTCATAGAGCTGAGGGGAACTGCTGAGCTAGGTGACAATTCTCTGTGGGTTTATCACCCACCAAGGGACCACTTTGACACTACATGTAGTCATTTGATCCATTGTTTATATCAAAAATATTGATTAGACCAGCTTCAAGGAAAGTGTCAAAACACATCTCCCACTGCTGATACACAGACATTACAGTAGTGGTCCTTTTTATTGAAGTATCCTTCAATTCTGCCGACTTGAGCTGAAGGAGGGAGGCAGGTGAAGCCCTGAGACAAACAGAACGTCACAACAGTCGCCAGAGAAACAGCCAAGCTCAATGTGTCACTCAGCCTGCGATGAAATGTAGCGATACAGTGGAAAAGAGAGACCAGACAACAGGAGGGGAGAGGATTAGAAAAGCCACCTTTACTCTGATTCACTGTCTAGCTGTTTGTGTGTCATTTATAAAGGTTACCTTCTGCTCTGCTGTCTGTCACATATGGTACACACACAGACGTGTACATGCAGTTTCACCAGGACATAAAATTGATTTTTTTTTTTTTAAATATAGACAGTGAAGCAATTTGAATCCCATCTGAAGCTTTGATCTAGTTTGAAGCGTCTGGGCTCTGCATATGGAAACAACTGTGGTGTATAACGGTAAGTCTCTGGTGACTTTCAGTTTGTGTGTGTGTGTGTATACAGTGTTTGCACATATGGGTCTGTGCTGATAATTTGTGAAAACACGTTCAGGCCAATTTTCCAACTTCTTTTTTAAGCTATCTTTTCCATGTGACCTTTGGTCAGACAGACTGATAAAAGTGTTTACATGATTGCCCTGAATCGAGGTATTGCGGGTGCTATATTTAGTTTAGTAACCAATACAAGACAGACAAAAATGGGGGGGAGAGAGGGCGACACGCAAGAAAAAGAGCAGCGGGCCAGACCTGAACCCAGGCCCACTGCAGCAAGGACCCACGAGGTGAGCCATTAGGGAGCCCCCACTTCCAGGTTAATAGAAACAGTACAATGATATGGTATGAAAAGAAAATACAAATAAGAAAAAAGTGGAAATCTTAGTAGAGTCATTGTTTAAGATGCTGACCATGTAATTACAACTTCCCTGGTTGGACTCTGGCTGCAGATCTTCATTCCATGTCCTCTCTACCCTCATTTCCTATTATCCTGCAACTGCCTTCTATCGAAATGAAGGCAACATGCCTGAAAAAATATACTGAGTAAGTAAAGGAGGAAATGTTTAAATAGAAAAAGAAAACAAACTTTATTCATGATTCTCTTTCTTCTTAGTCCTCTTTGTCTGTTCTGCAGTCTCCCTCTCCAGGTGCACTCAGTGACCCAGCTCAGCCTGAGAGTTGTTGGATGGATTGACTTTGGAGAGGAGCTGAAGCCAAGGTGCAAAAGTTGAAGTGGTCTGAAAGGATATACATACTGTACAGAGAGCATACGGTCCTAAAATAACTTAATAGTACACTATGCAAGGGAAGCATAAGGCATTTCTGTACCAATTAAAATATACAGAAACCCTGACATACATTCTGTTCTTTCTGAAAAACAACATCTCAAATGAAACAAGTTTTCTTTGTGTTTTCCAAATGAACTATTCTGATACATTACACTTTGAAGCCTGTGGAAGATCAAAGCTAATCATAGTTGTGGGGTGAAAGAAAAATATGGCTTTATGAGAGGTAAACAATATTTGAATCTGATTTTAACAAAAAGCAAGATGTCAAATCAATTTGCCTGCATCTTGTCCCAAACTGTTTGGCTTGTGATCATTTATACCACTGAGGCAGAAGAAAAAAAAACTCTAGAAATGAGCAACCAGCTCTTGTAGAGGTTTGTGCACTGATGAGCTGCATGTCACATTAATTATGCCAGATACGGGTGGGCTGTGTTTCTGAAGTCTCAGTTCATCTATTTGTAATAATAAAGTAACAGCAAGGTTTTCTGCTAACTGGAAAGCAACTGTTTATGTTATGCATGACTGGATATACTGTAAGCGCTTTCCAGTACAATGCTATGATTTATAAATAGCACTGTAGCCCTGTGCAAGCTACTGTGGACCCACAGCTGTTGGGAATTTGTATATACTGTAGATACATTCATAAACCCTTGTTACACATGAACTCTTTAATTATTTTCCATCTATGCTAGCCCACAGCTCCTCAAAGTCAAAACCTCATGCTAATAGTGCAAAATGAATGAGCTCAAATTTCTCTGTTTTTCTACAGCACTTAACTTTCCTCCTCTTATCTCTACCCCATGGCACCTGGCATTGGTTTTAAGGTGCCTGGTTATTATTAAGACATCAGTGTCAGCGTCTAATCAGTATTTGTGTGCATTTGGTTTATTAATTACATCGGCTGGTACGAACTCAGAGCACTTGGCGAAAAATATCAAAAGCTGACGCCTGTGTCATGATTAATTTCACAGTGAACAGTCTCCGCGATGTCAGTGGTAATTAGGCATCACCCATTGCATAACACACCATGTGTCAGGGTGGGTGGCATGTGTGTGCATGCGTGTGTGTGCGTGTGTGTGTAAGTGTGTGTGAGTGAGAGAGAAGGAGAGAGGGAGAGAGGGAGAGAGGAAGGGAGGGGGGGGGGGGGGGGGGGTAAAGGGACAAAGAAAAAGAGACATGGCTTCAACTGCTTCCGCAGTCCCTGTAAACCAAGTGGAAGTTTTGAAGTAATGCAGCTCTATAATAGAGCTAAACTCTGTTGTTATGTTACATTATAATTAGATGTAGCATCCACTGTATATGTTTGTCTGCCTATCTATGTAGGTAAGTAGCTATCAGGCTGCATATTGATATTTCTCATAACAATTAGAGCTTCGTTTCTAAACTCAGAGTGTCTCTAGTGATTTCTAAAAACCTGTGGAGTAGCTATGATCGGGACGGTTAATGGGGATCTGAATAAAAAACACCAATGGAAGCCTTTGGCAGTCCAAATGTTTTCACCAGGTGGTAGAAACAAACGCAGCGCAATAACTGTTATCTGCACAGCATGATTACTGGCCTACATAGTATTCTATTTTATTTATAAAAATGTTTATGCATTTATGCATCTACTTCATATTTTGCAGAATCCATATCCAAGTATCAGTGTCTTGTAGCTATATTAAATCTTCATTTGCCAGGGTTAGACACATCTAATTTTCAGTAGTGACCTGCAGGGTGCCTGGCATGCAGCACGTCTGCAAAAACTTTGGTAGAAACTTTGCTCAGAATGAACTACAAAAGGGTTTATTAATCCTGTGAGCGAGGCTCTTTTTTTCCTCCCTTCCCTTTTTTGTTTTTTTTTCAAAAATAAACAATGGCCCTTAACACTCAAATTAACACAGATTGGGATTTGATGTGCTGTGCAGCCAGATGGCTTGCTCACTCACTCTCTGGCGGGCTGGCAGTGCAGCTGAGGACGAAGGCACTTCCAGAGCGGATTTGAAAGAATCTAGGCCAGAGAGAGTGGGGCTGCTCTCGGAGACTAGCCGCCAGAGCTGTCATGTTTTAGTGCACATTTTCTATTTGAGGAAGAAGCCACTACATAGAGGGATGTGCAGTATGTGTGTGCGCGCGCGTGTGTGTTTGTTTGTGTGTGCGTGTGTGTGTGAGCAGTGACTGGAAGAGGAGGAATGCCTTGATAAAAATGAAGGGAAAGAGGACTCATCTTAGAGCTGTGTAAACAAGCTTGTGGAAAAAATAAATTCCATCCTGCATTTTTCTCCTGTCCACCTACAGTCTACAGTATCTACAGGCATCGTTGTAGATTTGACACAGTGATGCTTTGAGAAGTAAAAAATATTCAATTAACTGACGGTGATAGATAATAGAAATAGTTCCAGTAATTGTAATACCAAATGATGTGAAAAAAGCTGACAGAATCCTGATGTATAGACTAAAATCCATACTCAGTGAATTGTAAATGTGCCTAAGATTGATGTATGAGACAGTATACTGTATGTACAGTATGCATCAATGTACAGTGACTCCAGCACCGGTGTAGAGATCAGCACTTTTGTAAACACTGTAGCGCAGACATTCAAATGCAACTTTTAGAACTAGTCATTATTCAAAAGCCTAGCCTCCATCTGGAAAGTGGCGAACTTGGCTGTTTTCCTGGTGTTGCTGTGGAGGAAAACTGGGTCTGTGTGAAATTGCAGGACTCATGATACTTTGCTAAGGTGTAAATTTGTCTGGCTTTGATGATCATTTTCTTCACAGCCTCGCTTTTGCCAATGGGGAAGGGTTAAAGTTGTTATAAGACTTAGAAACTTTTCAGGTTGTGAACACGAGCTTTCAGCAACTGATTGTAAAAGAGTGAACACAGAGGAAAGGGTATGATTAGGAGAAGTAATATCATACTGGCCCTACAACTGCAGATTGCATCGAACAAATGTAATAATTTAGACTGTTTGACCATCACACATTTCCTGATATCAGATAAGATGAAAACTAAAAGCAGCCATGAGTGGATTGAAATTTCCTGAAGATCACTGCTGAAGGTTTGGCAGCAGAGAATGAACCTAGCAGGAAAGAAATATCTAGTTTGGTGTATCATGAACTAGGGGTGCAGCTAACAATTATTCTCATTTATTTTATTGATTTATCATTTCATTATTTTGACTGTAAAATGTACAACGTTTCCAAGAGCCAACAGTGTCTTAAAATATCTTTTTTTTTGTCCAACCAAAAGTCCCAAACCTAAAGATATTCAGTTTAAAGCATAGAAAAGTTGCATATCCTCACATTTGCAGCAAATATTTGGTACTGTTGTTTTAAAAGTAACTCAAGTTACAATTAAATTAATTGATCAAAAATAGTTGCTGATTAATCTTTTGACCAACCAAATATCGACTAATCATTTACAGCTTTCTTTATAATCCTACACAATGATCTCACCATGGAGTGACACTTATATAATCCTAAAGCAAACACTGGTAAACACACAGGTAACTCAAGGACAAAGGCATAAAGTAAACCTACAAAAGACAAACAAAACAAGTAATAAACACAATGAATCACAGTTACAGTGTATGGAAACTCACTCCTATAGGATAATGGTGAAAAGTCTAAGCAAAGACTGAAATCATAATTGTACAGTATATGAATTTCATGTCCTTCACGAGGTCCTTTTGTCTTCCACAGAGAATATTTCTACAACATGTCAAAATGGCTCCATAACCAAAAAACAGGGCACATTAAGCTCAACAGCAGATTCACATTAATTACAAACTGGCAAAGTTGTTAATATAACTCTGCACTCAAAGCCAGGAGTCTGTGTGAATGGCCTGAAGTGCCAGACAACACCTTCTGTTTCGATCGATGGCCATCAGCATGCACACCCCCTTACACAATCGAGGCTGCTCTGCTATATATACACAAACCAGCTTCAACTGCCTGAGAGGAATCTCCTCTTACAAACTAACTTTTCTTTCTTTTTTTTATTTTTCTATTCTTTAGCAACCTCATTATCTCTGTGTTTGTGGAGGGCTGCAGATGTGCTTCCAGCATCTCAGAGGAATTTCGTTTATTTTTAAGATTAGCATTAAGACAAAGTAAAAGGAAAATCCTCCAGTACAAAGTAACACAGGCAAGCTCTTATGTTTGTTTTTTAAGCAAATAGAATAAAAACTGTGATGTAGAGGATAAATTAGGAACATATGTGTGTTCTGACAGTGTGAATATCAGACACGATTGAATTGGGTTATCTGTAATGAGTAAACACATTTCCTCCTCATGCAGAACAATTCTATACCTCAAGATGTAGCCTTTCGTTTTGGTGATTCACATAAAATAAAGTGTAGTTGCTAGGCTATAAAACTGTATATTAGCTGACCACATCACTAGAGTGTCTCTGTGCCACGATGGTAAGGGAGAGTGGTAACAGGGCAAGGACCCAAGTGCAGAAGGTGGAGGAGGAAGCGGGGTGACTTCAGTGATTTATTGAGGAAATATCTTACAGGCAGGCAAGTAGGCACACAGGTAGACAGATACAGGTCTGGATAAACATAAAGGACAAAGACAGAGCTCAACAAAAAGGCTGGTTGCAGGTTGACAGTTCACCCAAAATGAGTTTTGGAGACCCGGTTACTCAAGATAATCCATAGACCTTGTTGTGTTGTTTCATGCAGGAACTATTTTCTTTATACCAAACTACACTCTTCAGCCATATCACCACACCCAAGGAAGTGTGTATCTACTCCTGGATGAGAGGCTCGTGCTTCTAGCATTGCAGGATATAAATATTAATGCTGGCCAGCTGAGCTGTAATGTTAGCTAGCTTACGTTGAGCTATGAGACAATGGATGAAAATCAGTGCAGGTAAGAGGACAAATGTATTTTTAATTTGGGGGTGAACTGTCCCTTTAAAATAGCAAAAGGACTGATGAGAGAAGTGGGAACAGGTGAGCAGGTGGGCGGGGAAGGTCAGGTAACTGCAGGGTTGATGAGAGAAGTGGGAACAGGTGGGGTATACAGATTCAAGGGCATCAAGGTCCACTTACTAGCTTTTTTGTGCTTTCATCACTGTCATATGGTCTTCATTAGTGGAGCAGGTTTAGTTCTGCTGGTGAAGACTGTGACATGACTGTAACGTGTAATTTACAATATGTGTTGGGTTAAAAAAAAAAAATCTTATTCTTAGAGAGTAAATCTCAGTGTTGAAGAATATAGTTGAGAATATTGACTCGTAGACACGAGCATATCAATAAATATGAAGCGACAGCCAGCAGCTGGTTTGCTTAGCTTAGCATAAAGACTGTAAGCAGGGGGAAACAGCTAGCCTGACGAGCTAATCTTCTGCCTACCTCTAAAATATAATATCCTGTTTAATACAAATCAAAGTTAGCATGTAAAAACAGACAATTTGTGGTTTGTTGTGGTTTTATTCAATTCCTTGACTTTGAAGTTATCGTGGTTACCGTGAAGTTGCCAGGCAACAAGCAGATTTTTGTACTTTCGGAAAAAGCCAGGCTAGCTGTGTTCCCATTTTCAACATTTACGCTATTTTAAGCTAACCGGCTGACATCTGAAGCTTCATAGTTTACACTATCAACATGGTATCAATCTTCTCAGCAAAAAAGAACAAATAAGCACATTTCCTAATAAACATTTCCACCAAATGTGGAACTGTTATCCATTGTATTGTTGTGAGCTAATTAGCTCACTCATTAGCGGGGTAATTATAGAAAGCAGTTACTCTCCCTCACACAGAACACGAGAAATCTTTCTGTCTCCTCCATTAAATTGATTTTCTTTTCTTTTTTTAAAAAAACCATTTGACACTTTATGACAACTAACAAATCCTCCTCTTTTTAAAAATAGACCTTCTCTCGTCCAAGTGTTTACTGTACATGTTGACTAAGCTACTAATATCATGTTATCTGAGGATTAGAAAAACTGGCAAACTCTGGCATTTCTACTTTTATTATGAAGTATTTCCTTAAAGCCCCAGAACAGTCTGCTAGGTTTGTTTGATCAGACAGTGGTTAAAATGTGTGCCATAAAGAACAAAGCAAAAAGGTCCCTTTGAAAACCATTTACCCTTTCATTCTCTTAACTGTACTAATGCTGCACTGGCAGAGTTGGCAGACGGGAGAGGATGAAAGTTTTACTTTAATGTTGATGGTTCGGTAGGTGAAATCCACAGAGGATTTGGTTTGCATGTGGATGCTGATATTGAACGTCTATTGTGTGCAGTGAACAGGTCTTTCATACATAAAGGAATACTTATGTGAAAAAGTTTAAAAAGTAGACTTTCTCCTTTGGAAGAAGCTGTCCATTTACTTCAAGAGTGTGCTCTCAGTTTAGCTCAGTTGTCCTGATGGCAGGCATTGTGGATTAGAGAAGGAGGAAACTCTGAGGGGAAAAAGTACCATTGGTGTCTGTCTATTAAGAAACATAATTCACAGGGCTGGGCCCAAAGTCCTCCCAGCAGGGAACACTTGTTGTGATTTGTGGAGTGAGTTTGGTCGAGTCAGAGAAACAGACTCATCAGTTAAAGTCACCTCTCAACCAGAAATATTGGTCTTTGTCTAATTGAAGAGTGTGCTTTTTATTGTCACGGGGTTGTTAAAGGGTCATTTTACCCAAGATTATACAATATAATCCCAACTAAGTATAGCCTGAGTTGCATTTTATGAGTTTATTTATTTTTGTGAAATGATATAAATGCTGTTAAATTTGTGTTTGTGTCCATTAATAAGGACTTTATCTGGCATATGCGTTGTTTATTAGACTTATTGTGAATGAGGTTTTAAATTATACAGCAGAATAGCAGAACTATGGAGAGTAAATGTATCAATTAACTCATATTAATACAGTAGTTTGCACAACTGGCAGTGATAGTATGATATCCACTGGCAACCATTTTCTGAGCATCCCCCCATCTTTCAACATTTCTACCTGCAAATACAGTAGAGATATATATAAATGAATTCATTTCATGAGTTAGCCAATCTAAAATATTGATTTTTGAATGGATCTTAAGTGCATCTGGATTCGAGACATCTTGAGACCCCACGTATTTTTCACACTTCCTCTAGTTGTATCCATTGGATTTATGTGTCCAGGTTTTGACAGGTTCTTCTCTAAAGACTTCTGCTTATATCCCGACATAGTGGAGTTAAAAGCACTAAACAAAATTAGGCTACAATTAAAAAGTGTTTCAACAAACTGTGTCACATTTATTCCAGATCAACCACAGACTTCAACACCAAGCGTTTTCATTGAAACAATTTTCTACCAAACAAATAGTTTGTATCTTTGAAACAGATGCTGCTGTTGACTTGTTAAAATTCAGTTTCTCAATGCTGTGAGCACCACAAACAAACTTTCATTCAACTCCATTGTGTTTGTCATTGTGCTGGGAGGGAGGCCGAATCCTCAGAGATGGATACTTCAAAACTTGAGCAGCACTTGGAGGTCCAAGGCCAAGAATGCAAAACTTACAAATACATGAGCTGTTACCATGTTTTGATTCATGCAGTATTTTTCCATCAAATATTTACATTTTTAAATCTCACACCATCTTCTTCATTAAAACCTCCTCTTCTTCCATGTTTTGTGCACCCTCAGTCCCATTCTGACCTACAGGAGCATATTGCTACATGAATTATCTCTTTGATTGCCTGTGTAGGAGGAACATTTACAGTAACGAGGAACCTGGGAACAGGATTTACTGTTCCATATGCCCTCCAATGACATTACTTGAAGTGATGATGATGATGACAGTCATAAATTGGTCCTGATGGCCCACAACAGATAAAACCTGCATGAGATTTGTTTCGCTCACTGGGCCACCAAGGCTCGCTTCATACGCCATTTCATCACTTTCAATTAGACCATTTCTATGTGACTTTTGTGATGAAAAATTACAGCAAATTGCATCAAATGCTTTCAACGCTGATTTCGCCTGCATCTGCTGTCAGCAGTTCCAAGCTGAATGTTCTCTAAATATTTGGGAGGAATATTCATGGGAATATCCCCCAGTCTACTATGTTGTGTTCGGCCTGTCACTCTGTATCTCCTGTAGAGGCATCATTCCTCATCTACACTGTCATCCCAGCACATGTTCCATTTACCACGCATTAATCTCACTCAGCTTCACATCATTCTCTCTTGTCTTGTCCCTTGGGATACAACGACAGAAAAACATGTTCTGCTTGCCAAAATGTGCTGTGGCTGCGGCGCTAAATGGGAACTTATAGCAGCAATCAAAATTTTGTATCACTTACAAATGGTATCAGTGTTCCAAAATGCAGTGTTACAGTATACCCTGAGTCCAATGTAACAGTGTCCCAGCAAGGCCTTTATAAACTTGTCTCAATGCTCCTGAGCTAACCTTTTGATAAGCCCTCGAGACAGTGTAAATTAAAGGCATTAAATCATGATTTGGTGGTGTGTGAGGGTGCTCATGGAGACATCCCCTTCACAGTCTAGTGGTCAGGGTGGAGGTGTGTGGTGGTCAGTGCAGACAGGTCATCCCACAGCAGTGACGAATGGCTTTCATCAAGGGGCCCATGGGCTCACTGGGGAAATGTACATGGAGGCCTTCGCCAAAGGAGGTGATATTTATCTACCAGCAGTCCCGCTAGCCAGGACACAGGAAGGGAGAAGCAAAGATGGAGAGCTTAGTGAGGAAAGGCACACAAGTGTGGTAAGTTCTGTATTAAAGGTTTATATTGAACAACTCCTGCATGCACTCTACAAATTTGTGGTCACAGGCAAACACAATGTGGTAAGGAGATCTAATCCTAATTGTGATTTTAGCTCAGAAACATGTGCAACATGCCTCCCAGCAGCCCTTCACTGCTCTAATTCAATAGCAAATGGAGACATCCTGAGATTGAAATGAAGCCAATTAGCAGAGGCACAGCTGATTTTAAAGCACTGATTAAGGGAGATGTGCCGCGCTGGTTCTAGGATCTATTCCCTCACTGCAGCCCTGCCTCAGCTTGGGCTACCATTAATATCCCATGAGGCATTGGGGCACGCTCCTGGCCAGCAGCCAGATTCCCAGTTATCTGTTTTTGCAATTTTGCAGGCTATTTCAGGAAGAGGGAACTCACTGGCCATGCCTCTCGGCGCTGTTATGGCAACAGCCCTGCTCATCTTAAACATAACAAAGGGAGGTGACCCAGTATCTAAAGCCCTGCTCAGTCAACATGTTGTAGCAGAAATTAGATATTTTGTGATTAATGTTACTATATGATATTGTATTTGCGATATGGCCTTGAGCTAACCTCATGGCAGTAAAGATAAAAAAAACCTCAGAACATACATTACCTATAGCTAATACATGGAAGAAAGAAAACAGGTATTTTTCAATATTCATCATTTTAGCCATCAACATGATCAAACTGTGTTCAAGGTAATTTTTATCTATCTCAAAGTATACTCGTATTTTGCTGCCAGTCTGATAAAACAGAATTATATGGTCATTAGGAGAGAAGCTTGCATGAGTGACTCTAATTTGAATTTCTTCAATCCTGAAAATAATTGCTTATCTCTGTAACCGTTCCTAAATATAGGATCCCTTAATCCTTGATAACTGTGTAATTGTTGTAGGATTGGAAATGCAGGGAGTCCAATATAGAAATGCATATGAATAATGTGATGTTAATGAATGGCACCTAGGTTAATAAGACTTTTCAGGCTGCACAGCCCAGAGTATTGTGAAACTTAAAGGAGACTTCATTCATCTGAGTGACTTTTGTAATTATAGAAAGTTTGTTTTGATGCATCATAAAATGATGATTTGTGGATAATGGATAGAGAATAATTCTGGAAGTCATTATCATTAGCCAAGCTGTTCATGCAAAGTTATGTCCAATATATTAAGCAAAATGTCAACATGAGATCCTTGGTTAAAGTCCATTTTTGCTTTGATGTATTCCGAATAGCCTCATCTTAGTTACTATTGAATTCCTAGCCACACTAGTGCACATGACTCTGTTTGGTCTGTTCGTGCAGACTGAAACATCAAGAAAAATTGGAACACCTTTAGAATTTGCACAGACATTCATGGTCCCTATAGTTTGAATCCTATAGACTTTGTCAATCCTCTAAATTTTAATGGCACCATGAGGTTATCATTCAGGGTTTTCAGTGAAATCTAGCACCATCGTCAGGTCAGAATTTTTACTTGTCTATCAACTTAACTTGGATTTTAATTTTGATTTATTACCAAATACATATAATTACAAAACTAATGACTTTGACATATCAACTGTCAAATATAATGTTTTTTGTCCTAATTAGCATGCGAACAAGCTAACATGTAGCCTACCTGCTAAACATTAGTGTGTTAGCATGCTGACATTAGTGTTTAGCCCAAAGCTTAGCTAAGTACAGCCTCAAGGAGCTGCTAGTGTGACTGTAGATGCTACATCTTGCTACTTAAACAAAGGTCTAGGCAATGAAACATACTGTATATGTGTATATGTTCAAGTACTTGGAAAAATAACTCTGCACAATTGAATTGAAGTGACTGAACTGTATAATAAAGCCACGTTATAGTGCCCATCTCTCCCTGGCTGTGAACCTTTACATGTAATGACTGTTATTCTTTGCTATTACAGTTCGTCATTTGATAATTGAGAACCATGCTGCTTTAAATACTTATCCTTGTAATTGATGTTCCTGCAATTTAGGCACTAACTCAGTGACCACTTTAGTACTCCATTAGTTGCTTCATGCTTTGAAAAGTCACATAAAAGTGGTAAATGTCAGACCTCTTTTAAAGCTGACCCATAATGCTAATTGACTTTCATCTTGAAATGACGCACCAGTGTAGCTGACTTTGTGATTGGGATTTAATTATTTCAAAGTCCTTTTAACATTTTCTGATTTCAATATTTTATATGTCACTACATCTAATATGATCCGTCATGAATGTTTTATGACAAGCCCTGAAATTAAGATGCACAGTAAATAAACAGAATGTAACTGATGCTAAACATATTTTTTATATTCACTTAAGGAGGACTGAGAGTCTAATCATGTCATGATGTTTTTTAGATTGACTGAAGAGGGAGACAGGTTTCATATCATTTCAGTTTGATATTATGCACTTTGCTGATTCCTGAGGCACTGCTTACAGCTGCAGTTCTACGCTTTTTCTGCAACCAGTGTGAAAAGTTACACCTTACAAAAGCTATTAAAATGAATATGTCACTAATTAGCTCCGAGCAATCCACAACCTGTGAGCAAACAAAGTTGAGAACATCTGTGTAATCAGCAGATGAATATTTACATTTTTTTTAAATGAAAAAAAAGTAAGGATATTGTGAACTTTAATATACACTTAGAAATGCTCTCAATTCACAATTATGCTGTAATGGGAGAAAGAGTGACAAGGGGGTGTATGTTGCGAAAATTATGCATTGTACTATTAACATCAGGATCACCAAAATAGCCTGATTTTCAAGAGACACACGTTGTGATGCTGCTATGCCCTGAAGAGAATTAACATTAATGCAAATGTAGTGTGATGATGAATATTGTATCAATGTCTTTTTAAACCAAATGAAAATGCAAAGCTGTTAGTAGTGCCAGAAATCTGAGCCCAGCTATCCAGACAGTGCATGCAAAGTTTGAATTCGCTCTATCACTAAAACCAAGTTCCAGCAGCCCACACATGCAGAGAAATACAGTAGTTGACACACAAATACACACACACAACCACACACGGGTACAGATAACAAGAAACTACCTAGGTACAGGGACATACAGAAAAAGAGAGATTTTGTGAAGGAAAGCAGACATGGTGCATATCTCATATTGAAATAGATATTATTTCTAATGTGGGGCAAAAAATAAACATTTGTTAGAGTTAAGACTTTGTTTGAAGGTTAAGGTTAGAGTTTATGACTATGGACAAATAAGACAATCTTCCAGTTAGTATAGATGGATGTTAGTCAATGTGATGTCCTCATAAGTATACTCGTACTTGTACAGGGTTTGTGTGAGCGTGTGTGTGCGTGTGTGCGCATGTACATACTGGGCTTTATGTGTTGGCTGGTGTGTGTACTGTATGCTGGTGGGCGGCAAATTCCGCATTTGAAGCCAGAGAGTCTGCGTGCCCACTAACATGATCAGGACATGCAAATTTTATCTTCAAAGGGACGTTAAGATCCTCTGAATCGCCATCAAGCCGTGTTTTTCTCCACTAATTATGTCATCAGTACCAAAATGGTGAGGTTCAATGTGACTCCTAAAAGAGGCTTTTGAAACACTGAAAACAGGAGACTGTGGATTTATAATTATATTCCAAACGTGGTAATATATTTAATTACACCTAACTTTATGTTGGCTTCACTGTATGCCATCAATTTAACTCAACATATGAAACATACAAAAAGAAGAATGAGATGGTGCCTCAACTGTTCTTGTTTGAACACTGCAGTTGCCTTAATACCCCCACAATCTGCCATGGCCTTTGGCAAAGTTTGATTTTTTTTTTTTCTGCCTAAAATTGATTATTCCCTTCTTTCATTTCCAACTTTCTATATTCCTTCCTTCCATTTTTAGAAAAAAACATACCCAAATTTAAAAATGATAAATCTGTCCCCTGGACAGCAATTGTCCAATCATAACTTAGTAACCATAACAGCAGGTCTATCAAGCCTCAGTCTTGAAACCCATCAGCTATCATCCAACAACAATTTAGCAACCACCAGAGTTTCTGGACTCCATGTAGCCAATGGATATCTGAAAAACGGATAATGGAGATCCACGCCAAGACTTCCTCTGCAGTCTGATTAGCAACTTGGTATGCTAGAATGACAAGAAAGACACATTTTGGCTAATCTCTATAAACAAACTGAATGCTGATGAGTTAAAAATAAAAGGCCAAATCATCGTCTGGCAATAGCTATAGATTGTATTAATATAATTGATTGTATTTCAGTGCGTTCCACCTCTTGTGTATGCAACCCTAGCCTGACCAAACATGACTGGTCAATACAAATGGACTACAAATGGAAACTAGAATGCTTCCAGAGCCAAAGTCTTGGTCCCTTGCCTACAAATTCTGCATTCATATGCTGAAATCTGTTTATAGAGATTAGTTAAGCTTTGGATTCCTCAGACATGCCTAAGGGGGTGATCATGGGGCTCATCTGATTTTACATGTTCATACTTATACTATGACTATAAGAGCAACTATGTTTATCGTGCATGTAGCCATTAAGCGCACATTTACAGGATTCTCTTTTCATAAGCTAGCTACAGCAGATCATATTTAATGGGTGCAGTCATCATATTAGCCAGCTCGAAAAAGAAAGCCTGTTTTTGTCTACTTCTATCTGAAATCAAAGAACCATTGTTTCAAACATTCATGCAAATTTTGAGTGGCAAATCTGCACCGTTATCATTGTAAACTGCATAGGTACCTGCAACAAGTTTGACACACAGAGGGGCTTGACAAACAGTCAATTCTACAGGTTGTCTTTGTTCACTTTTGGCTGATCTCTTGTTGTCATACGAAAAATATCTGTAAAGTGGGTATGCATACTGTGCTTCACATCTTTTCTAAACCTACAGACAGGCTGTGTACCGCCCTCAACTCAACATGTAAACATGTGAACATATGGATGGATGTTCAACATTATGCTAAAACTGCACACAAAGCCATAAAAATCAATAGAAAGAAGAAAAACTTTTGTAATCACTGAGAACCCCAACTGTCTATTTAAATAACAGACATATAATCTAACAAAGATCAATCTAATTAAAAAATATGAATAAAATTAAGATCAATCTGGGTAGTAATACCATTATTCAGCTAGAGTTCAAACACTAACAAGCTACAACAGTGGAGCGGCTATAGGTCTGAATTCTGTCTTTTTAGTGACACACACATCTCCGATCATCTCTTGCTTCATTATTGACTCTCGTATGTTACCCCTGAGTGAGACCTTGAACCAACTCTCCAATAACAGGAGGCCATCTCTATAATTACAGTACAGAGAAAGAAGACCTGCTATGCATCAAACTCACAGCCCTCAAATTGTTAAAGCACATATGTCAGCTGTTGAATTTGACTCAGATCCAAAGCTTGCCGGTAATGAAACAGGGGGATGAGGGGTGAGTCAGCCACTGGCCTTTGTTAATTGCATGTCTCACATCGTCCTGGCTGGGACAGTTAATTGGAAAAGATCAAGGGGATTTGCAGTGTTAATGAGCTTCCCGTGAACCCAAGTCATACTTTGGATACCAGAGGAGCCTTTCCTATCTCCCACATTCACCGACCCTTCTGTTAGTGCAAAACTTTTCATTTCTGGAGCAATGCGGCCGTGTCTGACTACTGCCTCATCTCCTGTGTTTGGTAGCAGTGCCTCAGAGGGGAATAGATGGTCTATTATAAGCACAGCACCGTTTAAGCAGAAGTAATCAGTCGTTCATCTCTATCTTGGTGTCACTGTGCGTTCAACATGCATTAGGTTGTATTCCAAGGTGCTGTATGTGCATACAGAATATCCTCATATACTATAAGATAGTAAAAGTGGAAAAAAAAAACTAAAAACAAAACAAGAAAGCTTGGAATAACAATATTTGTCATGTATATTCTTGTCATATGGCATTACCATTAAACACACTGTGCTTCTTGGAAACCCTAATTTGAGTTTCCTACCAATGCTGTTATTACCATTACGAATCTCTGCTTTGTGAGTTTTGGTCATGCCACTGTCCACATCATAGATAATGAACCATAGTATTTCAGGGACTGATCAAGAGGCAGAGGGAAAATGCTTACCCGTATGTTCTCAGCAAATAATTGTTCTTGTTTCTTGAATTGTTTTTTTTTTTTTGTAGGATCCTATGTCAACAACATTTTTTCTTGACATTGCCTGACACTTTCGAAATGAGCTTTGTACTAAATCTAAGCAACAAATCACAATTATTGTCCACACTAAGACACCTTAAAAAAAAAAAAAGTTTTAATTATCATACATCACAAAATTACCAGACACATACAGCGTAAAAAAAAAAAAAATGCATCCCATATTCAAGTGCATCTTCAGTAATAGAGCTTGATGATCATTGTTATATTAATTTGTTGTTCTTGTCACAGGAAATAATTCAAATGTGACACACAAACAGTTCAACTAAAGTTTCTCTCAGTCTAATATCCAATCTGTATGTCTGAGTATGGCTGTAAATCTATTCTATATCCAGGTATAAGACTGCCATGGCTCTATACTGCCCAGTAGTTGCAGTTGGCCCTATAAATCATACAGCACTCTGTCTATACAATCAATCCACAGCTCACCTCCACACTGTGGCTCACTGCATGTCAAAGTTACAGTGAAAGTGCTGGTTGATGTTGGTGTGCAGTTGAAATATTCACAGTAATTTGATTTTGGGCATCTAAATCTACTAGAGTAAAACACCCAATCAAATCATTTTCATGTAAAGGTATAGATGCTTGTAGCGTTTATAGACTACAACAGTGCTGTTGGTGCTTTTAATGCTGATTTGGCTTAAGCTATAGATTCATCCTGCTGTCTATACAACTGTATGCCAGTGAAGTATGTGTGGCAATCTATCATGCAAACATTGACAAATGGGCCAAACATTTAGCAGGAATCTTTGAGGTGAAGGTCTACAAATCTAGCCTCACTGAAGCAAACCTAAATCTTGTAAGCTCAGCTTTCGTGATGAGATGTAGGCTGGCTTTGCAAGGCTGCTGCAAATTAGTCCTTGGTGTAAATAGCAATGCTCCAAGCAAGATGTGGAAATCTTTTCCTTGCACTCCAAAATAAGAGCCATAAAACTCTGACAGCACCTTTACAAAGCTGACCATAAGTCTGTCACACATAAAGCTTTATTCAGCAACACCACATCTCCTAATAAAAACTCTCTAACTCAATTTGCTTTGCATGTAAAAAACAATGCTGACATCAGATGCCAAGACAATAACTCACTAGCACAACTACAATAAGAAACTTAGTGTTGAATTTAAGGGAATTTAACACCAAATTACAAGACAAGCAAAAATATAATTCCCAACTATATCAAAATATTTATTCGGCTCATCTTTTGAACCCTTAAAATGTAAAAGATCCTACACAGTTATTGAGAGGGGTAAGTGGATGCCCACAGTCTCAGACTTTGAAACCCCCTGATGTAAACAATTCAGGTTTTAAACTCTCACAAAACGCTTTGCAAATGTTTTATGGTGTAGGAAATGCATTCAGCATGTTTGTTAGGCCTTACGGATGTGAGAAAATCACTGAATGACTCCAGAAAATGAACATTTTGCTGATGCAGCATCCCTAATTGTAGAAGGAAGACATACGTTTTTAATTTTCCTGCACCAATCCATATTTTTATAATAATAACAAAGATCAAATGACTACAAGTAATGTGAAAGGGGTCGCTCCTAGAGATGAACCCACAGACAATTATTCCATCTTATCCTCAGCTCTAGAGAGCATTTTAACTGTCTTTCAGCTCATAATTTTAGTTTTATGGAAGCAACTATACTCTTCTGGTTCTCACCGCTTTAATTGTGTCATTTTCAGCTGTAGCAGGCAGCTGTTTTCAGTGGAAAAGCTCTGGTGAACCTATTGCCGTTCCCAGAGCCAAATTGCAGACAGACAAAATTAGCAACCAGCTGGTGAGCAAAGGGAAGCAGTTGAAAGTCAATTATAAGTAGATGGTGAAGACCAAAACAGAGCTAAGATCAGAATTAATGTTGGACTTAGATTCATTATGAGGCAAAAAAATAAATAAATGTGTCCAAATGAATGGTAGTGTTGATCTGCGTCTAATGGATGTGCAAATACATTTACCAAACCAACGGCATAAATGACCAGCTTTTTGTGGACTTGTGACCCAGGGGACTATGATGTTGCCCATTCATTGTTGGACAACCCTTTTGAAGCCTCAGATGAGGCATTATGGCCATCGCCATCTTGTTTTTTGGAGCCAGAAATGACTGTATTTGGACGAGACAGTTAAGCTGGTGGGTGTGCACTGCAAGTTGGGTTGCGCTTGGTTTTGACTCTGTTTTGAAGCAGGAATAAATGGTGGCCTGCCTGGTTACAAATGTTCTTATATTACAGCTGAACAATACACTAAAATATGTTTCTGAAAACATTTGAGGCAAATGACTTGTCAATCATCCTAAATCGCCACAAAAAGTCTATATTACTCTAAATGGGACCATTATTTACCAAATGAACACCATGATGTATGGAAGAAGACTAGCAAATGAGAGCATATACTCATTAGGAAACTGTTTACTGAGGTAATAAATCAATGTGAGAAGTAGGGTAATTTCTGTATGAGGCTCAATACAATCTGACCATATTGTTGCAGCCTATGGAACTGCCCCCTGCTGGCCATTAGAAAGAACCATTATGGGGGCGGCACCATTATGAAACCAAAAAATATAAAACATAAATTTCCCCCCTTGGATTTCTTATTTTTTCTCAGTTCCAGTTGGATTTTGAACCACAGGGAAAGATTGTACTCAAAAGCGAACGATGGGTCATGTTAAGCTGTTTCAGCAAACAACCAAAACTTTCAGTTAACTGACAAGGATAATCACCTGAATCTCATGTCTGACCTTGTTTTACATGGGTGTAGTATTGCTTTAACTAAATTACTGTTTCATCTATCAGCTAATGCTGTCTTAACAACTCAGCAAGATATCAAACCCAAAGAAATGTTTTCCACTTTCCAAAGCTCTGTGACTCTGATCTCAAAGCCAACTTTTCCTGGACAACTTACACCACCGTATTTCCATTAGTTTAACAACCACCTATCCCAACGTAGACATTCCTTAGTAGACAATGTGTCTCTGTTTGCCTGCCTACGATAGAGCAGAGAGGTGAACATCAGACAGAGAATGACACAGAAACTATTGATACAAAGCCTTTCAAAATTTGGTTCAACTCTACCCACGGTAATATAACCCTTTGGAAAGTCAGCTGCCTGTGAGGAAACACTGTCGGCTGAGATTGCCAAGACTGTACTGTACTCCGCTTGGTGCTGCCGCCCTGGGAATGGTTGTAGTGGAGAACACAGCACTAATGGATCGCAGCACACAGGCTTGGACAGTCATATCGTACAGTCCCTCTGATTTGAAATATTCAAGCCAGCGCTCTTGCCTGTCTATTAATATTTACTTCAACAAGCGATACACACAGTCTGCTCATGGTGCTCTGGGGATTCATGTGACTTTTACTGTTGTTGGCTCATTTAGATTAAAGATGGCCACAAAAACAAAAGGCACAGTATATGTGTATATGCAAGAATGGCATAATGAGATACAATAGAAGTAGTTAGTCTTTACGCAGTTGCGTTGTGTCCATGACAATGGAGAATGGAGAATTAGTGAAAGTGAATGAGTGGTTCTGTTAACTAAGACGGTTCGATTCTTTCAAGCACCACTAACAATTGACTAACCTTTTTTTTTGGGAAAGGGAGGTCATTTTTTGTCTTTATTTTGACGGGACAGCCGAAGACAGACAGGAAAGCAAGGAGAGCGTCCGGCCGGAGTTGAATTCAGGTCACTGCAGCAAGGATGAAGACTTTCACACATGGGGTGCACCCTACCAGTTGAACCATCAGGACGCCCCATGAATGACTCTTTGGGTTCTGTATTTGACTGTGTGCTGTGCTACTGGGTCAGGTCACTGAACTAGAGTTTGTTGCTGAGCAGTGCCTTTCTCTCAGAGAGACTCCTTAAGTCAGAAGTCAACCTGACTCTTGCACAACTGCACATGCACCATACAGAAGCAGGATATTGGATTCACTATTGCTTGTAAACTCGTTCCTCTTCAAGAGTAATTCAAAAAGAACAATTAGTTTGCGAATCTCACATCCCGATGGAGAAAGAGATGTAAAACTTGAAAAGTTAAAGGGATATTTCTTATTGCTTTTGATGTTATTGCATTAAGCATGGACATTTTGGAAGACAGTGGCCTCTTTTAAAATCATAACAATTCAGTTTTGAGCTGTTGTAACTCAACCACTGTGAAAAATGGAGGCTATGGGTTACCTGGCAGCATTTCTGGACTGCCTTTCTCACTCCCATTATGCTGACATGGGTGACAGATGCCAGCTCTCCTGCCAAAGGCCACATCACTCTTTGCACCCACCCCACCCCCCACCTGCCAACCACCCATTACTGCTGCTGAAAATGCAGCATACATGAATCACGCCGCAGCTGTCACAGCTCCATGGCCCCAACCTAATTAAACAATTAGGGCATTTGGTTAACAATCACTCATCGTCGAAGGACAAATGTGGGCTAAACAGAGTCAGTCATATGGAGGTGCAGAGAGTAAAGGGAAATGGGTTCAGATATTACGAGTCCATGAAAAAAAGAAGTGAAATGTGCTTTTTAAGCAATCTGGCGATGTGACACTGATGTTTCTGCAAAAAAACAAACCTAATGGCTGAGATATCGAACAGGATGTAAGCATTGTCACGTCTGAAGTAAATCTTAAACTATTTGCACAACGTTCCAACCACTGGCAAATTGACAAAATGAATTAGGTAATGTAGGATGGCGGGTTTCTGCTCAGATTTGTACATCTGTCTGGCAGCTATACTGCCATTTTTCAAATTACATTTTCAAGTTGATTGAAATAAACACTTTATGAAAAAGAAGCTCTCAGAGGGCAGGGCTTTACTATTGCCAGTCTCCCAAGTTAGCTGATACTTTCAGTCACATAAATGAGAGAAATAGCTGTACCAGAGTACCTAAGATGCGGTCTGATGGCAGTGAGAGAGGAAAGATCATGAGGTCACCAAAATCATCAAGTATCCTCATCTTTGGAATAGATGTACAGCAAAAAGTGAGTGTTTACGACTGAGGGGTCAGCAGATACACTTATCTAAAAATTGTTTGTCTGGTAGGAAGGTGACAAAAATCAATTGTTTCTTTTGTTGGGAGCTTGATGACAAATTTTGCACCAAACACATCATAAGAAATATCTTTATCGCAGTTAAATAAACCACACTCAGACGGAGGCGATTTCAAAGACTAACTGACAGGAATGATGAATAAAACCAATAATGCAGACATGCTGTTTGACATTAAAAACTGTTTATATAATTATTTAGTGTGATTTTAGTTTAAGACAGTTACAAGGGTTTTAACTAGACTGTTGTCCTGACTACACAGACTCCTAGAAACCTAGTGACCCATGTTTCCCTCTGTGTAGGTCATTAGAGGTAGAGAGTGGGAGAGAACGAGAATGACGATGGAGGCAGAGAGGCAAACAGTGATGGTGTGGGAGGGGGAGAAGGAGAGAGAGAGACAGTCAGAGACAGAGAGAGAGATTTTTACTGCAAACAGGCCTGGGGGATTTAATCACAGTAAAACACTGAACTCTTATTGGGGGTATCAAAACATTTTATGAGAGCAGCTGTGCCAAACTGTAGCACCACAACAGTGTCCCAGTCCAAGATAAATCAGCAGTAGTCCTCCAGATCACCTTATGTGCCTCATTTAAACTCCAACTACTGTGCAACTGGCAAGAAATATTTATTAGACATCACATGTAAAGAATCAGTTACAGCATAGGACCTCATGCATAAACACTTAAAGGGTCACCTCACCCAAATTACAAAATAACATTTTCTCACTTACTAAAATAAATTTTATTCATTCACATTTACTTCAAAGACCTTCACAATTTGTACAGCAAACAGCAACCACTATTCTTAAACTACAATTAGGGGAAAAGGAGACCAAATCAGGAGACATCCGTCTTCCAGGCACAGGTGGAAGAACTATAAATAAATATCCTGTGTTCAATACCTCAAGAAAGAGTTTGTAAAAATGCTAAATGTACTTAACATATTCAAAGTAGAAGTACTCAAAAGAATGGTCCTTGTCAGTGTTTTACAATTAAATATTATGTTCATGATAAACCATCCTTATACCAGCTGTATTTTACTACTTTATTTACTGTTTGTTAGTATAATCTACAGCAATGCATCCAATTCTATAAGCTCTTCATATGTTTGTAGCATCACTATCCAGTGAGTGAATGTATCTCTAAAAAGTCAACTTTTGCATGCGAGGATGCATTTTCCAATTAATCCAAGATTTTTCTAAATATTTGATTTAACTACTGAAATTTCTAAGGAACATTTGATCTTTCAGTTTATTACACTTTTTTCCCACAGGAATAGAAGGGTAGCAATCTATAACTCCCAGAAAAATGTAATGGAGTAAGAAGTACAATATTTGCATCTGAGATGAAGTAGAAGGATGAAGTTGCACTACATGGAAAAAAGTACTCAAGAGTACAAGTACTCAAGTACATGAGTAAATAATTATATTCCACCACTGCATCCAGGGCAGACAAACAGACATGCAGTATATGTTGTGTGTACAGAATAGTACAGTTACAAGCTGGAAAAGAGGATGAGAATATTATACATACGATTGATTGCAAACATAAATGAAGAATATGGATCCAGGAACATGTTGAGCAATTTCCAGGTTCTGCCGAAAAAAGACATTCAAAACATCTGGAATGAGGCACCAACAGCCACGAGAAAGAGAGAGAGAGAGAGAGAGAGAAGTATCGGCATATTGCTTGAAAATTTCCAATTAAGATCTTCAGCAGCAAAATTTCTTTCCAGAAACAATGTTGTAGTTACTGTGGATAATCCACAGATCTCACTGTGAACAGCTTTCATTGGAAGTTGCACCAAAGAAATAGCCCCTATGAAAACTGTTCACAGTGTGTTCTGGAGATCATCCATAGTGACACTATCTGGAAATAGATGTTGCTGTTGAATTCATTGCTGCATGTGAGCACCACAGATGTGATTCTATTCTCCTCCAGAGTATAGTGGTGGCTGCAGAACTTTCATAGACAGATATCTCAAAACCTGGGCAAGTAAAACCAAAAATATCAAGCCTGCATACCACTGGGGAAAAGTGAGAAAATATGTTTTTCTGTAGTTTGGGTGAACTAACCCTTTAAATTTGCAGCGTTACAAATGCTTGTGCCATTTGTGCAATGTTAAGTTCTGTGGCATCGCTTCCTAAAATGGTGGCATTGCTTAAAATTCTGTGATTATGGCAAACTGCATTTGAAATGGATAAATGAATATTTCTAACACTGATCTGAAGCTTCCAAACACGCAAGATTCCAGGGCCAAACTCAGATGGACAGATATGAAATGAGCAACAGATGGCTAGAATTGATGAGGAGAGAAAAACGACACTATTGAGTAGAGCTGGAGAGGCCATCATAATAAACCATTCATTTCACTTGTCAGAGGACAGCACTCCTCAAAAACAAGAGCCAATATCTGCTCATCACAGGGAGATTTACCACAGATTATATATCCCTTCACACACATACTCACATGTAGACTTCACAGACAATAAGGACCTCTGTTCACTGCTTTCATTTCCTAAAAGAGGAAAGCAAACCTTTGTCTTTCTTAGTACACAGCTTTAAGTGTTTTTTATTGTATTATTATCTTTATTTTATATTATCTTTGAAACTAAATTTTAAAGCAATATTTTGATATGAACACGGGTCAGATGTGAGTAATGTGAAAGGTGCTGCTTCTTGTGATAGACCTAAAAAGATCTATCACCCAACTCCGCAATTGCCTTCAGCTCTGTGGAGCATTTTAGCATCTTTTAGTACATTGTTTTGGCCTGCACATTTACTCTTCTGGTTCAGTCTCATCAGTGTCATTTACAGAAGAAGCAGGCAGCTGTTTAAGTGAAAAATCTCTGATAAATGTGATGTGATGTGATCATGAAATGGCATACAAATAGCACACCACCAAGGACATTTTGCATGTCATGTCTACGTATTTTAAGTTTTTCATGTGTCATTTAATGCTGTATGAGATAGCACATTTTATGAGTTTCGTTGCAGGGAAGTACAAAATCAGGTGAATTTCATCAGGTAACAACAATCAGTTGGTCTTTGTCATCGTAGTCAGTGTGGTTAATGTTGGTTAATCACACTTGGTTAGATTTATTTACCAAAACTACTCAGTTAGGTTTAGGAAAAGATCATGGTTTGGGTTAAAATAAGTACATTAGTCACATTTGTGAAGTTAAATAAATTAACTTACATATGGAAGTTAAAATAAATCAGTGTTTACTTCTGGCTTCCCATGGGACACGACCACAGAGTTTCCTGTTTCCTGTGTTTGTTTAATCCATCCCTCCACACATGGGCTTTGTTGCTCCTTATACTACATCACCTGACACTTTTTTCTCTGATGTGACATGCGAAAAATGTTATTGATACACCATTTGGTGATACCAGGCTGGATAAGCAAGCTGTAAGCTCCAAGTCTGTGGCAAACAGATTTAGATTTAGCAGCTAAATAGATATTTCTATTAGGAGTTGGTGGAGAACAAAATAGTGATAAAAGGACGTAGCTTTTGGACTTAAATTCCACAGGTCACCAGAAGTACCACTGAGTCAAATGATTGCTTATGTTGCTCCATACCTGCTGGATGTGTAAAAAGGCAAACATTTGCCAACCATTTCCAACCAAGGTAAAATGAAGAAGTCAAACTGGTCAAACGTCTTCACATTGGTGGATTTCTTGCAGTTTTTCACAGCAGATAATTTGACTTGTCTAGACTAGACTTGTAATAGAAGTAGTGTTTCCAATAGCATTAACAATGACTGTTTGATTCAAGTGTTCCAGTGAACCT
The DNA here is from genome assembly GCA_946959425.1 of Argyrosomus regius. NCBI lineage: Eukaryota > Metazoa > Chordata > Actinopteri > Sciaenidae > Argyrosomus > Argyrosomus regius. Next base: position 10,036,340 of record OX336883.1, read on the forward strand.
CAGGAACCTGAAATGAAAGCAGCTAAATGGATTTCACCCATTTCTTTTCTATAAACCTGTGATTTACCTACTGTGAGATGTCAAAATGTCTTCTGTGAAAAAGGACTACATCCTGTGAGTGCTGAACTGTAACTTTACACAGTAAAAGGCACACACACACACACACACACACACACTGTATTTCTACTGTATATGGTCCACTCAGTGTACTCACTCCTGCATCAAGTGTAGGGAATGATTCACAGAGCAAAGCTTGATTCTCTGGAAGCTCACAGCAGAGACCATGAGGAGACCCGTTACCTAGCAACCACTGTGATTGTCTTATGCTTCAGGTGTAACTTCCGTGAAGGTAGCCCCATGTGAACCAAGTGGGTGCTACGCTATTTGAAACCCTGTTATTCTTGTATTTCAAGAAAACAGTGAGGAACAAAAGGACGCTGAACACACACTGTGTTTGTGCACTTCAGGCAACAAATAAAAAACAGAAAAAAGAAAAAGGAAAGAAACAGCTGGTGAGCTTCAAGGTTTAAGAGAGAGCCCAATCCCTGGTATCACATTGACTCATCAATCAAGCTTCACTCTGTATCTCTGCACACTTTCACATCCTGTGATCAATCTTATAATTAATCAAACAACACCACAAAGCACTCTAATTAATCTTATTTCTTACTGTAACTTTCAAGCCAGACGTCTTTGCAACAAAACAGCCAATTATCTGTAGGTAGATCAACTTTGTAAAAAAAAAAAAAAAAAAGGCACAACATAACCAGCTGAAATGGTCAATATTTTATCTCAATACACAGCTTTGAATTCCTCTGAAGCGTCAGTAGAACTGCACCCACACACACAAAATGCAAACATCATGAAGTTATACAGTAAATTGCTCATTTAGACACAAGATAAATGGTCCCCAAACAATCAGTTTAACATATTTTCGTTCTCCCGTCTGTACTCTTGTTACATTCAAAATTGTATTTGAGAGTTTTTTGGTAAATTACTGTATCTGTTAGTTTGTCAGTGGTCAGCCACTAAACCTATTTGCTCTGGGCATCTGTAATAAGTGCCACATTTTGCAAATGCAGGGCCTCTAAAGTAGTTAAACCTTTAATATTGTTTAATCCTGTGCCCTGGTTTTAACTTTTTAAAGCATACTTTTGAATGCAATCACAAAAATATATACAAAACTGGCAGCGAAAGCAGACCTGTAATATTTCGACTTGACTGCCTTGAATGTGGCGGTGTGTCTGCTGAAAGTGACAGTTCTCTCCCCAAGTGAAACACCAATTTAAGTCAGGATTGTGACGATATATACTGCACCTGGCCATACATGATATGTTGACATTGCTGCAGATAATTGTCTGTATAAGTATGTATGAGTAAATATAGACTATGCTGAAGGTAGAATATTCTATGCGTGTTCTACGTGTTTAGAAACCTGTCTTCTCTGTGACATCTAACATTTGTCTTATTTTCCATAATGCAATCACACATTTTACTGCAAACCTGCTTCTAATCTTGTATACATGTCTTATATTGTGACTCCCACCATCTGTCTCATCCCAAACAGTTATCCCATCCTCAGCTATACTTTGATACAAGGAGTGCAATGATGTTTGATTCCCTGGAGGATTCTGCCTGAAGTGGCTCCAGGTATACTTCGGCCAAGAGTCTGTTCAACATTTTAGTGAAGTGGGTTCTAGACAGAACAACTATAGGCTCCCAGGAGAGAGAGAAAAAAGAGTTAGAGGGAGGGGGAGGATTTGAAGTGGTACTAACTGAGGTTCAGGCCAAGACCTGGGAAACAGTGCCATCTATTGATTACTCTTATAATGCTATAATGCTGCAGTGATATGTGCTTGTGGAGTTTAACATACATTTTACTGTCAGCAAAGATTTACCAGAGACATTTCTTTCTCCACTCATCATGTATCTGCATCTCCCTGCACGTTGTTCATCTCAGACACAAGGCTCACTCAACATTCAGGAACTTACAGCAAATACTTGTTGTTTGCATAGGTTTGTGAATATTGATGAATAGCTCAGGTGTACAAGCAATGTGGGTCTATATGTAATCTATATATATGTGTCTATATATGTATCTATATGTTACAATGTAACCAGTAAGTACAGCTGTAAAATAAATGTAGCAGAGTAAAAGGTTGAGGTAAATATTTCTTCCCTCTTCTTATATCTCAAGGTGAGTGTAGATCTGAGAAAATTGTGTAACCATGGTTTCTTTTTAATGCTCTTTTCCAGTGTTATGTGTTTTGTGTCTATTTGATGTCTTCGATGGCTGACAAGTTGTACTCGCAATGTGGGTCCACTGTATGTAATCCATAATCACATGTGACAGCATTTAAACCACATCAAAATCTTCTTAGTGTCAGGGTAATTGTTTGGATCTGGAAGAAAATCTGTTTTGAAGGTATTTTTTTGTGGGACAATAAAGGTCTATCTTATCTTATCTTATCTTATAATGTTCATTTTATAGTAATACTATATATACAGTTCATTAAACACTGTATAAGAAACTGTAATGTAATTGTATGCAGGTATAAGGACATAACCGCTCCTTGAGCTTGGTGAGCTAAAGGTATTTTCCACCCTATTGGACAATATAGCTCTTTTTTTTCTGTTTTCATCCAGGCAGTCCAGCTGCAAGTATCCAAGTCGAGAACAGGACTGGCTTTTTTAACATTTCCAAACACCTGGATAATGACTGACTACAACCGATCCCAAATCTCAAGGTCTCTAATCTGTCATGACCTTTTGAAGACATGACTTCAAATCTGTAAGATACAATCACCACTTCAATAGTTGTTTTGTTTTTTTGTTTTTTTTTGTTTGTTTTTTTAAAGTTTCAAAATGTTAAACACGATTTTATATAATACAGCTAATCCTTTATTAAACCAAAAGCCACATACAATGTGTCATCAAAGCTCACTTTCACCACACACTGACTTGGACCTTGTAGATTATGACTGCGACAATTTATTCAACAACAATTACTACTATCCACTGGATCACACGGTTTACAGGAAGCCTTTTAGTCCAACAGCTCTATATTCAGCAGCAGACACGCTCATATGGAACCATGAACTTACAAACTGGCTCTGACATCACAGTCGTCTGTAGGAGTTTGTGACAAGATTGCATGAGAAAGGACTTATTCACCAGCACCGTGGTTGATATTCACAGTGAAAGACATCCGTCAATGCCCAACTGCTCACAATGCTAATTTCTGACACATCTCTATGAATTATATGCCAGATCTTTGGTGACATGCAGTGACCGGTGTAGCTGTGCATCATAGCTCACATCTGATAATTGTTACAAAGACAGCAGTAATACCGCAGTTAATACTTGCAGCATGAAAAGACACAATTGTCTCCATACAGATAGTTGAATATATAATTTATAGTTTATATTGCAGGTTTATGACTCCCTTCATTTCTGAACCATCCACTAAAACCATGTAACGTCAACTTTTCATGAGTTATAATACAACCTTTTTTTTAGCCTTATGACAATAAGACAGCTATTTTTTAGCTTTATGACAATGCATTTTTCAGATGGATTTTTAAAAGATTTATTTAGCCTAAGAAGTATAAACATGTTGTTAACCCATTAAGGAATACATAATCCTTCGATTTATCTAAAAAAAAAAATCCCAAATAACTAAATGAGCTTCACTGGACAGTCAAGATATAAACATTAAGGGTTTATACGTTGTAACTAGTGAATAAAAATCATCTACTAATGCTTCATATATGAGCCATGGGCTATTTATATGAGCAATTTTGGGGCTGCCAAGTTGTGGATAATCCTTTTTGCTGATGTTTAGCTTCCAGCAGGACACTTGCTTTCCCTTTTACCATTTATTAATGATGTATTATGATTTATTCCTGCAATCTTGATGGCTTATTATAAAGTGAGAAATTGAGTGTTTATTAATAGATTATTAACATTTGTAACCATATTAGTTTTAAGTAGAAAGGATAAACACCAGGTAAAGGGATTTTTCACAACCTGGCAACCCAAATATTGTTTATTAATAAATGATTTGTTACAATGAATAAACTCCTTAGATACTACTACATTATACAAAGGTTGCCTCGTTAGAAAGAAGACCTTACCTTATGATAGTACCAGATTAATATCAATGTGTGCAGAAACTATGTTTTGGATGAGTTGGTACATGCTGCTTCTCACAAAGATAAGTCCCCAGGGCCAGTGATTTCTCTGAGGAGGAGCAGGACGTCTTGGATGAGATCAGGACCAAGCAATGCCTCGCTCTGACATGTGTCAGCCTCGATTAGTTTTGACTGTTCAATGCGATGACCTCTCCAACTGTAATCTACCAGTACCTGCGCTGACAGATTAACAGTGCTATTAATGTCTAAATATGTTTTGCTCTGCAGAGGACTCAAAGAGTATGTTATTGATCAGAGATGTGTCTTCTGCTGTCTGAACTACTCAGAGGGTGTGTTTCATGTCAGGTCAAGGCCATGACACATACGAGCAATGTGGTGTTTGAAGGTGGGTGGTTTGGTAGGATTTTGTATGGGTAAATACAATATACACAGAAGCATGTGCATAACACGCTGTAATGTTATTTACAGTTATTGCAAACTGACTAAAATTAAAAACAAATTACCTATTTTTAAATTCTTCTACTGCTTTTTGAGCAGCCTCTCCTCTGCAGTCTGCTCATCGCTCCATGCAGACTCAACTGTTCTCCATCCTGGCCTTTTCCCTGATGGTAGAGAGATTTTTTCCCCCCTCTCTAGTTATTCCCTTATTTTCTTTTAGAGTCTGAAAACTCATCTTTTTCGAGAAATACCTCATGTCATCCTCGCCTCACTGAATCATATCCCCTTTTTCCACACTCTACCTTCTTCCTCCTATACACTCTAATTTGTTCCTCAAAAATATCAAAAATCCCTTCCTGCTTTCCTTTGCTGTTCTATTCACATTGTTTACATCCCCCATAATATATTATTCTGAGGTTGCCATAAGGAAAATATGGCTCTAAACCAAAGACTTCATGTTGATTGTTGGGTGATGTAGGATTTAGTGATGCATACTTTTAAAGTCAGTCTGAGCAAATCAGCTAAAGAGCCACACGATGACTACTTGTTTCTTTAAATGAAATATAAAAACCTCAATGGTACAAGTATTAAAGCTGAAAAATAAGTTACCCAATTTGAAGTGAGCAGTGCAGCTGCAGTGGAAAGTGTAGAAAGTAAAATGTAAGAGCCCCATCTAGTGGTCAAACATGCAGAGTGGTGTTTAAAAGTACTACTATGATAATATAATACTGTAACATAATACTGTATACCTTTTTTGAGTCAAGGTTTTCTGCTTTCGGTTTGGTCATCAAACTAATCATTCATTCATTGTTAACTATCCAGAAGATCCCAATATGACAAAGTGAAAACTTTTTTCAAATGTTTTTTCCACTTTAATACTAGATATTTAGAATATTTGTGAAAATCTTTACATTTGCAGCCACATTTTTGAGTCTCTAATCAGAAGCCCACCACCACACTCATCACTCAATGTCTTGGTGCATTGACTTATTAAATAATACAACACACCAACATACTGCACAAGATCTCTAAACTTGTGTTTTACTTTTTGTCCCACATAATAAGTGTTTTAAATTTAGTCTTGAAATGCACAAATATGTACAACAGCAATCAGCTACAATCACTAAAAGACCAAAAATAAATGAACCTAATAAAATGTCAGTTCGTTTTATGCAAAGTCTAAAAACAGGCACAGACTGAGGCTTAACTCAGATACTTCAAGTATGACCAAAAGCAGGGGGACTGCATGCTTTTGCTTGCAGGCCCTCTGGTGCCAGTTTATATGGAAAATTAGGGATTCATACTTCCTAATAAACCTCCTTCTTCTTTATTTCTCAGGCCAGACTTGTTAATGTATCCTTTGCTCGCTTACAGCATCATGGTAGCTGACCTGGCAGCAATACCAGCTTCTCTACTTTTGACAGAAAGTGAGAGAATTGGGTCATTGTGGGAAAACACGGCCCCTCAGAGTCACTGCTGCCAAATGGTGTAAAACCTGAAGTGACCTGTTATATAATTCAATTTGTCTTGGTAGTGGAAGGTGTGCTAGGTTCATTTCAGAAGGTTTCTAACCAAACTGTAGCTGGCCCACATCGTCTGGCACCTACAACATTCTTGTCTTTGATCATGCCCAGGCTTATAAATCCCCGTGTGTGCATATATTTTTGCTGTGGGCAAACTATCTGGTAAATAATAGCAGTGGGAAATATTTCTTGGCTGGCAATTTCTTTTGTAGAGAACTCTTTCCTATGGCAAAAGGTTTACTTGGTGAAACTACAGTGGCGATGTATGACCCTCATTCTTATTATCCTCATAAAAGTTGCCATGGGTCATGGGTGAGAAAGATTATTTCTTGTCCACTTTATGGTTGTACATTTGACATTTGTCATTAACATGTAGATAGTGTTCATTCTTTGATTAACTTTTCACCTTAACCTCTAATGAATCATGGATATTCCAAGACATTATGGTCCTAACAGTGTTGGACAGCAGTGAAAAACTAGTAGTTTAACCAGTAGCTTGTAGCAGTAGAAGTAGTTACATTAGTAAGCTAAAAATGTGTGTTTTTTTGGTTTATGTATGAGAGGTACTTTTTGCACTAAACTCAATTCAGTGGCATTTAAAGGGTTATTTTGCTCGTTTTAAATTAGATAAATGAGATATGTGTTTATCTCTTGTACACAGATATAAAACAAGAATCAAAACTCCCTAAATTATATTCCTAGAACTTGTAAATGCAGCTAATTGGCTTTTGTCCTGTGGGTTTTTTTCTGCACCCCTCTGAGATCTTATTATAGCGAAGGGGTTTCCATGCCCCTATGATCTTGGGAGCTGTGTTGTCAGAGGCAACAGCTTCTTGTAGAGTCCCCCTAGGCAAATTGGTCCCAGGTGAGGGGACCAGACTATAAGAACAGTTTCTTTAGAAAAAAGGCAACCTTGCCAAGAGTAAGCATACCGGTGCCCCCTCTCAGAGCCAGAACCAGGCAGTTGAAGATGGGAGAGTACCGCTTGGGGACTCCATAAGTGTGCTCAGGGACTTCAGCACTTATGTGGGCGACAAGTTGGTGAAGTAACTTAGGATGGTTGGGAGGAATGCCCTGATCTGAACATAAGCTGTGTTTTATTACAGGATTTCTGTGCCAGTCATGAACTGTTCTTCATAACACCAGAACACCAAAAATAAATGGTCAGCTTTAGAGTTATCAGATCTGCAGCCATATGTCTTGGACACTGGGGAGAAAACTCTAAACTCCATGTGTGAACTGGGAACATCTGGCCCTTCCACAGGAATTTTCGTGCAATGGTTGAGGACACGGAATCCCAGTTGATCATGTACGAAGCCTCCACTGCAGAGGTGGCTGATCTAAGCCGTGGCAAAAAAGGTCATTGGGGTTCTTGGGTCACGCATATATGAACCATCCAGTCTTGTATAACTGGAGTAATAGCTGTCTAACTGGACAATGATGTAGTTTTGTTGGCAGTTTACAAGAATGCCAAGTGTGAAGCAGCTGAGAATAGAGTCGGCACCCTTTAAGTCTGAGTGTGAGACTGACAGGCGGATTGCTGTTGCTGTTGATGTGGGTGGAAAGTCAGTCAGGATTTTGTTACATAAAATACTTACAGAATCTTTCCTGTTGCCTTTTCATCAACATCTTTAACTTCTACATCATAGATTTTTATTATATTATATTTATTACTTTGAACATTATTGGCTGGCTTTAGTGACCACATTATCATTATATCTCTGTCACTAAAATCCACCTAAAGTAACCAGGGTGAAGCCTTTCATTGCACTGTTATATCATTCCTCACAAATCAAATCTAGCCTTTCTTAAACACTTCTGTTAATTACCAACAGGTAAAGGTTTTGTTCATGTTAATAATCTTCTTTAAATCTTTAACTTTTTAGCTGCACATCTTCACACATCATCCACATCAACACTAGAGGGCGATGGAGTCTTTCTTTCTTTCATCTTCACTTGATCAGACAAAAATGTATTTTACTTTCACCTCACACAAACAAAACATTATACTAATCAATTTACTTATTAATTAGTTAAATGACTAGAATAATTCTATGTCGGGGCTTTGTATTGACCATATTTGTCAGATTTAAACATCTATGTGCAAACTGAGGTTTAAAATGTTCACCGCAGCTGTGACTGTGATGCCTGTGGGATGTGTTAGGACTTATGTCAGAGTGCTGTGTCCAACACTGACCTTTCTTCGACTGCTGCCTTTCCTTTCTCTTGACCTTTGACCCCAAAGCCATATCCTCATCTTTATTGACACATCAATTTGAAAGTGTGTAAAGGTTGTGGCAATGGGTGCCTGTCATGAAAATAATACATACACCCACGCGTGCTGGAACTATAGAGCCTAGTTTTATAGTGTATTTTTTTGCACATATACATTTGAATTGAAATGAATGCAGAGATTACAACATTTAATATCTTCTTTACAAAGGAGTACAGTACCTGAGCCAAAGCAATGTACTTTCAGTTCTCAAAAGGAGTAGCTTATGGTATACTCAGGCATGTGATTTTGGCCTGAAACCAGCAGAGCTTTGCAACTGATCACATGCTTTGAATTGTTTCCTTCAGAGTGGATTGTTTTGCTAAGTGATTTTCATACAAATGCCTGAGGAGAATTATTCTCCAAATCCCTCATAAACTGCATGATATTAGTAGCTTACCAAAAGTACCAGAAGAAACAGTTAGAGGAGGCTTAAGTCTTATCAGCAACCTGATTGTTATTTTTATTTTAGAGAGAGGGATTTTTGTCATTGAGGGATTTTCTGCTTTGTCATTCTGTACAGGATTTCCCTCTGCCGGGGGAAGAGTACTCCTATTTGCCTTCTGCTAAGCGACTTCCTCCCTCAAAGGCTGCTCAAACAATACATCCAACACAGCTGGGTTTCAATTTGAAGACATTGCTGGAAACTCATTTATACAGACTTGAATAAAACGAGTGGATCAAAAAGAGAATGAATAGATTAATAAAACCCTGGCCAAGTGGCAGATGAGGTCACTTACATTATTTAGTTTCTATTCAGTCAAAACCTAATTTCCTTCCTCAAACACACAGTCTGTGATCATGTAAAAACAAGTGTCATCCCCCACCAAAACGCAAGAATGTAACCTGGTTTCTCTCCTACACTGACTGATATATCTTTTAATGTTCAGAAACTAATTTCTCTTACTTATTTCTCCTATTTAATTATTCATGTTTGTAAAAACACTAAAAGTGGCTTGCATTTCAAATTCTGATCAGTACAGACAGACAAAGTACTGTTTTCCATCTATACATGAACTCTTCTAAAACATATGTGCCCTTACCTGTAATTTTTATGTTCAGATGGTTACTGATGGGCCTTTAAAAACTAGTTTACCACTAATTGGTGCTAATAAAGTGTGACAAAGATAGCGTTTCTGTTGCACTGACTTCAGGAATTAGGCTACTGTAGTTGAAAAGTGGGTTAACTCATCCCCAGTCCACACATATTACTGTTTGCCCTGCTTTTTGACAAGCTGCAGTGACAGCGTGGCTCAGGTCACTGCTGTGCTGCACCAGGTGGTGACGCAGGACCGTAAGAGCCTGGCGGGGAACGGTGGTAAGGAACCCATAGGTGGTGAGGAAAACTGGCATTGCCCTGTATAATCCAGGCTTACTATTTGGCAGTCATAGAGAGTCCATTTTAGTATACTGCACTCTGTGACACAGACATACTGGATTCATGTCCTAAGAGAGAAACATATTCATTCTATATGTGTATGTTTCTGCCTGTAGCCTATGTAAGCCTACAGATCAATAAATCACTGTACAAGAAACTATCAATCTTTGAGTGCAATTTACTTGAGTTGTCAGCTGACTGTTCAAAAATCAATTTTTAGTGTATGGTTTAAAATTTTCTTTAGTTTGTGAAGATGTTGAACAGACTCAAAAGCATATAAAAAATAAATCTTAATACAAATAAATCTTGAAACCAGCTAACTGCAGCTAGTCTGTACTTTTGTAAATCTAGTTTCCTGTACAACATCTGACTTTTGGTCTAACTCATTCAGACTAAGTAATAATTTGTAATCAATTAATTTTCTGTCTAATGGTCTACTGTTTTCACAGCTTCGGTTGCATTCAATAAATCAATAAAATCCTCAAAGGCTTACTAGTTGATTTCAGCTTTTATTGGACATTTAGCTTGCTGCATAGATACACACATCTACACACATTGTGAAGACAGATGAACATTATTGCTGACAATATTTGCTATTGTTACCATATAAATATAATATATAATATAGCCTAGGCTATACTGTCAATAAAAACAAATATAAATATAATATTGACATTTATTGGTTTGGACAAAAGCACCAAATAAATAAATGTAAATGTAATATGGGCTAATATCAATGGCCTTTTTTTTTTTTATCCAGACAGACTCTAGGGGTATGTATCATATAAAAAAAACAAACAGTTTGAACACATTTAGGTCAGTGAGGATGACTATAAACTTCGTTATTTCCAGATCCTCAATATATGAGTAGAACAATAGAGAGCATTAGGACCCTGAGGCGGGGAGGGCTTCTCCTCTCTCTCATTATCCATTGATTTGACAGCTTGAGCGACCGACCAGTCACAGAGAGGATGTGAAGTGGAGAAGGAGGCGGCTTGCGGGTTTTGCGGGTGTACGGTGCGTTGAAGTTTTGTGAAACATTTCTTCGTTGTTTGAAAGCCAGGTCCAAGTGCGATGTCTGTCAAACACAGCTGTTCATTATTCGACACGTTTTCAACCGGATAATCCCGAGTTGGCGTTTGGATTATCTACTGCTCCTGCTGCGTGTTTGTAGATCAGTCAGGACGTGGTTCAGTTTCTGTGGACTTAAAGCTCATTTCTAGACTTGTTTCTTTATTTTTGGGAGCTGTCACAAGCCGGTGCAGCAAGTAGTCACACTGTGGACTGTGGAAGTGGAGGCTGGAGACGCACACGTGTGTTATCCGGACGCATCGATCCTTCAACTCTCTCTCTCTGGATAAAAGTTGATTGTTTTTTCTTTAAAACGGGAAAAGAACCATGTCTCTTAGCAGAAGTATTGAATTTGAACACTTTGAGGAGCGAGAGAAACCTCATCGGACACCCAGGACCAACTCGGTGTCCGGGTCCCAGTCAGGCTCCAGAGGAAACGGTCTGGTCCCCAGCCCTGCGCACAGTGCGCACTGTAGTTTCTACCGCACACGCACTCTCCAGTCTCTCACTTCTGAGAAAAAAGCAAGAAAAGTGCGGTTTTACCGCAATGGAGACAAATATTTTAAAGGTTTGGTGTATGCTGTGTCTAACGACCGGTTCAGATCACTGGATGCTCTGCTCATGGAGCTCACACGGTCCCTGTCGGACAATGTCAACCTTCCCCAAGGAGTCCGGACGTTATACGCGTTGGATGGAGGCAGGAAGATCACCAATCTGGATGAGTTAGTAGAGGGTAAGAGTGTAATGGATGTTACAACCACTTCATGTGACTATAGATCATGAAATAGGCTCAATATTTGATTAAAAGTGCATTGATTCAGACTTGTAATTGATTTTATAAAAGCTAGATGTTGCCTTGAGCATTGGCTAAATGGCCCATACTAATACACACCACTATAGCCTCAGGCAAGTTATACCAGAAGTTTAAAAGGTCACTTAGAACATATTCATATTTTAAGGGCTGGCCCCTAATGGCTTTGATGTGGTCCATTTAATATCTATGTTGCCAAAGTTCTCTTTGCCCCATAAAAGGTTACTTTGACATTGGTGCTCATTTCATACAGAGACCTACCCCACTTATATCTATCCATTTGCCTCTGGAGAACCCTAAAATATAATGAATGCAATGCACAGCTTCCCTCGCATCATTCACATCATTTGCATCATTGACATAACTGTTCTGACATGTTTGACCCAGTGCCATGCAGGCAGACAAGCAGACCCCCCTCCTCAGAGCAGCTTTAGTCCCACACAGGCTTCTCCTAATGTGCATCAGTGATCTCAGCTGGACTCTCCCCTCCACTCTCTCTCTCCTCGCCCTTTGGCATCTATTTGTGAGCTGAGGTTTGTGTGGGCTTGAAGGTGCTTTGTGTACATCGAAGTGTGGGAATGAATGTGTGATGAATGTTGTTGCAGGGTCCATTTGTGGTCCATTGGCCATGAAAGTCTTTTAAAATGATCTCTCCCTTGGGGCTTGAAAGATGTTGAAGATGTTTCCCTCCCCCATCCTGTATCTTGTGCTATAGGAACGGGTTTAAATAAATAATGGGTTCAAATAAATGTAATATAAGTTTGGAAACTAATATGGTAGTCATCATAAAAGTTAAATTTGGAAATAATACTGTAGCTACAAGTGAATGTCTCCCACAGGCAAAGCTGGATGATTAGTTTAGTCATTTTAGAGGAGTCTCTAAACAAGTTTACTATATATTACTATGTATAGTATACTATATGTTTTGTTTTTTAAGTTTTAAAACACTTTCTTAGAGGCAGTCGCACACTGCAGATACAAATGGGCTCTGTCTTCTTCTCCCCTTTCACTTTCCTGCAGTGTGATTCACTCTGCAGGGACAGTGACCTCTCCGTAATAAGTTAATCTTCATGTTCAGCCCTGGTGTGTATCTGTCTGCGCTGTGACCTGCCTGAAATCCTCTTTCAGCATGCTCTGCCACACACACACACACACACACACACACTCACTCACTCACTCACTCACTCAGGATCCACTGACCTCTTACTGCAGTCATTATTTTCATATACTGGTCTATTTTCATCTCGCATCCTCCTAAAACTTTAGGCTGTGTGCTACACTCATTTCCTATGCCTCATCCCTTGAGTGACCAGGGAAGATTTAGGCCAGTGGCTGATCTGAATTCTGTAGCATCACTAGTTTGGCAGTTTGAGAAAAAGTTGTTTTGGTGCATTGGATCTGGAACAGAAGACTCTGACACTGCTCCTGTGCACTTACATACATGTACAGGACATTGCTGCCAAATGAGGATCCTGGACATACAATAAAAATTATTATTAGTTGTGTCCAGAGCACAAGTAATGCCTCGATTCATTTAGTCAGCCATTTTTTGTCCAGTCATTTCACCCCTAGCAATGCAGATTATTTGTCTTGTATCTAGGTTTTGAGATGTCTGCAGCTGTTGCCGTGTTGCCGTTGTATCGAAGTTATTGTCGTTACCCGTTATTGACTTGTAAACAGTTTTTGCATCATCATCCCTGTCGTGGAGAGCTGCCAAAGTGGGAAAGTCTGACTACTGTGAAAGCTTCAGTATGCCTGACTTGGCACATGATAATATGAATGTGCCTTAAAAACCAAACAACAACATGTGATGTTGCACATCAGCCAGGCCACCATTCAAAGTGAAACCAAATTTAATAGATGTAGTTTTCTATCATCAGTGCCAAGTATTTTTTTGTATCTTTATTTTTTAAAACCATCAGCATGGTTATTTTTTTTCCAGAGACAATGTCTCAGTTGCTTTGGAAAATTCACTGGCTGTTGATAGTTTTTGCCATTTTTGACCTTCTTGACAAAATACATCTCAAAAAAAGATTTGTGGATTATCCTGAGTTACTGGGACATTGTCTCTTGAAGGTCACAATCATAGTGAGTTTTCATACTGAGAATTAGATTTTCTTAAGCCTGTGTGCCCTTCAATTGAAACTCAATTTAATCCATTTGTATTGTGGTAGTGACAGAAGTCTCAGAGCCAAATATCTACAAAATCTCAGTAAATAAAACAAAGTATCTGCATGGCTTGATAACATGAGGTGGGAATGTGATTTTAGTAAACTCAGATGTGAGGTGTACTGCAGGTGGGCCGAGCACCAGTGTCTTATCCTTGTTTACTCACCCGTCTAATGGATATAGAGGGGGAACATTACTGCACAGCTCAGCAGTCTGCCTCCATTGATTGAAGCCTGCTGGGGTTCTTTTGTGTGGAAACCCAATAAGCACCATTCACATATGTGCCCCTTATGGCTGGATGGGATTACAGAGCCAGCCAGCCAACTTGTAGGGGTTTTTTCTATAGTGGGGGTGGTAGTCGTGCCGAGCCATACTATGAACAGCCGCCAGTTCCACTACATAGCACAGCAAGATGAAGTTGTTTACCATAATGACATGTTGGAGGTGTACTAGTCAAAAACCGCAGTAAGAGCCTGTCCCCGGCAGCCCTTTTTCAGCTCTTAGTGGCTGTTTGTGTTTGCACTAGTAGTAGAATATGGCAATATATAGGTGATCAGACCTGTTTTTATTAATACTACTAATGAAGCTCTGGTACCTCTGGGGCAAGCACATTTAATTTGCTATAACTTCTTCACAATAAAAGCATCCTGCCGGTTCGCAAAGCTTTTAATGTAAGGTTTGCTTTGTATTATAACTTAACGCGGTTCCAGTACGACTGAAACAGTGCAGCATTGAAATAAGGCTGATATGTGAAAGTACAAACACGAGCACAGAAGTGAAACTAAACTCCAAACCACAGAGATTCAGGTACAAGCGACAAAGAGAAACTTAAAGACCATGGAAAAATCCTGCTGAACTGCTGTGCTTGTGGAAAACTACGCAGAGAGGTAGCAGATACTGAACTGTGTTTAGAAAAAGCATTGTTGTGTATTATGTGGATATTTGGGGGTAATAACATGCTGACACAAGAATTCTAGTGGGGACAATAGTGAGTGTGCAAGCCAAGTTGTTTATTAGCACCAAGTGGTGAAATTACAAGGTTGAAAGTGGACGTAAATCTAATCAGAAATGTTGTGTATTTTATAGCTTTGCTGAACTTACGGTGTACTCAGTTTTATATATTATACTGTATATGTCAAATTACTTGTCAGTATCCTGAGGAAACCCACCCATTCCTGTTTCTTCAGGCGAGAATGTTGAAAATATAAACTCATTCTCAAAAGGGTAAACTTCTTAGTGATCTGACACAACTTTCTGTATTGTAGTGCAGCCATTAGAGAGGCACTCCATGATTTACACTAGTACTGCTTTTTCATTAAGTTGGGCGACTCACAGGAGACAGACCTTATTATGGCTCAAAAACACTGGAATCATACATTCCCCATAATCCAACCATTAACATATCATTGTGTTTGACCCTGTCTGCCTGGTAAATACCAACTTCTTTCAAACTCCATGCCCCCAATTTGTTACACAGGCTTTCTGTTATAAATATTTCATATCCAGGCCTATGCCAAGATAACCCTGATGACATCTCAGACTTTAAAAAGCTCCCTCTCCCTCCAGAGCCATAGAAGGCGTTATACATGATGCTGCATCATGTCTTTCTCCACTGAAGTGCTGCTACACGCGAGCATTGTTCTTAATGCTGCCACTAACGGCCAGAAGCTATATTGCTATAGTCTTTGTTATCAGTAATGTTGTAATATAGCCTCCAAATCGAGCTGACAATTTAAGTCTTGAGGCTGAATTAAATACCAACTTTTATAATTTATAATTTAAATACAATTTTTATAACACTCGCCTAAAAAATAAAGGATTTTATTGACTTTATAAAAGCACTCTTTTTCTCACTGTTGTTCACATCTAGTAAATTGCCAGGATTTATTATCGCCAAGAGAATTTCAGTTTGAAATTCATTTTTATTTCAATTATCTTTGATTAATAAATTCACAGTTTGAATCCACTCGGTGATGAATATTTTTAAATGTTTAATTTGTTGCGTCTCATGGGGATATGGCTCCAGGCTTACACTCAAGTTGCATCATGAACATATGCTTGATGGATAGATGAGGTTGTGTTTTGGTAATATTAGGCCGGTACATTTTCTAATATTAACAGAACAAACAGGACATTGACTACAAATGTTTGCTTAGCAGCAGATTAAGACCATCAAACTCTTCACATAGTGTGCTGCTCAACATACTGGTCCTATTTCTTTTACTGTACCTGCTGAGAAGATTGTTGGCTCATGGGGTCACACATTGATTTCCTGATGATAATTGTTATAATGTCGTAATATTAACACTGTTTTATGATTTCCAGTTAAAATACCATGGCTTGGTTTTGGATTGGTGACAGCTGTTTGACCACTGCAGCAAAAGCTGCCGGACTGGTTAGACAGCTCTGTTAAGTTGACCTCATCTGTCGTCCACATGAGGACATCAGCCAGTGGCGGGTGACTGGGCCTCCCCTCACATCACTGAGGGATGTTGCACCTGAGATCCCTGCACCTCAGGGAATAGACTTGTCACCAGCCACCATCTGAGGGCGTTTCAGCATTCTGGCATTGTCCCCCCGGATGAATGACAGACCCAGTTATATTTTGTTTTAGTTTTCAGCCATAGTTCATTCCCTCCAGCTGTGGCCTAGCCTTTTAATTAGCCCTTGGTTAATTGCAGGCTTAATAAAACCAGGTATCGTGGGACACACTGCCTCATATGGCCTTCTTACACTGCAGCGTGACTCGTTTGTCTTGACACACATCAGATAACTAACATTTCATAGATGGATTCAACTCTCAGGTAGTAAAATGAACTATTTACCAACAGATACTGAAAGATCATTTTTCTGTAGCCCCATAAATATGTTCAACGAAAGACAGTGGAGATTTCCTAAAGCAGGATTTACAGTCTGTAAGGTATCTAATATGTTCCATCAAGTGTGCTTAAGTTGATCCCGAGAGACGATCATGTGTTTGTGGAAGGTTAAATACTTTTATGATGAATGTAGCATGAAAAGAAAGTATCTGTCAGTTTCTCCCTCTTAGTCAGCACTGAGTTTCTCATCCAACACTCGGCCTTCACAACAATCACCAGACATTCTTGCTGTGGTTTTCATTTACCGGCCAAGCCCCTGTACTTGTCACATGACTTCTTAAGGGGAAACATTTGCGTGTTAACTGTTGGAATGGAATGCGGGCAGATAAAACAAAATGCTTTGCTTTGGAGGAAGGCCAACGCAGCAGCTCAACAGCTGAAAGGGAGAGAGGACAGTGTTACACTGGCCTGGCCTCTCAATGTGCCTTTTTGTTTCAACTGAAGAACGTTAACTCTCTGCTGTTCAACTCTTTCACCTCATGTGAATGCGATATTTTATGGTGCATTCTATATTTGTGAGGTGGATTCTGACATATTGCATATGGCGTGTGTTTCATGTTGAATATCCTTTATAATTTTTCAGATGTGGACATGAGATCCATGTTTTGACTGTCAATTCTACCACCTCATTTCTGTCTCCAGGTGAGAGTTATGTGTGCGCTTCAAATGAACCCTTCCGACGTGTGGACTACACCAAGAACGTCAACCCCAACTGGTCAGTGGGCAGCAAGACTGGCACGTCGCGCTCCCTCTCCTCCCTCATCCCGCTCAAGAATGAGCTGCAGCGCGAGTCCAAGGACTTCATCAAACCCAAGCTGGTTACAGTCATCCGCAGCGGCGTCAAACCACGCAAGGCGGTGCGGATACTGCTCAATAAGAAGACGGCACACTCCTTCGAGCAGGTGCTCACTGACATCACAGATGCGATCAAGTTGGATTCTGGAGCTGTGAGGAGACTGTACACTTTGGAGGGCAAGCAGGTGAGTTTTTTTATGGTGCATGCTTGTTTTAGTTTAAAAGAACAAACTATTTAATGCATAACCAGCCAGTGAAACACGGATATTCACGCTCTTGCCAATATCCACAAACTCATTAACTACAATTACATAACATGACAGTTGGAGGGAGTTAACTGTATTGTCTTCAGTGAGATAAGATTGGATGATGTGCATATGAAAACCAGATGGAACTGCCTAGCTGAGCTTTTTAGCCAAAGGTTTTATCTCCAAAAAACGCTGTGATTTATAAGCTTCAGCTGTGTCAGCAGTCCAGGTAATTACACCCCATTTAATCATCCATACATAATTACACGCCACAATTATTTCAACAAGGCACTAATGAATACATTTTAGAGTTCAGGCCTTTAGCCATATCCATCAGTATAGCTCCCTCCCTAACTCATCCACCCCTATTAATCCGTGTGAGACTGTTTTTGCCATAATCCTATTCATCTGGGACACATATATAGTAATATTTCCATCTAAAAAATCTCATTGAGGGTCCCTGGTGTTATGAGATGAGGTGAGCTTCAGCACATGGTGCCCCTAATCATAAAGATTTATATGACGTTGTCTCATCTGGGAGAGGTCTTGGATGATTATGATGAATTATATTGTCTTAACCTCACAGAATTATTTAACTTCAAATGGGTAAAAAAAAATTGGATAAAGAAGCAAGTTCCATGAAATGTTTAAAAGTGTGACAAGAGCTTGAATGCAAAAGCTTGGTCACCTTATATTTTATCCAACATGCAATACAAACATGAATGACTTTGTCTAGATTAATAAAAAATTGATTACCTTTAGGACTTTTCTTCAAATTAAAGAGAAAAAAAAAAAAGCCTGTACCATGAAAAGCTTAAGTTAAAATAATTGGTCCCATATTTCAGGCAGCTGGCCTCAAATGACTTCTGATTTCTTTTACTTAAGATGCAGCTAACTGTGACACATTTCACATCATTGGAACATTTCTTGAAACCGTGGATGCTGTTATAACCAGTGGATTTCAGGGCTGATCGGTCTGTTTACTGTCAGTGTCAGAAGACAGAAATGGAACATTTGTGGAAACATTTGACGTTTGTGGATGGATGGATGGATGGATGGATGGATGGATGGATGGATGGATGGATGGATGGATGGGAGAAATTTGTGAGCGGTTTAAAGAGGAATTGTTGCGTCCCCATTGCCAGTGAAGTGGCCCATTAAATTCCAGCCTCAAAGACTGCACTAAAATCATACTTGAATGTGTTTTGGTTGCTTGTGATGTTTTGTACAAATAATGTTGTGTTCATTCATGATCATATTTGGCCAGAAAGAACTTTTTAGAGAGAGGATACTGTCAGATTTGTTCCTTTTATTTAAGACCTCAAATTTTGTTTAATTTTTAATGAGCAGCTGTGTGTGCTGTGTATTTCCACAGATAGAGGGACATTGATTATTGATTGAACACCCTAATTTCATAACTGAAAAACTGAGCTGTAACCATGAAATCTCCTGCCTCTGAGACAGAATCCCAGGTCTGACAACCAAACCGGCTGATGTTTGCTTCCTGTGAGCAGACATGAATCTTTCTCGACCGGACAGTCCAGACAAATGACTCATGAGAATAGTCATCACCTCTGACAGGGCCAGCCCAGCATCCTTTCTGTCAAGCCAGCACTATACAGGAGCACAGTTTCTAACGACGTGTTAGGATTATAAAACAGTACACAGTACATCATCTCAATTATTTACACTATCGTAGCTTAAAATTTCCTTCCTAGGTTTTTACCCTTGGGGTTGGTTGAAATATAGCTTCACACACTTTAGATGGTAAATAATGTCAGGGACTGATATGTTGAAAAAGATGGTACTAAAATATTGCCTAATAAATGCATGTCCACAGCTGCATACATGAGTACTTCTTGTAAGAATCCTGTTGGATTCTCCGCAGTGATTAACTCAGTCTCATATCTGTGACATAAAGCCTTGATGTGTCTCTATTTCTATCTCTTAGTAGATTCCAAGTAGTTGAGCCATGCAGACCAGCTGTTCTTTACAGGCATTTCACTCTCAGGATTGCCTTGGGGAATGCTGTATTAGATTTTATGGGGTGCATATAAATACAGTAACTCTGGTGCTTGGGTTACATTTGGGATGCCCAATCTGCCTTCCTAGCTATCCATTTTTTAAAATCTTTGTTACGAGTTGACAGTTTTGCTATTTTACTATAATTGTCAGCTAGTTAGCTACAGTCTGCAAGACTGTGTCCCTGGGAAGTTAACTATTTTGTAGTGGAGCTCCAGATCTGCTATGATGGAGTACCCTAATGATCGACTAAACAGTTAGTTGATGAGAAGAGTCGACCAACTTTTCATTAGTAGGATAGTCACAAAAAAAACTCGAACTCCATTGGGGAGCTTCGCTTTGTTACCAGGACAAAAGTATCAGGAAATTGCTGCAATATGGACCTTTTCCCTTGTGGCACAGAAAGTCACTTACCGGCACACCGCTGCTGACTGTACTACCTGTTGTTAGTTAGAGGCCCTATTATCTGACCGCCTCGACTAGGAGCTCCAAGAACCAGTGTTGGTGTTTGTGAGGAGGAGGTTTTTCAGACCTGGGGCAGGGGATGCTGCCAGGGAGTGTTGCCTGAATGAGCACCCGAGCTGGAGCTGGGCCAGTGGGCAACAAAAACAGGCTCAGTAGCCTCCCAGTAAACACAGCCAGGACTGAAGACAGCCTAAGTAAACTTATACGTCATCTATCGTGTTGATAAATCTGTGAGTATTTGTTTTTGTGACGTTGGAAGGTGATCTTTCAAAATGAATAGGTGCAAATAGTCCTCAGTTATGTCATTGGGATGCTTTTATAGCAAGGCGGGGGTGGTCCTCAGTTGCGCTTTTAGCCAAACCTAATGCTCCGTTATTGGATTGAAGATAGAATGAATTCAGTGAGTGATTTCTTCGCAGCTATTTGTATTTTAATCATAAATTTGTCATATGTAGTCATGATTTAGGACATGTACTACACAGTCTTTTGGGAATATACATTCCAGATGTCACATTACATCTGTCATGCTGACAAGTGTGTCATTTTAGCTTCCTTAGATATTCACCACACAGTTTTTAATGATAAACGCATCAGCAATTAGTTACAACAGTCTTTTTTAAGCTTCCTGTCATAGATGATTCGTTCCCTCTGCTGAATCCATCCATATAAAGTTTTCCACCATGAGATTAAGGCTGAAGAAGAGTTTCTTATTAAACTGGGCTGTGTTGCAATGTGTCCTTCATGGTGTCACCAAATACTAATGCCCTCCGCAGGTTTTGGATAAGATTAAACAGCTCCTGTTTTAATAATCGATCTTGGAGGCTAATGTTATTTTGTATGAAGCAGTTATCAGCAAAGATGATAAGATGTGTCCCATTTCCATTAAATCAATATAGAGAACACAATAGATGCAGCCATACTCATATGGTGCTTCATTGCAAGCATAGAAATCATGTCACAAAAAGCCATTTTGGGTTGTTAACAAGCACTCTAGTTCGTACATTTAGGAAGTGAAGAATTGCTTTAGGTGCACCAAATTGGAAGCATTAAACTTAACTCGTACTGATTTTCTTCTAGGAATATTGTGTACTTAAAGTGTCGCTTTATAGACAATAATTTGGTTAGACCGCATTTGAAAAATCAAATTATGTTCTAGATTTTCAGCTCTGTCATTTAACCTGAACCAGGCAGATATAATGTCATAAATCTTAAAAAATCAACAATGATTTTATTGAATTCTGCATCATTTATACTTGATAGTTGATAGTTATAGTCACTCAGAATGCGATGTAAGTTTGGAGCAAGTTACTTCATTATAATTGAGCTTGTTCTTCTCTGCAGCTGTCATTAATCACCTAACAGCATTTGTTGTTTCAGTCCCATCTGCCAGTGCAACATCCCTATAGCAGCAACAGCAGCCAGTCATCGGAAAGACAGCAAGTGTACTCTTGCCATAATGTCTGATTCACTATTGCGGACTGTTTGCTTTGGACTTGTCTTACTCTCTTGGCTTCAACAGAACAGTCTCAGAATTAAATTAAGAGTCTAATTCAGAGGTTTAACCCATTAAGCCTGTAACCTGATCCTGAGACCAGAACTGAACACCTAACAATATCCTGTCCATGATAATAGAAGTCAGTCTGAATGTCAAAGTCAGTAAGTGCTTTCTTTAAATTCGCAGTGCAGAATGAATTGTGATATCTGACAACATAATCTTTATTCTTGAATACTGACTACTTGGAGAATTGAATGGAAAAGCTTTAGCTTAGCTTTAATCTTTTCACTTTCTCTTGTCCTCTGCCCCCCTTTGCTTGAAGAGGAGGTAACACTCTCCCAGACCAAACAGGTCTCTGTAAGCTGACAGCTTGACTTGTTTGGAGCCCTCTGTCACGGAGCCTCTCCGCCCTGATAAGCCTCTTTTCACATCCTGAGTGGTGCCATACTGATGGCTAGACAAACTAAAGGCCTGGTGTCCTGTAAAAATCATTAACCTCCAAAAAATCAACTTACAAGAGCTACCAAAAACTGTCCTGTTTGCAGGTCTGTGAAAAGGCATTTTTGTATTTATGTAACGGGTATTTCAGTAGGTTTTTTTTTGTTGGCAATTAGGAGGATTTTCTCAACCCATGAAGTACCAGTGCTTTATTTTAGGTGTCTATCTATTATCAAATTTATTAAGCAATTAAGCATAAAATGTAATGGTACCAGTTTGAACAAAGCCCCATAGATTCTATAAAAAGCTTTACTTTACCAAAAAGTGGGGCTCTTCACTCAGTCACTCATGCACCCATAAACACACACACACTCCAAATGCCTTCCAGCAGCATCCCGCCATCTGCTCCTCCAAAATCAAATCACAGGTCCCAGCCACCCGGTCTGCAGGCGCTGCAGCCCCCTCCCACTGATGCACACACACACACACACACACACACACACGAGCGTCATGCATACACAGCGTCACGCACATGCACTCAGAGGCCCCCCACTGGGGTACTGGCCACCACCAGATAATTAGACCTACAAGCTGGAAGGGAGGGTTAAAGTGCAGCTGTCAGGTGTGTGTGTTTGTGTGTGTTTGTGTGTATGTGTGTGTGTGTGTGTTTGTGCTTACAAAATACATCTCTGTCCACTCTCCCTCTTCGATTCAAAGCTGATCTTCAGACTGAATGTTAATTGTACATCTTGGTTATCAGGGCCAGCAGAATCAGCTGCTGCTTTTGTGAGAAATCCCTGTTTTACATCTCAAAGCTGACTGGGCAGGCAGAAAATAAGATTTCGCTATTTTTTTTATTGTTTAATCGATGCATTCATTAGTTTCAGGGAACATTTAGCGGCCCGGCACTTGCTAAGTTGTCTTTTTTTATGTAGAAATCATTAAGAAGAGATTCAAATGGTGACACAGAGGAGAGGGTGATAAAACAAAAGAAGAGAGAGAAGTCCAGACCCTGTCTTTATTTTCACTTTTGCACAGCTGGCCAGCCACGGCGTGAGGTTGGAAGGGCAGAAGAAGAGGGTGGTTGTTTTGTTTCAGAGCGAGACGGTGAATTGTCACCAGTCATAGTTACCCAGTGCCTGTTTTCCTCTACCTCCCTCTGCCCCCCTTCTCACCACCCCGACTATTTATCCCACTGTGAGGAGCAGCTGACGACCACTTCTGTTTGCCGCAATTACGTCCAAAATCTATTTTACATTCACCCTTCATTTGCGCAATCCTGAGTGAGTCTTTTCTTTGTCTTTTTAGACACGCTAAGAGACAACATTGACTATTGTATTGGACCTGCTCTGTTTCTGAGTGGCAGTATTCGTGAGAGGTTCACACACACTTCTAGTTGTATTAGTCACATCTAAATCCAGTGTCTGCTCCAGCAAGAAAGTCTATGAACAGATAATGGAGGACAAATCATTGACCATTCAGTGACCTTTCTTATTCCACCAGTGCAATTTTGGGAAAAAAACTGGCTCCAGTCCAGGATCTCTGCCTTTTACCAAATACAGCCTTCAGCTCTCTGTGACCCCAACACCAAATAAGTGAGAAAACACAGTCAGTGTGCGGTACTGCTATTAAAACATCAGTGATCGATCAGGCACATAGCGATAGGCAGAAATCCCATTTTTCCATGGATAAATACTCAGTGGGTGGCGTAAGCGAATAATCGATTATTGCATTTGATCTGACATTCATAAAGGTCGAGGGCTTGCATAACTTGCAAACCTGACGCATTAAAGGTCCAGTGTGTAGGATTTAGTGACACCTAGCTGTGAAGTTGCAAATTGCAACCAAATGAATACACTCCCACGCCTCACTCTCTTCTACCAAGCATGTAAGAAAAACTCTGGCTGTCGAATTCACAGTAAACATGGTTAGTACATGGTGGTTCAACATGGCGGACTCCATGAAGGACCCGCTCTCATGGTAGATATAAGGGGCTCATTTAGAGACAACAAAAACACAATGATTCTTATTTTAAGGTGATTATACACTAATGAAAACACACTAATGAATATTGTATTCCATTCCTGCCAATAAATACTCCTAAATCTAATAAACACTGGACCTTTTTTTAAAGGCGTTTTAAAATTAAAAGTGAGAAGTATTAATTCAAGAATGTAGTCATTCTCAACACATTATTATTAATACTTACCTAATTTTGGAAGCCCAACATTAGTGTCTTTTACTTTCATTTGTTTCCAGTATATTCCAGTATATTTATCAGTATATAAATTGAAGCATATTAATGACTACGATGTTAAAAAGCGACTATCCTACATGTAGCTTCTTGAACAAAGATTAAGTAGGTTCAGTTTGAAAGGCACAACTAAGCAGCAATTGTGTTTACCTCTGCTTGTTCTAGCTGTAGCAAGCGATTTCTTCCCTGTCTCACTTGATCATGCAAATCAGTGTCCTTGAAATGTCAGAAATGTTTTGTTTTTTTGGTGCTTGCTGTACTAAATTTGGTACCAAATTTCATGTATTTATGGCAGAGACAGCTTGAGCTTGCTACATGGTCCAAATTATTTCTTTCAGAAACAGCATGTAGCTGTAGCTCAGGTCTCTGCTCTGTACTGACTGAAAGTTCAGATAAATTGGACATTGCTTGTCTCTCAAAAAAAATCCTGAAATCCGTTTGCCTTTCACAATCCCTTTCACTCAGTGATGTTATCAGGATGACAGTCAGTCTGCCCATTAACCAGAGGCTGGAAACAGACTTGGACCATTTAGACTGCTGAGCTTCAAAGGCTGAAAGGCTTTTTCAGTACACACAGCAAGCTGAGGAATGAGAAAGGAAATGGGACTCAACACTGATAATTGGACAGTCTCCTCAGACGTAATTTTTTGTTTACATCTTTACAGTAGTTAAGTGGATGTACTGTTTCCTCCATAGTGAATCGGAAGACACTGTGTATCCAACATAAACAATGCTTCATGTATGAAAGAAATTCATGCTCTTTTAATTACATAAATCAAACTGATGGTTGTAATTAGATTTATTTCTTTAATTCCTTTCTCTTTTATATCTTGTCAATATTTTTGTCTGAACTTCCTAGAGGCAAGTGCATTAGTGCTTCTGCATTCATACATAACAAAAGTTGAAGGTCACTCCCAGGTCTCAGCGCTGCAGCAGTTTATCAGAGCACAAAGAATTTGACGCCATGCTGTGGGGAGAGGCGACAGGCAGGCTGGGAATACTCCATTTAAACACGCGCACTTTTTCTTTCTTACTGTATGTTGCTTTTACAGATAACGGTGTAGTAAGTGGAAAAATACAGACCATTATCCACAAGTGACATTTGTAACTCCTGTTTGTGAGCATACTCATAGCTGAGATATTTTTATTGTAACTTTTGCTGTTTTTTCAGTCACCAACATAATAATAATAGAATGTTTTTTTTTCTGCCTAGAAAATACTTCTCTGTCTTTATGTCAATCGTATAAACTTTAAGAAGAATTCATGTATTTAAGCAGTGAAAATAGATCAAAATCTGTGGGGGAAACATTTGACCCTCACTCAAGTCTTATAAACCAAACTGCTACCTGTCCTAAAAGCCACCAAAACACAAATAAATAAATAAATAAATCCAGCTTTATTTCCATCAAGTATTCACTTCAAGGGCAATTACTGATATATGCATAAGCTTGCTACCCAGGACAGCATATACAAACAATTATGAAAACGAATCAATGAAGCTTACAAAGCATACAGCCAAAGGCTATTAAGAACTGAGTAGATGGATAGCAGAGGGGACAAAGGACTTATGGGACTTATTAATAACTGCTCAGTCTGCTCAGTTTGGATCAATATGCTCATCAATTTCCTTATTTTTTGTTGTTGTTTCCAAAGATTAGTTAGTTCCAGTTCTCTTTTTAAATCACAGATATATTTGTCACAGAAATATGTTGCATTGTTGAGTATGCCAAAAGTATTTGCTCTCCCCAGAGTTGTGTGTATCTACTGCCCATTAGCCAACCTGTAGACACGATAAGAAAGTTTATTCATTTAATATTAATGTACACCATAGTGATAACCTTAATCCTACCCCTTCTCTTAGGTTAAAAGTTCTCCACATTCCTTAGTGAAAACTGCCCTCAGCAGCTTTGTGAATAGATCTTAAGAATAAGTACTACCATATACAGTAGAAGTACTCATAGTAGTGGCAAGATAATACACTGTAGTGAATGTAGCCCCAGAGTAAGAGCAAATCTTTGGTCACCAACATAATAACAGCTAGCTAGTTCATAGTGCATGGAAAGCTGCATTTTGGGTGCATACACAGGCGTATGAGAGGGAGCTGGATTTTGGTTGGTGAGATGCTTTATGCACCGTGGCATCGATTTACATGACACATTCCAATACTTGAACCCCGCCCAGGTCTTACAGTACATGTGTTAGTCGGGATGTGCTGCTCTGCTATCTTGTGCCAACAGTTAAAGGCTTTACATTCATCAAGGTGAATTCTCCTCGCCCTGTTATCATACTGATGGGGATAACATTTTGTCATTTGCACACCCTCCTGGCAGGATGGTGAGGCCTGCTGGCAGTTACGGACAGATTAATAAAACTGTCTCTCTCTTTTTGACTAGCGAGGGTCAAGGCCACACGAGGCCTCCATCTGATTGTCAGACACGGGCTGTTTTCAGGGCCAAGTCTGGATTAAACACCGCCATTTGGGTCAACAACCATGAAATTTGCATCCCCACCTATTGTTCTGTACTGTCATTAGCATACAGCACCATCTGACGCCACCCAACCCAGAAGATTCTTGTACAGTGATATGCTATTGTTTGGGCTTGGCAGATTCAACATCCTATGTTCTGAATTCCTACTGTGGTCATGTTTGGTGATGGTCCAAGTGATAGATAATGGATAATACTTGGATATAGTAGTATTACCATACTTATACCATAGCCACTTTCCAACATAATGCCATATGCAATCAATATAAAACTGTCTGTGTTTTTACCAATAACACTCATTTTTGCTACCCTTAACAAGAGTTTAATACTCACACATTAATTTAGAACTGCAGACAAATACCTGCGTTGTAGGTGGTTATGCTATCCAGTTACTAAAAGTTAATCCAGACTCTCCAGCGACTCCAAATTAAGAATTTTCAGTAAAGCTTTAATCAAGTTTTTCACCTATTGAAATTCTGCCACTGCTACTTCTGTCTCATCTGTACATAAGGCACCTATTGCGTCTTCGTCCATCGACCGAACCTTCCCCTGTTGTCGGCACTAACAGTATAAAGAATGGACAGCATATGCATGGCGTCACCTAGGTTTCGGTTTCCTAGGTAGGTTTCTGAAGAGCCGTTTTGAAGCTCAAAATATGGGGTGCTGGCTGCCATCACCAGCAGTAGTAGTAGTCCTGCCTCTTCTGCCTCCTGGCCAAAAATCAGCAAAGACGAAGCTGGATATGTTAATATGGGGCGCTTACAGAGATTGACATGTTCTGTAGCCAGCCTCAAGTGGCTGTTTGAGGAACTGCAGTTTTTGGCACTTCTGCATTCACAGCCATGGAGGTTGCTGCTTTGTTGTTACTGACTAGTTATTGACCATCATATATTGTACTGTAAAGCCCTTTTAAAAGATCAGTGTGTAGTATTTAGTAGCATCTAGTGGTGTAGTTGTGGATTACAACCCCTTCCATTCACCCCTCTGTTCCAAGTGGCTGTAGAACGTGCGAAAAATTTAAAACACCCAATAGAGGCAGTGTCAGTGTGCTGACATGATACCCGGCACTAATAAACAGGAAAACAAAAGCTGGCAGACGACAGAGTGCGGGGGTGTCTGGGAGGGGCAGACACGGGGCTGTCGGCTATGCAGAACATGTGGAGGCCACAGACGGGGAGGGCATCCATTGTGTGCTGTGTGATCTGAACTACTTGTTTTGTTTTCTTTGTCCAAGCTTGGCCCTCGTCCATTCTTTGCGGCGGGCTTTTCACTCTCCCAACAGGAGAGTTGACATCATGCTATGGTTAGCCAGCCTTCAAACCCCAGCCCACACACTATTGTTTGTCTACTTGAGTTTAATCATGCTAGCAAAGCCCAGATTGCCTCAACAAGTTTTGCCAGATTGATGCGATGAATATTTTTGCGCAGGGCAGATCTTGGGCTGTGTGTCCAAGTGATCTTGACAATTGTGGCACGTCTCTGGTACTGATGGTGGAGTTTTATTTGTTCATCAAATAGTGACTTTTCTTTTAGATATTGAGGTATATCTTAACAGTGTTTATACTAGATTTTTTATTATTTGAAATATAATGTTAGTTACATTGTTAGATATATTATTGTGGGACTCTGGGAACTGCAATATGTATAATATATATAATAATAATATATATATTTTGACCTTTTATTGCCTTGTAGCTACTTTAAGTGCAGTAATATTGGTTTTTAATGAGAGACTGAACATTATGTTAATTGGCAACAAAAAACAACAGTTTATGCATCTCTTGTGGATCTCTTTGCACTTCAGCAATTCTGCAAGTCTCACTTTCTAATCTACTGTAATCTACTGAGGCTCATTTGGGCTAAATGTTGTGTGTGCATGTTTAGATTTATCCTCCCACTCTCTTTATTCCGTCTTGCAGATCTCCATTTGAGTATAAAGTGCTCAGTGCTCATGTACAATCAGACAGCCTCAGGTTATGCACTGTAATGTCTCTCTTTCTGCGTGTGATATGACTTGGAGGAGTGAGACAAGAGGGAGACAGGCAGACAGCTGTGTAATGTGTTATAGGCCAGCCAGCCAGCCACTGGCTGGTGTGAGGCAGAGTTCACTGCACTGCCTTGGAGTTTCCCTGAATTGGTCTACAAATGTAGAAAAACTGTCAATTTGAATTTATGCTTCTTTTGTTCTGAAGAGTTTTATACCTAGTATTTCCAGTTGTAATGTCCCTCGTGAATTAATGAAATCCTGTTTATGAAAATTCCATGGAAATATGATCATTTATCGTGTTTCTTCTTCAGTGCCTTCAGTGAGCAATGGTTTGGTTTTGGTTTCTGTGTGGTTGCTCTTGAATAGAGATTGAACTTGAGTTTGTTAAGTTTTTAACAGCTAATGTTTAATTCAATTTCATTTATATGGCACCAAATCATATCAGAAGTTATCTCATGACACTTTCCATATAGAGCAGGTCTACACCGTACTCTTAATAATATTGTTTACAGAGATTCCTGAATGGAGCTACTGTAGCGAATCCACAGTCGTGAGTTGATGTTGGGTTTAGATTTGTCATTGCTCATTTCTTGTGCTGCTGCTGCCTTGCCTCGGCTGTTACACGTGCCTCAGATTTACCGCTCTAATCCAGAGGAATTAAACTGTCTCCGAAAGCAGCCTCTGTCTGTGAGTGAGCATTCAAATAGAGTTAATAATCTGGTTGGCTTTAGCTTTAACTATCACCCTGAAAAACTTAATTGGCATCTAGCTATCTGCATGTTTAAGTGAGAGCTGTGTAAAGAATGCACATCTAGTTTACAATGAAAGGTTCTTTTCCTTTGTAACAGCAGGAGCGTTGTGTAGGCTGACCTTCCCCGAGGCAAGAGGCAGAGATCTCGATCTTTCTGTCTCTTTTTTTTTTTTTTTTTGAAGTCTTTCCCTCAGGACTCCGCCCACCTTCTTTGCCTCGTGCTCATTTGGCTCAGGGTGATGAGCAGCAATGAGGGGTTTGGAGGTAAATGGGGTACCCAATGATTATAGTGATCATTGTTCTGTCAGCCATCGCAACAGGAGCCTTTTTACTTTCTTGCGTGTATCTTGGTCAGCCATTTGTGGGCTTTTCCACTGCCCTAAATTCTTAGCACCTGCTGTTGTGTGACATTGGTTTTTTGGAACAGAGCCCTGATTTAAAAACAAGAGAAGACCATTTATCTCCTAAAAACCTAGTGCAGTGTATTGATACTGGGTATGTTGTTAATATATTTGGATAATGGCTTTTTTTGTTTTGTTTTGATGCCTTAAAAAACACCAAACCACCCCCTTATCACATCTGTTATAAGGAACCTTGACTGTGAGTAAACCTATTGCCCAACTCAGATCATTGTTTTGGGGGTATGTTCATTCTGCACTTCATTTTATAATGTTTTAAAAGGATAAGGGTTTGTAACTGCTCTAATATACAGATTCCCTTTGATACTTTCATATCCACACTTGAAGTCCTTGGCCTGTATTTCCTCTGTTGCCAAGCTTAGCAGGGCAGAAAGTACAGCAGGCAAGACGGGGGGACACAGACGGATGGTGAGAGCAAGAGAAGGTCAGACATACGAGAGGAGGGGGGTTGTCGCATCTTGGAGGGCAAACTTCAGTTTACCCTCAAGACACGTCACCCAGCCAATACAGAACCCTGCGAACAGTTCACTTCACTGATTGGCCGAGACAAGACCTAGCAGGACAGCGCTGGCGATGGAGCGCCATTGGCTATTTATCCTGGCAATGGTTGACAAGAGCAAAGAGAAACATGGACAATGCAGTCTGACATTCATACAAAGAATCTGCTGCAGAGGTTTTGTTGCGTTTTAAGGAAAACATGTTTACATTTTCAGAATTTTAAACATGTTTTGAAGTTTTAACTGCAGCAGCATAATTTATCACGAAGGATATGGATCATTTGCAGCATAAATATGTATACATCTTTATACTTGTACATTACAGTGAGATGCAGGCTGCAGCAACAAGATGCTGTTGTTGGATATAGCAATAAGAAACTAGAACAGCAGGAGGCTGGGGTGGTGGAGGGAGAAATCAATCTTCTCAGCAAGCATCGCAGGGAGTAGCTGGAGGGATGAAATCATAACTAACAGTGGTGACATTATGAGTGAGCGAGAGCTTGGCACATTAATAAGACCACCACAACATCGATCATGAATATGATTGGTGACTGTGACTGGTGGTTAGCTGATGCCAATCAGTTGCCAACAGTTAAGTGCTCTTAAAGTCGCTACGTGCAAGACTTTCATGTGAGTAAAAGACCTGGGTGTGATCAGAAGTGTGCCTTGTTGTACCTGTAACCACACCTGACAGTGAACTTTTCTATATCATTGCAGCAGGGTGAGAAGTTGAACCTCTGGATGTGAGGAATAACAAGATTTTGTGCTTTAAAGTCCGTGTAAAGGCAGTTCTTTCAAAATACATTAAATATGTTGGAAATTAGTTGCTGAAAACATGTGAAAAGACTTTGAATGATATTTTTTCACCAGTTTTCAGTCCAGGATTTTGTGGGCGGTCCTACAGGGTGGCTCAATTACACGCTGAGGCCACCCTGAGCATACCCCTGCACCCCGAGCAGAGAGATAGAGATTAATTCATCTCGCTGAGAGTGTTCATTTTCTGAACTCATCTGACACGTTTCAGTCGCTTCAAAATTGCTGCTTGACTGCTCCCACGAGTGGGCATGGCTTTAAAATCATTCAGTGAACACGCCCCCACAGTCCTGGAGCTGAGAATGCTGCTCATTTTTACCAGATTTTGACACCTAATTTCATAAACTTGTCAATATTTTTAATCATTCAAATTTGGCTGGATGGTTAATAACATTTTCTTCTTTAGTCTGACAAACTCTGAACACAAATTTATTTTTACTTTACACGGACTTTAAGCAATTCTTTGTTTGACTTAACTTCTCTTAACCCTGTTAAATAGTGGTGTGTGTGTGTGTGTTGCTGTAATATAATATATTATTCATTCAAGACTTCCCCTCTTACCCCACCGCAACAACAAAAACACATTTGATAATTGTAAATAGTGCAGTTTTGCAAGTGCAAGTTAAAACACCTTATTTTATGAGACTTTGTCATTTAACATAATATCTCAACAACTTGACCTCCTTTCATTCTTGCCTTTTTAAAACCTGTGCTTTCACAGATACCATTTGTCTCCATTTCCCCGCATTCCCCTGGGCGTCACAGGTCAGCTGAAAAGTACTTTATCACAGGCCACAGCAGTGCTAGCCTTGCAGAGAAGGAAGTGTGTGTAGGGGTGAAAGTAAATGAGAATACAGCCAGGGGCCTTCTCGA